>CM060687.1:71045321-71607821 GCA_030686995.1 Artemisia argyi
ACTTCTTTTCCTTTTTCCAAATGTTGTAGTTTAATTTTTAATTCGAGTACTTCATTTTCTAATAGATTATTAATATGTTTTAGTGACTTATTTTTAGCTATAACCTTTTGACCTAATTTTCATAACCTATTATGTCACACCCCCAAAATCGGGTCCAGCGGAAGCATACATGTAGCTGGGGTGTAACTCAATTGGTATTACAACACAAGTTCAAAAATGGTTTTCACTTGAATCATTTAGAATAAAATAGTTTAATAAAAAATGTTGAATTTACATTGTTAAAAGTAGTGCGGAAGTAGGCCCTTAAAATAGTTTAAAACGGTCCCCAAATGAATAATCAGAGGCTTCTATGACCATGCCATACCCTGCCAAAACCTCCTGTAGCGTGCCAATGATTAATACCTGAAAATACATGCTAAAGTGTCAACACGAGGTTGGTGAGTTCATAGAGTCTTGTGAAAAAGAATGTAATGCATATGAATGAAGATTTCCCAGCAAAGGCATCGTAAATCCACTCAGTTGCAAGTCCCGCCATAAGAGACTTGTAACCTGTGTGTTCACAACCCACTGCCAAATATGATTTGGTTTGTGTAAACAAAAGTAATATGTGGTCCAAGATTCAAAGATAAGTGTAGCAATGTCGCTATATGAAGGTAAAAGTGATAATGTAGCCATGACGATGTCACCATATAAATGAATCTGACCATAAGCAAAACGCATAAATAGTTTATCGAACAAAGTTTCATAGCACCAGTTTAGGAAATAATATTGATTGCACTAAGTTCTAGGCACCGAAAAGGTTTTCTAGCTATATGTAGGAGGTTACGCTCCCAAGTAATGTAGGTAATCACATACCTATGAAATGTAGGTAATCACACATACCTATGAAATGTAGGTAATCAAACATACCTATGAAATGTAGCTAACGGTTCTTAACTTAGGCAATCTGTAAATAGTTTAAATTTATGCACTCATGTCCATGAGTAAATAGCAAGTAGGTAACAAGTGAATAGTATTGTACTCGGATAATCAAACAAGTATTTAAAATAAGCTGAAAATATTTGAGTAATCAACCATGTATAGCAAGTAATGCGTTTAAGTAAAACGAGCATGTATTCTCTCCCAAAGAGTTTACAAAACAATTAAAAGAGTAGGGGATATGACTCACCTCGAAATGATGATACAAGGATGTGAAATGATAGGGACAATAAGGCGCGAATGTTAGACGCAACTTAAATGAATGAATATGATCTACTTTAGATCATGAAATGATGTAATGAATATGCATGCACATGATACCTATACCACTCATAACTTGAAAATACTTGTTATAGTCATAGTAAAATGTATTCCATACTTAAGAAAAATAAGTCCTAACTAGTCTTGTAAAAACTTGTCGTAGTATATCGTATATAGAAAGTTAGTGTTATAAACTTCGCCTTGAAAACCTTGAAGTAATGTCTAATAGTCGTAAAAATATACTTGTAATCATAAGTACTTCATTAGTTATAAGTTTGGCACTTTGGTAGTATTTCTAGAAAATCTAGGATTTAGTACGTAGAAGTAGTGTTATTATTATTTCTAGTTAAAAAGCTGTCAAAATATATATAGTTTTGCCGATATTGAAACGTGAATATCTTTGTCGTTATAAGTTCATTTTCTTCGTTCTTTATACCCACGGATTCGTCTTAGTATGTACTAATATATTTTTGATAACTCGGCTTCTCTAGGTTACGTCTAACGCCTCGGTTTGTCCAACAAAAATCGTCCAACAGCATATAATTTTCAGAAAAATAGTTTTCGTCAATAAACTTGCAAAAATCATATCTACTTCGTTATAAACTCGTTTTAATCCGTTCTTTCGCCTACGGCTTTGTTTTTGAAAGTATTTTCTAAATCTTTGGTTGAAAATCTCCCCTGAGTTACTGAGTTTTCCAGAATTTCAATTTTGGGACAGTAGGTTTGTAAACATGTTCCAAATCCATTTCTAATGTTCTAAACTAGTTTCTAATCCATCCAATTCACTTCCAATCACCACAAATCTAGTCTATTCCTACCATACACCTTCTTAAGGTGTCATGGGTTCTTAAACATCATCAATCAAGTAGATCTAACAAGGGTTTCCATTTCTAATGTTTCTAAGATATATATATATATATATATATATATATATATATATATATATATATATATATATATATGAGTGGTATAACTAGTATATGCATGAAATCTTGTATGGAAATCATATAATCATGAAAATAACTTGAAGAAATTATGAAAAAGAGTTTGACAACTTACTTAGCAAAGATTAGTGAGCTTTGGAGATGAAAATTTATAAAACCTTGAATTTTTATTTCAAAACCCTAACAAGGAATGAAAGTAGAGCTTGATTATGTCTTGATCTTGAAAAATTTATGGATCTTTGTTGTGTTTTTGTGTTTTGTCATGGCTAGGAAGAGAGAAAAAGGGAGAAAACCTCACTTTTTGATTTCTAAATATGAATAAGTGTATGTTAAATGTGTTTATGTAAGAAATATCTAATTTAAATGGCATTTTGGTAAATAATAGCTCAAGTTGAAGTAACCTTGGGATGGGGGGGGGGGGGGGGGGGGCACATGGGTAAGAGTGGATGAGTGTGTAAGAAGCTTGGTGTTATTTGGTTAACGGAGTCGGTTTTGGTTCCGTTAATCGCTAAACGTAAATGGTTAAGCCGCGAAACGTAAATCCGGGTATCGTAAAAATATGAAACTTGAAAGAATGACTAAACTTGTCAAAATACTCCATAATAAAATATAAAATGAATGGTAAGTTCCATCGGGTTGCATAAACGCTGTTAAAACTGGAAACGCGGGTTAAAAACACGTAATTTGCGGAAAACGCTAAACTGGAAAACGTAAAATTTCAAAACTTTTAGAATTGTCGTAAAATGAGAGAAAATCATATTTCTATCGTTTATAGTGTTTTGTGGACATATCGGGATGCTGGAACGACGTTTAAATCCAAAAGTAAATCTCGGACACGGCTTTGTGATTTTTGCAGAAATGATCCGACGAGCGTCAAACTCTCGGATTATCGTTAAAATAGTTTATCTTACGAGAATATGAAATAAAAATTTTCGGAGATGAATAGTGAAAGTGAATAGTAACTTCCGAGATGAAAAATGAAATTTCGACGTTTGAAAAAGGACATGAAATTACGAGTTGTGACATTCTTCCCCTCTAAAAGGAACTTCGTCCCGAAGTTCAGTTTGTGTTGGTCTCTAGGGTGGTATTGGTGAAAATATGATAATGTTTGAGAATTCCAACGAACTTTCACGATAGGAATTCGACTTTGCTTCAACTATTCGACCTTACAGTCCATGATTTCTACTGGTTCTCCTACAAGGTTTGTCACACCCCGCCATGGCGGAAACGCGCGGGTGTAACTTCATGGATATCATCAGAACACCTGGTGTCTACATAGAGAACAACTACATGCACAAAATTAGAGCAATGTACAAACACAAAGTGTTGTAACAGTACCCCAAAATAAAATAACCAAAACAAAATATAAATCAAACATAGATAATAAACCACTTCCAATGCAACTAAGGTCTCGTCTATCCACATCCTTCTATCTTATCCTTAGAAAGCTCACCTGAAAATGATGCTTAAAACATCAACATAATGTTGGTGAGATTCATAGGTTTGAGACTCAACACACAAGGCAACCAAATTCACTGTGATTACAAAATATAGCTGGACAAATAGTTATAGTTGTCATATAGCTACATGCATTTGCAAGTTAATATTCACACACAAAGGCAACAACACTCATAAGGCAACCAATAGGACGGCTCGTGTCCTCCGACCCCAAAATCATCAATTAGGTCGCATGCACGAGCAACAGGATAAGCATCCTCCTAATTGGATCCCATCAAACATATCATCAATTAGGTCGCATGCGCGAGCAACAGGATAAGCATCCTCCTAATTGGATCCCATCAAACACATTAAACATCAATTAGGTCGCATACGCGAGTAACAGGATAAACATCCTCCAAATTGGATCCCATAAACATCTACACAAGCAAATAATCACACATAGCATAAATACGATAACATTATAAGTCCAAGCTCTTTAATACCACACACATAATCACAGTAAATCAAATCATTTAAGACAAGCATCATTCCCATCCCAAGTTTAAAACAAAGTAAAAATATGGGACTATGAACTCACCTTAAACTCCGCAGCTTCCACAAAACAACTCACAATCTATAGCACACAAAAATAATCCACATTACACAAGGTCAAGCTAAAAGCTAAAATCCATGTAATACACATATGATGGATGTCTAAGACTCATATGACCCACCATGGATCTCCTAGACACCACACTAACCACTACCATAACTTAATACTCACTAAATCCCTTGCACTCTAAAACTCAGAAAATGCAGAATTTTTGAGTATATTCACTCACATGAAATCACGACAAATAAAGTTCAACAACTCACACCAAAAATTTACCATGGTCTCTCATAAGCATAGAAGCTAATCCCAGAAGGCCATGGACCAATAACACACACAAGTACTCATAAGAAATTCAAACTTGTCAACTACTCAAATTCGGATCTAAACGCACACCAAAAAGTTTTGATTTTTAATAATTACTTCCACAAGTTTTTATCGCGAATCCTCTTCGTGGTAGTCTAATATAACCTAAAACTTAACTATTCCAGAAGGCCAAATCAAAATACCACTTTTACAACCACATGACACCCTCAAACTTTTACCCAAAATCTGTCCCGGTTTGACAGCTTTGACACCTTAACAAAGAAAAATCAAAAGACCGACTTCCCGACCTCAAAATTGATCGTGGCTGGACTTTTTGGAAAGCTCTTTCATTATACTTAAATTTAGACCTAAAATTCATGACTTAACTCATCACCATCTGTTATATACACTCACATCGTTACAGCCTTACAAATCTATCCAAACCCTAACTCAATAACTAGCATGTTTTACGCTCAATTCTCTTAACCAATCATCTTACTATTATCATTAATTGATCCCAACATGTTTAATAACATTAATTTACAGAAGTTAACACAAACCATAATCCATCATACCTTACATTACATGAATTAGATCAATAACTAATTAATTGAATGAAAACTAGTATCGAAAATATACCTTGATCTTGATTTTAGCTTCAATAATAAAAACCCTAATTTTTTTCTTCTTGATTCTCCATGTGTCGACTCTAAATTGCAGGAAAAGGGGTTATGGGTCGTTTGTGGGGTAAATACGGGTTGGAGGTTGGGCTTGTTTGGGTTGGGATAGGATTCCTTGGGCATAAGAGTCATATTTGGACTCAAATTGGGTTTCCTTTTTCCCCTAAAATCCCTCTAGCCGAATTTTTACTTACATATATATATTTTTATTTATTTTTCTATTAAATTAATTTATTACACCAAAAACCTCATACTTTTCATATTTTATAAATACCCGTAACTAATCCTGACGTCTTACGCGATAAACCTCAGTTTTTACGACCAACCGGAAAATTATCATTTTCAAAACAAAGTTTCCAAAAATAGATTTTCACACTCTTTTATAAGCATAACACATAAAAACAAACTCCTCGTAACTTGCTAACGCTCAAATACTTGAACGAAGACTCGTTACGCAAAAACACAAAAAACAGCAAAACTACGCAAGTCATTTCTACACCACAAAGGTGATCAAAATGAACTTTCCCAAATTACAAACTTTCCAAATCACAATAAAACCACTTATGCAAAGGGATTTAGTGCTAAAACTCACCCATATCACTCATATAGCACTTCAAACACCTAATACACACCAAACAAACGTCAACCGAGTCAAGACTATCAGTCAAACTGACCTACTAAAACTATGGTTGTTACATCATCCCCCACTTAGGGAAATCGCGTCCCGAGATTTCAACTACTATAGTCACCACTCACGATAGCAAAAGGAAATTTATGGATATTTAAGCGGAATAATACCACACCATAAAATCATAGAGAAAGAACCACAAAAATGTGAACCGACTAAATACTCGAATTCACACGATAAAAAACACTCCGACATTCCAACGATACACGAAAATAGATACACTACACCGATCAATAACACCAATGATCCAAACGACTTCTCACAGGTAGGTACGATACCCTCGAACCAAATGAAAACCCGAATGGTAACCGCAAGACGCACTCACAAATGACAGATACCCATAAAACAAACATTTATGAATACCCCGCCTCTAACTTCCACGAGCTAAAATCCAACTACAAACGATCTACTTCACCAACCACATCAGCAAACAAATTTGGGTACTTAAATTTCATCTGATCCTCACGTTCCCAAGTAAACTTAAGACCACGCTTAGAATCCCACCATACCTTTACCAACGCTATCTCACTACACTTCAAACCCTTAAAATCTCGATCCATAATCTCAACAGGTTTCTTGACAAAACGAAGAGTGTTGTCAACCTTACATTCATCTAATGGCACATGCAGACTAGCATCTGCCAACCACTTCTTTCCATTAGATACGTGAAACGTATCATACACTCTACTTCACTCCTCAGACAAATTCAACCGATATGTTTCAAATCCAATCCTTTCCTTAAATCTTAAATGGTTCTACGTATCTCGGTGCTAGCTTGCCTTTCTTACCGAAATGCACAACACCCTTCCAAGGAGATACTTTTAAACTCACAATATCACTAACACCAAACTCTAAGGCTTTCGGCAATAACCCGCATAACTCTTTTGGCGATCTCTTGCTGCCTTAAGTCTTTCCTTAGCCAGAAAACCTTATTCGTAGCCGCTCGTTCTAGTTCAGGACCAATTAGTTGGCTTGTTCCAACCTTTGCCCACAGAACAGATGAGCTACATTACCTTCCATACAACTTTTCAGACGACACACACTCAATACTAGAATGACAATTGTTGATATAGGAGAACTCAGCTAAGGATAAATGTATACCCCGGCTTCCTCCCAAAATCAAACACACCCATGCTCTCATCATACCATCCAACGCCTGATTTGTACGCTCACTTAGTCCATTCATTTAAGAATGATAAGTCGTACTCATCTTCATACGCGTTCTCAAAACTGTATAACACGTTCCCCACTATCGCAAAGTAAATATTTCATCATGTTTCTTGATGATCAACGCGACACCCCATGGCTCATTACCAACTCACCGAGCGAAAAGTCTCGCCTACTCCTCCATACATCTTTTGCTAAGGTATTAACACGTCTTATCCATTCTCGGATGTATCAAATACCTTTCATGATTGATGTCTTTACGCTTCCTCTCAATGGAACCAATAGCTGGAACGCAAAGTACATTACTCCATCTCTGTTCCTTTCCATTTACGGGTCTAAACCAAGTAATCATTCTTCTTTCATGTTCTCAACCTTGAGCCTCTCTCTCTAGGCTGCCAGTATCATCCTCTTAACTCCGAACCGAATTATCATAACCATTGCTCACAAACATCCAAGTTTCACTCGTTCACTCCTGCTCAGCACTCTTACCACGATGTCCTCCCTTCCTTGACGATAGCGAATCAGACAATCGTAGTCACTGAGAAACTCCACACCCAACTTCTCTTCAACATATATTAACCTCTTGTCAAATATATGCTAAAGATTCTCATGATCTGGGTATACCACACTTTCTGCTCCATACAAATATCATCTCCAAGTTCTACTCCCCAACTTTAAATCACGTATCACACAGTTCCTCTTATGGATCTTCCACCTCCGCGATGCCTACGCAATCTATAGAAAGATACAAATGAATCGTCAATAGTACCTGCCAATCCTGAGGACAATCGTCTCTCAGATGGTGTCTCAGGTACTTTCCACGCTTCACTACTTCCATCTTACTAGTGTCCACGAACACTCGCTATCGTTGACCACCTTCCTGAAGAACGTACATCTTAAAGCTACACCTCTCACTTGAACAACTTGGCAAACATCATCTTCTCCTTCAACGAACAAATTGATAATCAAAACAACAATCTATCCTAAGTAAACGACGCGAACCATGAAACCGGTCGAACTAAAACGCATATCAACGAACTCAAAAGGGGTACGAATTACCGACTAGCGAAGTAACGAACCTCAAAATCAAAGCTAGAAAACACAATGAGAAATTTTCCCCCAATAAAAGTAGACACGGATAAAATGTTCATGAACATCCATACAAAGAAAATATAAAATACACGTACCTATAAAACATCCACAAACGTACCTCAACGAAAGAAACATTCGATGAATCAAATACATAACAAGTTTGGTAAATGAGAACCATAGACAGTTCTTATTCCCGTACTCTACCTTCCCAAAAACAAATAAACTCCATTTTTTTTCTTCACAAAACATATCTTAAACTTATACATTTTTTATAAAATATACATAAACCATTTTATGTAAGACATCAACATAACCATTTTTTTTTTCACACTTCATTTCCCATAAAAATATTAGTTTCCATCAAACGACCTTGAAATACCCAAAACAAATTTGTAAAATGCCATAAAGACTCTATTACAACCTCTTAATCAAACGCAAAAGACATTGAAGAATTTCGTAATCAAACTAATCCTTAAACGAACTCATACCAGTGAACACTCACGCAAAAACATTGCAAACCAAACGATGAACTTACAGACTCATTCGTACAACGATCAAACCAAAATCATAGAAAAACACCGATACTAACAGGTCACAAAATTCAATTGGTGTGTGTAAATGAGGGATTAAATATCCACACCAACTCATCACGAACCAACAATATTTGAGGAATAGTATAACATTCATCCGAGGAATGAATGTATGGGATAACCAAAGAAACGAACCAATATCCAACAAAACGAATTCAATTTCCCAACACCTACCATGACGTCAAATAGAAGGAATATGGCATCTGTACCATCATGGAATGAATAGGAATGCCAACCAAAGAATTGGGTATATAAACGGAGCGCCTAGCAAACGAATCAACTTAAATACCACAACATAAGTACCCACCGATAATTTAGGTATCAACATATGATAGGTAGGATGGAATCTTACCACCTACACACCCCAACATATAACGACTGCCCAAATGGTTAAGAGAATACTTCTCTAACCATACAGCCATCACCAACATGATATCACATACCATCTACCACAACATATAACAACAAACATCAATCAATGCAATAATGGTCACAAGTCCACGCGTGTGATACCCTTATAATTATGTTCGCGACCATAGTTATAAGCCTATTCCACACGCATACTTACTTCCAAAACCACACATCTCAATGATAATGCACATATACCACATAGCACCTAATACACCATGCAATTCATGCTATCATACTTGCAAGTCCACTTGTGTTGTGACGCATGTATAATTATGTTGGCCACCATAATTATTTATGCCCCCTTTCACAAATGTACTCCCTCCTATGACAACACATCATGCAAACCATCACGCAAACAAAAACAAAAGGCGTCACAACAATCATCTCACATGGAACAATTTCCAACGATAACGTAAACTCTATAATCAGAATCACTTGGATAAGGTTGATCCAATTTCCAAGAGTAATTACGCTCCAACATGGCTCCAGACGGCAAAAGACAATATACGAATTCCAAAACATAACACAAAACAAAAGACGTCGCATAATGGCTCAAATTCCACTCTCGCACTTATCTCCCTACTCAGATCAATTCAACTTACTACTCGCTGTGGACTCTAGATTCGAATCCACACCATTCCATCCTAACTCCCTTTCATCTTTATTCAACCACCCATTCATGTTTCCTACATGTTGAGGTAGTCGACAACATGCAAAACTATTTCTATTCTTTTCTTCTAATTCCTCATGATTCACAAGCGCATACAAGTCACGAGGTTTAGACTAAACCACCTCTCCTTCCTAAGTGAAGTGAGAACACTACCGAGGGTATTTGGTAATGTCTCCATCTCCAGAATTCACCGTGGTTCCAAACCTCTCTACTTCTTCTCCACCAACGTTTCCCATAAACGTCCTCTCCTTGTCCGAACATAGATACATGCTATCGGGCACTCGGATTCTGCGGTTAGTTCGATTCATCCGACCACTTCTCTCGCATCCGATAGCGGCAATGGTAGTCCAACGAGGCATCTTATGCGTGGAAGACGATATAATAAAGTCGATATATATAATACTACGTATAGGGAATAGAATAGACGTCCGAAACTCAATAAAACATCTCATAAATATAGGAAAAATAGACATATAAAATACTATACTTACACATAGATCCTAAATGCAATTATATGAAGGACTCCTAGGCTATAGTCTAGGTTAAACCACCTAATTCTCTATAACCAAGGCTCTGATACCAATCTGTCACACCCCGCCACGGCGGAAACGCGCGGGTGTAACTTCATGGATATCATCACAACACCTGGTGTCTACATAGAGAACAACTACATGCACATAATTAGAGCAATGTACAAACACAAAGTGTTGTAACAAAACCCCAAAATAAAATAACCAAAACAAAACATAAATCCAAACATAGATAATAAACCACTTCCAATGCAACTAAGGTCTCGTCTATCCACATCCTTCTATCTTATCCTTAGAAAGCTCACCTGAAAATGATGCTTAAAACGTCAACATAATGTTGGTGAGATTCATAGGTTTGAGACTCAACACACAAGGCAACCAAATTCACTGTGATTACAAAATATAGCTGGACAAATAGTTATAGTTGTCATATAGCTACATGCATTTACAAGTTAATATTCACACACAAAGGCAACAACACTCATAAGGCAACCAATAGGACGGCTCGTGTCCTCCGACCCCATAATCATCAATTAGGTCGCATGCGCGAGCAACAAGATAAGCATCCTCCTAATTGGATCCCATCAAACATATCATCAATTAGGTCGCATGCGCGAGCAACAGGATAATCATCCTCCTAATTGGATCCCATCAAACACATTAAACATCAATTAGGTCGCATACGCGAGTAACAGGATAAACATCCTCCAAATTGGATCCCATAAACATCCACACAAGAAAATAATCACACATAGCATAAATACGATAACATTATAAGTCCAAGCTCTTTAATACCACACACATAATCACAGTAAATCAAATCATTTAAGACAAGCATCATTCCCATCCCAAGTTTAAAACAAAGTAAAAATATGGGACTATGAACTCACCTTAAACTCCGCAGCTTCCACAAAACAACTCACAATCTATAGCACACAAAAATAATCCACATTACACAAGGTCAAGCTAAAAGCTACAACCCATGTAATACACATATGATGGATGTTTAAGACTCATATGACCCACCATGGATCTCCTAGACACCACACTAACCACTACCATAACTTAATACTCACTAAATCCCTTGCACTCTAAAACTCAGAAAACGCAGAATTTTTGATTATATTCACTCACATGAAATCACGACAAATAAAGCTCAACAACTCACACCAAAAATTTAACATGGTCTCTCATAAGCATAGAAGCTAATCCCAGAAGGCCATGGACCAATAACACACACAAGTACTCATAAGAAATTCAAACTTGTCAACTACTCAAATTCGGATCTAAACGCACACCAAAAAGTTTTGATTTTTAATAATTACTTCCACAAGTTTTTATCGCGAATCCTCTTCGTGGTTGTCTAATATAACCTAAAACTTAACTATTCCAGAAGGCCAAATCAAAATACCACTTTTACAACCACATGACACCCTCAAACTTTTACCCAAAATCTGTCCCGGTTTGACAGCTTTGACACCTTAACAAAGAAAAATCAAAAGACCGACTTCCCGACCTCAAAATTGATCGTGGCTGGACTTTTTGGAAAGCTCTTTCATTATACTTAAATTTAGACCTAAAATTCGTGACTTAACTCATCACCATCTGTTATTTACACTCACATTTTTACAGCCTTACAAATCTATCCAAACCCTAACTCAATAACTAGCATGTTTTACGCTCAATTCTCTTAACCAATCATCTTACTATTATCATTAATTAATTTACAGAAGTTAACACAAACCATAATCCATCATACCTTACATTACATGAATTAGATCAATAACTAATTAATTGAATAAAAACTAGTATAAAAAATATACCTTGATCTTGATTTTAGCTTCAATAATAAAAACCCTAATTTTTTTCTTCTTGATTCTCCATGTGTCGACTCTAAATTGCAGGAAAAAGGGGTTATGGGTCATTTGTGGGGTAAATATGGGTTGGAGGTTGGGCTTGTTTGGGTTGGGATAGGATTCTTTGGGCATAAGAGTCATATTTGGACTCAAATTGGGTTTCCTTTTTCCCCTAAAATCCCTCTAGCCGAATTTTTACTTACATTTATATATTTTTATTTATTTTTCTATTAAATTAATTTATTACACCAAAAACCTCATACTTTTCATATTTTATAAATACCCGTAACTAATCCTGACGTCTTACGCGATAAACCTTAGTTTTTACGACCAACCGGAAAATTATCATTTTCAAAACAAAGTTTCTAAAAATAGATTTTCACACTCTTTTATAAGCATAACACATAAAAACAAACTCCTCGTAACTTGCTAACGCTCAAATACTTGAAGGAAGACTCGTTACACAAAAACACAAAAAACACCAAAACTACACAAGCCATTTCTACACCACAAAGGTGATCAAAATGAACTTTCCCAAATTACAAACTTTCCAAATCACAATAAAACCACTTACGCAAAGGGATTTAGTGCTAAAACTCACCCATATCACTCATATAGCACTTCAAACACCTAATACACACCAAACAAACGTCAACCGAGTCAAGACTATCAGTCAAACTGACCT
This sequence comes from Artemisia argyi, assembly GCA_030686995.1. Taxonomy (NCBI): domain Eukaryota; kingdom Viridiplantae; phylum Streptophyta; class Magnoliopsida; order Asterales; family Asteraceae; genus Artemisia; species Artemisia argyi. The sequence continues at coordinate 71,058,230 of CM060687.1, forward strand.
ACTAAAACCATGGTTGTTACAAGGTTCAAGTCTGACGGCCACGAGGGCTACTTTTTCTAAAATATTAAATAGTCCAGTGTATATCGGGTTTAACTTTCTGAATTTTCTGAATGGTAACATGCCTTTCCTAGGCAGAACTCTCAATCATAACCCTGCCACCAACTTGAAATTCTAATGGTTTACAACTTATCGAACTTGTAACTGATTCTTGATTTGTAGGAAATTCCTGGTTATGTCATGAATGCTTACTGGACTAGTGAGTTAGGCTTTTCCAAATTTCGATCTGTCAATGGATGTCGGCACTTCGACCATAGAGTGCTTCAAATGATGTAGTCTCTAAGCTCGTGTGGTAACTATGGTTATAAAGGAATCTGATTTATGGCAAATGGTTAGTCCAACCATTTCTAAAGTCAATCACTCATGCTCTGAGCATATCTCCCTATGTTTGAATCGTTCTCTAATTTTTGACCATTGGTCTGCAGATAATAGGTGGCGTAGTTCCAAAAAATTCTTAATGAAATCGCTAGGAGTTTGAAGTGAATCAAATTCCTCTATTAGGAATAACTGAAATGGATATCATGAATCTTGTGGAAAAACTTACAAGGTTAAGTCCGTCAAAGGGCGTTGTTGAAAATAATAGATTAGGATAAGGTTGTGATCCTCCGCAGGATGTCATGAATTGAGTCTTTCTCCACCTACGATGCTTAGTCTCCATTACTAAGATTTTCCCCAAGCTCTATGTCATCAAATCACAAAATCCTAAATGTATAAGTGATGTAATATAGTGATTTATTTTTCAAAGTTTGTTTTGAGATTGTGTGTTTTGTTCATAAACCTTCCCTGAATAAATAAATTTACAACTTTAAGCAAACGGCTTTTTAAGTAACATTTTTCTTGATGTTTCAAAATTTAATAGTTGTGCAAGATAGGACAGTTTTCAACATAAGGTGGATAATATGGTTTACCAAAGATCGATGTTTAAAATTTCCTAACATTCAATAGTTTTGTAAAAGATTAACCAAAAGGAATTTGCTTGTCAAAATAAGTGCCTCAGAAAAGTATTTCTTACAAGATATATGTTTTGCATAATTGTAGTTTGGAGAAAACATTCATTTTAAAGTGAAAGTATTAAGAGGATAAAATAGCCAGGTAGGTATGTCTGCACAAATGCATAGGTGTCTAACAGGTTAGAATAAAGTCTATTGGTGAGGACATGTTCAATCTATAGTCTTGGTTAAGAGGTTGGATTTATCTCTATGGTGTTGCTTAGTGAGCGCTCGTATCGAAACTAATCCTGTAATTCAGTCAAGCCAATACTTTCTAGATGATAGAATTTTTGGTGATCAGGCCAGTGATAGTGGTTCGAATTGTTTTGTGATATCCTGAGATTTCTGTTGAGTTTTGAACGGTCTTAATGTACCGAGAGATTTTCCTTATAGATGGTATGGAAAGTCTTTCCTAGGGAGGTCATTGATAATATCCACTTATCAATATAGGGAGGAGTGAGTGATGAGTGGCATAGGAATCTATAGAGTGTCACCTAATTCCTTATATATATGGGGATGGGGAAAGGAAATGATAGTGATGGTGAGAAGGGAAAAGACTGTGACAACTGCGACAAAATGAGATTGTGCTAAAAGAAAATACTGTGATATAAGTGTATCGTGCATAGACGTGAATGTTCATGAGATGAAATGACCAGTTGACGTGCTTCCAGGCGGCGGTTCACGAAGTGATGAAAGGTATGAATGTTCTGACAATGAGGGTATACACACACATAAATGAAACATTTGGAAATTGGGTAAAGGATGCAATCCAGACAAAATTTTATTATAACTATTCTCAGTGTTGGAAAATTCATCTCTGAGTCAGACATAGTTGGTCAGCCTATATCTCACTATCCCGGGTCGAATATAAATGACCAGTCTATATTCTACCGAGGTTCCATGAATTTTGAAATACTCAGCTCAGTCATACTAAGACTATGTCCTTCACAAATACCAAGACGTTCTGAAAGACAAAAGCAAGTGACCAACTCTAGGTCAAATGATGAAACTATGCAAGGAAAACATAACGCGGTGACATATATGATACATGAGCATGCTTATATGAAAGACAATTATAGTAATCAACTAGAATAAATGAATATAATATACCAGATAATGAGATACAAATCTCATCACCTATGTCAGCAACTAACCACAAATGAGGCTTCAGCTTGGCAGGCAGGCACGTGACGGTCATAGGGTTAAGTTTTCTTGAAAGTAGCTATAGTCTAGGTTTTAAAAACACTTAGTTCGCTATAGCCAAAGCTCTGATGCCAATCTGTCACACCCCCAAAATCGGGTCCAGCGGAAGCATACATGTAGCTGGGGTGTAACTCAATTGGTATTACAACACAAGTTCAAAAATGGTTTTCACTTGAATCATTTAGAATAAAATAGTTTAATAAAAAATGTTGAATTTACATTGTTAAAAGTAGTGCGGAAGTAGGCCCTTAAAATAGTTTAAAACGGTCCCCAAATGAATAATCAGAGTCTTCTATGACCATGCCATACCCTGCCAAAACCTCCTGTAGTGTGCCATTGATTAATACCTGAAAATACATGCTAAAGTGTCAACACGAGGTTGGTGAGTTCATAGAGTCGTGTGAAAAAGAATGTAATGCATATGAATGAAGATTTCCCAGCAAAGGCATCGTAAATCCACTCAGTTGCAAGTCCCGCCATAAGAGACTTGTAACCTGTGTGTTCACAACCCACTGCCAACTATGATTTGGTTTGTGTAAACAAAAGTAATATGTGGTCCAAGATTCAAAGATAAGTGTAGCAATGTCGCTATATGAAGGTAAAAGTGATAATGTAGCCATGGCGATGTCGCCATATAAATGAATCTGACCATAAGCAAAACGCATAAATAGTTTACCGAACAAAGTTTCATAGCACCAGTTTAGGAAAGAATATTGATTGCACAAAGTTCTAGGCACCGAAAAGGTTTTCTAGCTATATGTAGGAGGTTACGCTCCCAAGTAATGTAGGTAATCACATACCTATGAAATGTAGGTAATCAAACATACCTATGAAATGTAGGTAATCAAACATACCTATGAAATGTAGCTAACGGTTCTTAACTTAGGCAATCTTAGGCAATCTGTAAATAGTTTAAATTTATGCACTCATGTCCATGAGTAAATAGCAAGTAGGTAACAAGTGAATAGTATTGTACTCGGATAATCAAACAAGTATTTAGAATAAGCTGAAAATATTTGAGTAATCAACCATGTATAGCAAGTAATGCGTTTAAGTAAAACGAGCATAAAACAATTAAAAGAGTAGGGGCTATGACTCACCTCGAAATGATGATACAAGGATGTGAAATGATAGGGACAATAAGGCACGAATGTTAGCCGCAACCTAAATGAATGAATATGATCTACTTTAGATCATGAAATGATGTAATGAATATGCATGCACATGATACCTATACCACTCATAACTTGAAAATACTTGTTATAGTCATAGTAAAATGTATTCCATACTTAAGAAAAATAAGTCTTAACCAGTCTTGTAAAAACTTGTCGTAGTATATCGTATATAGAAAGTTAGTGTTATAAACTTCGCCTTGAAAACCTTGAAGTAATGTCTAATAGTCGTAAAAATATACTTGTAATCATAAGTACTTCATTAGTTATAAGTTTGGCACTTTGGTAGTATTTCTAGAAAATCTAGGATTTAGTACGTAGAAGTAGTGTTATTATTATTTCTAGTTAAAAAGCTGTCAAAATATATATAGTTTTGCCGATATTGAAACGTGAATATCTTTGTCGTTATAAGTTCATTTTCTTCGTTCTTTATACCCACGGATTCGTCTTAGTATGTACTAATATATTTTTGATAACTCGGCTTCTCTAGGTTACGTCTAACACCTCGGTTTGTCCAACGAAAATCGTCCAACAGCATATAATTTTCAGAAAAATAGTTTTCGTCAATAAACTTGCAAAAATCATATCTCCTTCGTTATAAACTCGTTTTAATCCGTTCTTTCGCCTACGGCTTCATTTTTAAAAGTATTTTCTAAATCTTTGGTTGAAAATCTCCCCTGAGTTACTGAGCTTTCCAGAATTTCAATTTTGGGACAGTAGGTTTGTAAACATATTCCAAATCCATTTCTAATGTTCTAAACTAGTTTCTAATCCACCCAATTCACTTCCAATCACCACAAATCTAGTATATTCCTACCATACACCTTCTTAAGGTGTCATGGGTTTTTAAACATCATCAATCAAGTAGATCTAACAAGGGTTTCCATTTCTAGTGTTTCAAAGATATATATATATATATATATATATATATATATATATATATATATATATATATATATATATATATATATATATATATATATAAATGAGTGGTATAACTAGTATATGCATGAAATCTTGTATGGAAATCATATAATCATGAAAATAACTTGAAGAAATTATGAAAAAGAGTTTGACAACCTACTTAGCAAAGATTAGTGAGCTTTGGAGATGAAAACTTATAAAACCTTGAGATTTTATTTCAAAACCCTAACAAGGAATGAAAGTAGAGCTTGATTATGTCTTGATCTTGAAAAATTTATGGATCTTTGTTGTGTTTTTGTGTTTGGTCGTTGCTAGGAAGAGAGAAAAAGGGAGAAAACCTCATTTTTTGATTTCTAAATATGAATAAGTGTATGTTAAATGTGTTTATGTAAGAAATATCTAATTTAAATGGCATTTTGGTAAATAATAGCTCAAGTTGAAGTAACCTTGGGATGGGGGGGGGGGGGGGGGGGGTACATGGGTAAGAGTGGATGAGTGTGTAAGAAGCTTGGTGTTATTTGATTCACGGAGTCGGTTTTGGTTTCGTTAATCGCTAAACGTAAATGGTTAAGCCGCGAAACGTAAATCCGGGTATCGTTAAAATATGAAACTTGAAAGAATGACTAAACTTGTCAAAATACTCCATAATAAAATATAAAATGAATGGTAAGTTCCATCGGGTTGCATAAACGCTGTTAAAACTGGAAACGCGGGTTAAAAACGCGTAATTTGCGGAAAACGCTGAACTGGAAAACGTAAAATTTCAAAACTTTTAGAATTGTCGTAAAATGAGTGAAAATCATATTTCTATCGTTTATAGTGTTTTGTGGACATATCGGGATGCTGGAACGACGTTTAAATCCAAAAGTAAATATCGGACACGGCTTTGTGATTTTTGCAGAAATGATCCGACGAGCGTCAAACTCTCGGATTATCGTTAAAATAGTTTATCTTACGAGAATATGAAATAAAAATTTTCGGAGATGAATAGTGAAAGTGAATAGTAAAAATGAATAGTAACTTTCCGAGATGAAAAATGAAATTTCGACATTTGAAAAAGGACATTAAATTACGAGTTGTGACATATTATATTCACTATCTAGGTCTTTTTCGTCTAATGATAAATTTTCGTCACTAAAGTATTCAGTTTCGGAACGTACCTCGCTTGATGTCTTAGCCATAAGACACTTCTCCTCTTTTGTGATTTCTTTCTCATCGTCATCGCTATCACTCCAAGCTCCTCCAACAAACGCCTTTTGATTTTCATCTGTTAACATCATTGGACATTTTTCGATGAGATGATTTGGATCACCACATTTGAAGCACTTCCTTTCACTTTTGCCATTTTTGTCATCTTTATTTCTTTGGTATGCTTTCCTTTCATCGGTTGTCTAATGAATCTTCCTCGCCTTTTGAAGAATTTCTTGAAGTCTTTTACGGCTATCGCATATTCTTCGTCATCACTTTCGGAGGTTGAGCTATCCTCGTTACTAGATTGCTTCCTAGCTTTCAACGCAATTGACTTGCTTTGCTCTCTTTTTCCATTGACCATCTCAGAGTCTTTCTTTATTATTACTTCGTAGACTTTCAGGTTGCCGATCAGCTCATCAAGTTGAAGAGTTGACAAGTTCTTCGATTCTTCAATCGCCGTAACTTTAGCTCGCCATTTTGGATGAAGAGCCCTAAGAAATTTCCTAACAAAATTCTTACTAGAAAAATTCTCATCAAGTGCTTTTAAACTTGTGATGATAGTGTTAAACCTAGCAAAAGCATTCTCTATTGATTCCTCCTCCGGAATCGTAAATTGTTCATATTGTTGAAAAAGAAGATCTATTTTGTTATCTTTAACTTGACTATTACCTTGGTGAGTGATTAGTAAAGAATCCCAAATTTCTTTCGCGGTTTTACACATAAAAATTCTTTCATATTCTTTGCGTGGTAACGCATTATAAATAACCATTTTAGCCTCATTATTTTTTGCTAGTTTCTTTTTTAAATCATCATTTTGTTTTTCAAGAGATACAATTTCATCCATTTTAGTTTCAAAATTATATTGAATAGGGGGAAAATCACCAAAGGTAATGACATGCCAAATATCAAGATCTTTTGATTTCACATAAGTTTCGAATATATTTTTCCAATAAAGAAAACCATCACTTTCAAATAGTGGTGGTCTTTGCATAGATTGCCCTTCTAAATATTTTTCAGATTCCATAGATCGTTTCAAGTTTTAAAATACAGTTTATTTTAAAAATCTTGTTTAACGTAGCTCTGATGCCAATTGTGGAAAACTAGAAGGGGGGGGGGTTGAATTGTTTTACGTCTTTTTAATTTTATTATGAAAACTTAGTTTAGTTTACCTTGTTTACTTTTAAAACTTTGATTCGATCTTATGTGAACTCAAATCTTGAACAATATGAACAACTATATCTAAGTATGAACAATAATAATGATGTAAGCTAAGTATGTGTAATCAACACATGCATAATATAAATAATTGTAACTATATACGAGAGATAAGTAAGTAAACGTTTATTATGTAATCCTTAATTATATGTTGTATGAAAACTATACTTGATCGAAATGATCAATTATATTTATGTTATTTTTTTTTATTTAATTGTAAAAACTTTGTTTTGTGAATGAAACTTTTGTTTGATCTTTAAGTGAAATCAACACTAGCACTATATATATATATATATATATATATATATACTTCTACGTCTACGAAAGTAATAACGATATAAGCAAGATAATAAGTAAGAGATGGAAAGATCAAACCGCGAGACAAAACATTTATAGTGGTTCGGCTACAAGGACACCTTCCTTGCCCTACTCCACTCCCCGAGTCACCTACTCGAGAGTTTTCTTCACTATGTCAACAAGCTTATTCACACCTTCTACACAACTTCTTCACACCAATATACACACCACAACTTCGTCACAACTTATTCACACATTCTACACAACTTCTTCACAGCTAGTCACTACTTAATCACAACACTACTTCTTCACACCTATCTATCTTCACAACTATCTACTTCACAATAATCTTCTTCACAACTATCTACTTCCCAACTTCTCTACTTCACAACTATCTACTACACAATCACTCTATCTACACAACTTGCTAATCTATCTTCTATCAAGTATTCACAACTAGTTACACAAAGAAATCGATATAATGGATGATGCTCTAACAACTTGGATGTGGAGGTCACAACAAGTTGTAATACTTCTTCTCTTGGTAGATTGAAGTATTCTTCTCTTGCACTTGAAAGGTTGAGGCTTGGATCACTTTGAAACAAAGATTAATGTATATATGATCAAAGGATTTTAGAGAATAGAAATGAGATCTAGAACAGAAAGTTTTGGGGTGTAAAAGGTGAGAAAAATCTGTGGAATGAACCAGTATTTATAAGGGGAAAAATACTGTTTGGGAGCGTGGGCGGTCCCCTTAATAATTAAGGGGGCCGCCTAGTATAATTAGGGGGGCCGCCCTATTAAAAAAAAATTTCTTCAAAATTTTTTGTCCTTTTGTGGGAAAGTTTATCTGAAGAATCTAGCCGTTTTTTGGGTAGAAATTTAAATTCAAAATATTTATTTTGAATAAAACATTTCTTATACATATAAAAACATTTTGTATAAGTTTAAAATGTTTGTCCCATTTTATAAAAAATGTAAGGTTTGTAAAAATAAAAATTCATTTGATCATAGAATGTATTAGACACTTTGTTTATTCATACCTTAAGTGATTTGGTGTAAAGTGAATATTTATCACTAAATACTTGTTTACGTCATAATTTTTAGCTCAATGGGTTTATGTTTTGTGATTATCAAAACATAGAGATATCGATAAATGTTAATAATGTTTTTAGGCATTATTTATATCAACATAATTAAAAAGCTAAAAAAACGTTTTTCTTTTTCTCAAAATTTTCTTTCATCATTAGAATCGTAGAAAAATGATTTTCACACCCGTAGGGTTGGCGTAGCTCTCAATTCACTTTTTATTTTGTGCACTCGCGTTTTTCATAAGTAACTTTTGCATTTTTAGTTTAGCTTGCGTTTTAGGATTTCCCAAATTCCCTATCATGTTTCCCGTAGTCTTTTAGGTAGTTTTAAGTATTCCTTAGCATTCCCTTGTTTATTTTCCCATCTAGGTAACGTTTATTTCAATTTTCGTTCGTTAATTACGAATTCTCGTAACTTTAACATTCCACAATACCAAATAATCTCTCAACGTCCATACAAGCATTTTAATCTCCAAATCTCACACGATATCACCCATTCACACCTCGTTGGGACACGACCGGGGTAATCACTTGCACGGTATCACATATATATATTGTATTCACTAGTTTTTACAAGTCTTCCTTTTCCTAAAGGTTAATTGGTAAATTCCACTCACGTCTACATTGTATTTATTTTGATACACGTTTCACACTAATCAAAATTTGGCGCCGCTGCCGGGGAGGTTGTGTTGCGACAATATCGTTACGATTTTAACAATTAGTGACTTGTAGAACATTTGTCAAGAAGTTATCGCTTTCAAAAAAAAGTATAAAACACAAAAATATGTTCTGTTTCTTTTGTATATATATTTATCATATAAACAAATAATACAAAAACATTTTCCGTTTTTCTTGTTAAATAAAATAAACATTGAAAAAAAAAGAAAAAAAAAACAACAACCGCCGAGAAGCAAGGCAGAACACCTACCAACTGGGGGTGTGAACATTAATAAGTTCCCAAACAAAAGATTAAAACTTGCCATTGTATCTTTGTGAATTGGTGTACCTTTTTCAAAGAAGCCATTTACATTGTGGTTATTGGTTTAAGTTCTGTTGTTTTGCCTCAATCTTTTTTTTTTAAAACGTGTTTTTCAAAAATACCAAAAATATTCACCTTCACCCTCTCACCTCTTTGATTCTTTACCCCTCACCCTCTATAACCATTTGATTATTTCCTATGTCTTATCCCCACCAATTTGGTTGTCAATGGTGCGGTGGTCCTCATAATGGTGGTAATTGTCCCAATTGTAGCATAGTAGAGTCAGGAAACGGGTCTGTCTATAACCAGAATCCCTATTCTTACCGTGACACAACTGATTTATTCCATCAGCTTCCACACCATGAGACTCCGCAGTTTTACTGTTGTGAGTACTGTGGTGGTTCAGACTATAGTTCTGGTTGTCAATCGGGAAACATGCTTGTCTATGAGCAGGTTCCTGATAACAATTATGACTACAGCACATACGACTCACAACCACATCAGCTCAACTGTTTTGAGTACTGTGGAGGTCCTCACTTTAGCTCGAATTGTCAAACAGGGAATCCATTTCCTTGCAACAATTACGACTATTCGTTTCAAGACCCACCTCCACAGTACCAAATGATCCAAGCAACTCCTCAATACCCGCAAGACCTTTGTCTAGAGGTTCTTGAGAAATTTAAAGAACTTAAGGAGGAGTTGGCTAATATTTCGCTTTGTCATGCTCCAAGTTCTTCTTGTGCGTATTGTGGGGTCCTCATGATGATTTTCAATGTCAACCGTATTATAAACCTGAACATTGTTCTAGTTCTGATACGTCCGGTTTTGACACATCCACACCCCCACAATTTCCACACATTCAATATTCCCGTGGGAAATCCATGGAAGAATTACTTGCAGAAGAATGAGCTGCTAGAAATGAAAAGACCATGGAAGAATTACTTATCGAGGAACAAGCAGCTAAAACACGTGCCATATTTCGCAATGCTACTCTTCTCGATTACGATGATGATAGTGATAATGAAGATACCCTCGATATCCTTCAATTTTATAAGGGTTCATCAAACTCATCAGTTGTGATTCATTCCATGGAAAATCAGAGAGAAAATAATGTGATGGAGTCTCTAGCCATTGATCAAATGGAACTTGTAGAACCCATAACTGCTAGTCCTTCTCAACTCCCTCAGTCTGTTGTTATCGCACCCGAAGTTCCCACTCACTCTTTGAGCATGGGAGACGAGCATCTTGACACTGTTCTTGAAAAGGAATCGGACAAATTCATAAAGTCTAGTGTTGAGAACTTTGTCCCAATCCCAAGAGAGTCACAGGGAACTTTTGATCATGTGTGTGATTTTCCTTCCCCTCTTGAGTGTTCAAAAGATCATTTTGAGACTTTCTCCGATTTTAGCGATGATTGTACATCTTATGGAGACATTGAATATGTTGAGGCATCACTTCCACATTCTGATGTTGATCCTATTCTTGAGGAGTTTGCTGATAAACTCACTCACATCAATCCACTTCCATTGGGAAGTGATGATGGTCTCTTTGATTTCGAAGCCGATCTGGGAGAAATTGAAAATCTCTTATATCACGATCATTCACTCAATTCTTATCCTAACAGTCCAATAGAGAATGTTAATCACCTTGTTCCCGAAGCATTCAAAACAACTTTCACTAATCCTCTGTTTAAATTCGAATATGAATTCACTTTGATATCCGATAATCCAATCTTTGATATTCAGAACGAGGATAATGATGAGTCCACAACGGAACAAGAGTTCACTGATTTACATCATGTGATTGATTCTCTTCACGAGGAGTTCTCTGGTGAACTCACTCATATCATGACTCCTCTGGAGTATGATTACTTGGATGACAAGAAAAACTATGATCGGGGGGAGAAGTTCTCAATCATGAGAATTGGTATTTTGATGACAAATTTTCCCACCCTCCCACCCAAGATGTTGTCCAAAACAAAGAGCTTAACCTATGAAATCCAAATTCAGGAAACTGAACCTGATCTTGAGGAAGAAGATCTTGTCATGATTGTTACCATGTTTTTTTTATTTTCTTCACCTACCTGGTGACTTCATCTCTTCTTCACTCCTTCGGGAATGAAGACACCATCTTTGACCCCGGCATTTCAATGTATCATTTTTTTGAGCCAGGGTCTATCTATTTATCTCATCGGTGTGGAACTTTCACGCACTTCAATGTTTATCCAAACATCTTGAATGAAAGTCCGATGGAGATTGTCTCTTCCACATGTCGCTTCCCCATGAACCAATGAATTCGGGGTCGAGTCAAGCTAGTGACTCGGTGAACAAAAACATTAGCACAACATGGGTTTTCACCCATATTTCTGTCTTCTTTCTTATTTCAAACACTAAGTGTGGGGGAGTTTCCCCTGCTGTTGTTTGCCATGTTTTGTTTGCTCATGTTTGCAGGTACCCTTTGGATAGTGATGATTGACGCGCCTGTTTTCAATCCAACCGCTCAATATCCTATCCTTTTGCTAAAACATAAAAAGAAAAAAAAATCTCACTTGATAGGAATCTAATGAGTAGACATAATCAAAATAAATTTCAACCTAAACAATAACTATTCCCCGGGCTGCGGCGCCAAAAACTTGATACGTGGGAATCGCACCAGGCTTTACCTCTCGAGGGATCTAGAGAAGCTTACAACCCCCACCAGGCAGTGTACCTGATCGTTGTAGTATAGTATAGTGACAAGTACTGGGGGATTGATCGTTCAACTCAGGAATAGTGTCGTTAAGATTGAAATTAATCCAACTAGGTCTAAAGGTGAAGGATGATTCTTTTTGTATTTTTACATTTTAAGAAAAGAAAGTAAAAATCTCGGGTATTGGAAAGAAGGGCGGAATTAGTTGCTAATCAACTAACCCAAAAGCTACTAATCAAACTAATGTGCAAGAAAAATAAACTAAGGTTCTACAAGATAAGTGAAGCATGTCTACCTATGATATGTTACTCCTTGCTAGCTATCCAATTCTACCTATTGAATTGTCACACCTTGTTTTAATTTACGGGTTTATTCCTTAATACCATTCGTGGGGTGGCGTACGTACTTCCCCAACTCTATAAGCTCCTACTTCACTCCTATGTCGAGCCTGCAAGAAGCTCCTAACATGGGATCATTAGAATTCGCTCATGCATTAAATAAAACCATAATAACCTAGTACGCATTGGTTCATGTTTCTTAAGACGTTCAAGCATGTCACCATTGGAAGTCTGCCAGTTTTCTTAAGCCTAACATCGAATACAATCAACCAAACAAGAGACAATAGGAATCAAGAATTATAAGCTAAATCAATTAGACCTATCGAAGTGTCACACCCTAATTGATGAAGATAGACACAAACATCAACAAGGAATCACTAAGATCTAATCAATTATATACAAGTTTCACATAAACATAAGTAGACACAAGGTGAATTAGCAAAACATCATCAAAGAAGAGCAAGCAACAATGATAATGGAAAACATGATTAAGATAGAATCAACAAACCAATACATGATGTTTATGGAGTGATTGAAACCCTCTAAGTTGCTGGAAAAACACCTACCTAAACCCAGGAATCGACCTTAGGGTTTAGGGCCTACAAAAAGTGAAGTTATGATGTTATATTTATAGGCAAGTTTTTTGTCGGCAAGGCTTGACGGCGTCAGCTTTAACACATGACGGCGTCAGCCCGCTGTTTTCACCAAATCAAAGATTTCTTCGTCCTCTTCGCGTGGGCTTTTGAATCACCTAAATCCGAGTTCGTATACAAAAGTTATGACCAAAACAATATCCGCTACTCCGCGCGCCAGTTTAGACAAGTTAACACATGACGGCCTTGGGTGACGCCGTCACGTTTTCACTGGACCGTCACCACTTCCACCTCTTGTTTACTCTTGACGCCATCACATGAAGACTCTTGACACCGTCAGGTACTGTTCCCAGCAAGGAAAATTAAGACTTTGCCGTTTTCTTCAATTTTATGCTCCAAAAACGTCCAAAATGCTTTTCCAGAATTCACTCCAAAAGTACCTAAAATCACAAAAGGAACGATTTAAGGCAATATTTAATCAAATAAATTCAATTCCGGGCTTAAATGACCCCCTAAAAATGGATCATTTTTTGCCTCATCCATGTACCAAAGTATCACACTAAAACATTTGGCTACTCCAGAAGTAATAGCTTTTGGTAAAGAGACATCAAATCCATTAAATTTTCATAAAGGATTGCTAGGGACTAGCAATAGTTTAGTGTGGGAGAATGATGAGTGTGTAAATACTCATCATTTCATACCTATTTAGACTGTGAAAATGACTGAAAACACACAGATGTGTCATAATATACTAGAAATATTCATGGATTGTGTTTTTATGTGTTACATGTACAAAAGGATTGAAAACAAACAAAAAACGAGCAAAGTTTGCAGAAATAACAAAATCAGTCCCTGAGCATTTATTTTGGAAGAAAAATCAGCAAAGGTCTTTTGGAAATCATAAGTTGTCATAATTAGTCCTTTGGTGAAAAGTTTCAAAAGTTTGAAAATTACAAGTTTGGTCCCTCTAGTTTGAATTTTGGCAAAACAAGTAACTGGGAATTCGAATTTGGCAAATAATGAATAAGGGTCCTTGGACTATTGAAGTTTAGCAAGAATGGCCCTTGTGAGTACTATTGGAAAATGGCAAAACCCACCCCTTAGTTTTCGGTAATTTCAAAATTTGGTCCTTGTGTTTTGCTATTACAACCAAACAGATCCCCTTAATATTAAACCAAAATCCAAACAAAATACACCCCATTCCCTGGCCCAATCCCTTCCAGCCCACGAACAAACAAAATCCACGCAAACCAAACTAAACCTTAGCCCATTCTACTTAAACCTAAACCACCCCAACCCTTTTACTAATAAAAATGTTTTACCCCAGTTAACCAAACCTGGTCAAACACCACAACCCCTCTTCTTCCCCTGCACTTCTTTACCCACCATACCCTTTCCCCCTCCCCTGCTTTTCCTGCTACACGCTACCTCCATCATCTCAAAAGTTTCTCCTCACCAATACCAACTCCAAACCTTCACGGGTATCCCCTCCATGTCACGAATCTTGGTGCATAAAAACAGATCCTACGGCCAAGATTTATTGAGTGGAGATCCTGTGGCTATGGATGAGTCAAAAGAAACACAAAGTTGGTCCAAGTGTGGTTTGTCTCACAAAGAAAACACAACCAGAAGCAGACAAAAGAATGGGAGAAGACCCTTGTACCCTTTTTTTATCAGTTGTATATATAGAACTTGTATGCCATTATATAAGGCAATCAGGGATTTAGATTAAAAAGTAGGTAGTATTAGGAGTAGAATAGCAGTATTGTAGTTTTTAAGTTCTTATTGATGTTTTTAAGCTTATTGTCCTTTTCATTCCAGTTTTGATTCAAGTATTGTAAACCTTTACTTTTCAGTTTAAATCAAAGTTTCCACCCTTCTGTCTTTATTGTTAAGCTAATTTAAAATTTTAGCCCATTTGCTTTTTAGCCTTTTCTAATGCTTGTTCTTAGTTCCTTATTGCTCGTTTAGCCTTTCCATTGCTTGTTTCACAATTGTTTTACTAATTTGCAGCTTTGAATCTACACCCTCTTTTAAAATGCCCAAGAGTAAACACCTATAGTCGTGTTTGGTATAAGCTTTATTTTTTTGTTAAACTTTTTTTTTCTTTAAGATTGTTTTGCAAAAATCAGTATGGTAGATTTGTGCTTAAGGCATTTTAGTTGAATTCTTTCTGTTTATCTAGCTGCATATAGGTTTATACAAATGTTAAAACCTGTAGTTGATTTTCCTTAGTCAAACCACTCACCTTTTGCCCTACTTTGACATGCACCACATCAGGTCCCAAATAGCCTCAGCAGCCTTATTTGGACTAGGTTTTAGGTAAGTTTCAGTTAGTGTTAGCTTTTGATATTGATGGTATGAGTTATTGATAGTATACATTTTAGAATTTTGAGCTTGTTTCATAGTTTGTGGTTAATTTGGTAGTTGAATTAGAACCTGCAAATTGCTATGTTCAGTACCCTGCTGTCCCATTCACTCCTTTTGATTCCAAATTCAGTTAGGTTTAAGTTAGATTTAGGCTTAGATTTTGGTTTTATTATTAGTTTGTATATAGAATTCCTTAGTTTCAGCTTATTTAGGTTTGTTGTGGCTCATTGGATAGCTTGTTGTGTCTGCTAAGTGCATGAGCAGTCCCGCACTTTTTTTCTTTGCTTTGTCTAAACACTCCCCATACCAGCAAGCTTTTTAGGGTTCAAATAAGCTTAAAATTAGTTTGAACCTGTTAACTGAGTTCTCTGGTAGTTCTTGTTTAGTAAATTGAGTTTCTTGGCCCCTTGGCTTTTGCTTTGTTAGCTTATTTTGAGGGTTAGAGTT
This sequence comes from Artemisia argyi, assembly GCA_030686995.1. NCBI lineage: Eukaryota > Viridiplantae > Streptophyta > Magnoliopsida > Asterales > Asteraceae > Artemisia > Artemisia argyi. Next base: position 71,073,784 of record CM060687.1, read on the forward strand.
GCATGTTTAGGCTGTTTTGAATGAATGTTGCTTGGTTGCCCCCTTTTGCTTAATTGAGCTTAGTTGCTGCTACTGCTGCTATCTTAGTTTAGTATAATATAATTAGGATGTCTAAGTTGCTTAGTCACTTATTTGCTCTTAAGGTGTGCTCATAAGAGCTTTGTGAATTAAAACAGTTAGACTTATTTGGACTTGTTTTCATTTAGATACAATTGCTGTGCTAATAAGCTTTTTCCAGCTTATCTGCTAGTTTTTAGAAAACATGTTTTTATGAAAATTTGTTTCTTTTTGTTGTTTTAAAGATTTGTAAAAAGAAAAATCAAATGAAAAAAAAAATGCTTGTAAAAAAGGTGGAGTAAGGGGGATTCGAACTCCTGACCTCAGGCCACCATCAGACAGACACAAGTAATACTCCTCACCATCTGTGCTACTCTCTCTTTTTGTTATTGCGTTCCTTATTTATTTATTTAATGTAGTGTTAGCTTTAATTGCTTATTACTAGCTCAGCTTACTTTTGCTTATTATATGCTTATCGTGACTGCTTATCTTCATAATTTTCTTAGCTTTGTTTTAGTATAATGGATCTTACAAAAATTTACAGATTTTTAAAATTAGTTTTAGTATTTTTTATAATTTAAGTTAATTTAACTTGTTTTTAAATCATAGTAATTAGTTAGAAAGCTAAAAAAATGTTTTTCTTTTTCTCAAAATTTTCTTTCATCATTAGAATCGTAGAAAAATGATTTTCACACCCGTAGGGTTAGCGTAGCTCTCAATTAACTTTTTATTTTGCGCACTCGCGTTTTTCATAAGTAACTTTTGCGTTTTTTGTTTAGCTTGCGTTTTAGGATTTCCCGAATTCCCTGTCATGTTTCTCGTAGTCTTTTAGGTAGTTTTAAGTATTTCTTAGCATTCCCTTGTTTATTTTCCCATCTAGGTAGCGTTTATTTGAATTTTCGTTCGTTAATTACTAATTCTCGTAACTTTAACATTCCACAATACCAAATAATCTCTCAACATCCATACAAGCATTTTAATCTCCAAATCTCACACGATATCGCCCATTCACACCTTGTTGGGACACGACCCGGGTAATCACTTGCCCGGTATCACACACACACACATATATATATATATATATATATATATATATATATATATATATATATATATATATATATATATATATATATATATATTGTATTCACGAGTTTTTACAAGTCTTCCTTTTTCTAAAGGTTGATTGGTAAATTCCACTCACGTCTACATTGTATTTATTTTGATACACGTTTCACACTAATCAATAGCTCTGACCGCCCCTCAGATACCAAGGAAAACAGGGTCATGGACCTGAAACTTGAGTACAATAATTTCAGGGCCAAAGACTCTGAAAGTCTCTTAAAGACCTACACCCGGTATAAGACTCTCCTCAATGAACTGACTAATGATGGTGTCACCCTGTCTAAGCATGAAATAAATGTTGGCTTTGTCAACAGTTTCCCTGAGAAGTGGTTAAACTTCTCTCAGGGTCTGAGAAATGCAAATCTCCTTCAAAATCTTGAGCTTCCTGAGATCTATGGTAAATTTCTCTATGAGGTTAACCTAATCTCAAGGAGATACCCTGACTCCAAAAAGTCTCAAGAGACTAAAAAGACCCTGACCTCCTGTTGGGATCATACTTTTGTATTTTAGTCAAGTCTCGGTCATTACCTTTTGTAATAGGTTGCTTAGTTATTTATTTCACTATGTTAATGTTACTAGGCTTAAGTATGTAAGTCCATGGGCCTTGAAAGCCCACGTTTAAGTAGAATGAGGGAGGAAGGGAATGTTGCCCTACTCCTCCCTTATAAATACTAAGCTTATGTAAAAATTTTATTTGTTGGTTATTTAAATACATTAAGGAAACTATTGCAATTACTTTTCTCTCTTTTCTCATAATCAACCATCTCTCATTCTCATCTCTTTTCTTTCATTATCATACCTGTGTTTACATAAATGGTGACCTAACAAGTGGTATCATTCGCCTAATAGAGATTGAAGTGTTGTTCTTGGTGGTAACGTGTGGTTAAGGGTGTTCTTTTGCTTCTTTTTGCATTTTTCTTTGTTTCTTTCACTCAAATCTTGAAGCTTGGACAAGTTTCAAAGTTGATATAGTGATTTGAAGCTTAGTTTTTGTATAAAGTTTAGATTTTAAGGCTTTTATCACATTTTCTTTTAGTTCTTTAAGGTTTCATAGCTTCTTTAATATTGGAAAACTAGTTTTGAGTATCTAAATCTTTCATTATTAGTGTTTTCTAAGTATTGGTGAAGTCATTTAATCATTAGAACCTTATTTCTAGGCCTTTTTTTCTTCAAAAATTTTGATCTTTCTAATGAACAGTACATTATACGCGTAAGTTGGTCGGGAATAGTACAATCTCCAGCTGTCTACAGTACTTTTTGGTCGTTTTACGCATAAAATTAAGGTCAAAACCCCTTTTCTACGCAAAACTTTGGTCAAAACCCTCTTTCTACGCTTAAGTTGCAATTCCTACGCGTAATGCCACTTTCTACGCTCAAGATTCTACGAAGAAGTTGTGAATCCTACGGTTAAGTATCACTTTCTACGCAGAAGATCAGTTCTTACGCATAAGATCAGTTCTTACGCGTAAGTTTCAGAGCTCTACGCATAACTTCATCAAAGGTCTTCTCCTTGTGTTACGATGACTCAGTACTTCCCTAGCTTGGATAAGTTAGTGGAATACTTCGACTTCAGATATCTTTCAAGCTTGGATAAGTTTGAAAGATTTGTTTGGTTGTTTAACCTTACACATAAGTCTAAACTTACGCATAAGCCAAAGCTTACGCGTAAAGAGAAAACTTACGCATAAACTCTTTGTTGACGCATAAACTACTCTTTACGCATAACCTAAAGTTTACGCGTAAAATCATTTTGTTACGCGTAAAGAGAAATCTTCCATTGTTAGAGAGAGAGAGTAGAGAGAGAAGGGAAAAACTATGTGTTTTATTGATAAGGAAAAGTAAATTACACAAAGAGTCTCACCTAATTCCGCTGCTCAACCTGATAATATTCCAATACCTGACTCACCTCAACAAACAACGACAACTGTTGAGAAAGACGGTCCTCCAATTGCATCACCACTTACAGCAGAACAAACTGTTTCTAACTCCCGACAATCAGCTGAAGATCCTACACCACAATCAGTTCCACAACCCGCAGAGCATGATCCTGATGCGTTCTTTAATCCGTTTGCACCAGCTCCTACCTTTCCTGATATAGCTGAGTCGTCTACACGCAATTTGGATCCTGCTAAGATGCGAGATACTTATCAACTACACCCTTCAACACACAAATGGACTCGAGACCATCCACTAGTTCATATTATTGGCCATCCAGATGCACCTGTAATGATATGACAACGACTTCACACTGATGGAGAAACTTGTATCTATGCACTCACAGTTTGTCACGAAGAACCTAAGAACATTAAAGAAGCAATGACTTATGACAACTGGATTGAATCTATGCAAGAGGAATTTCAGCAATTCATAAGATTGGAAGTCTGGCAATTAGTTGAAAGACCTGACGGAGTCTTTGTCATCGGGTTAAAATGGATTTGGAAGAATAAGCTAGATGCTGAAGGCACTGTCATACGTAACAAATCACGCCTGGTTGCGAAAGGATACTCCCAACTAGAAGGACTTGACTTTGCAGAATCCTTTGCTCCAGTGGCTAGACATGAAGCTGTTCGGATCTTTTTGGCCTATGCTGCACACAGGAACATGATTGTTTACCAAATGGATGTGAAAACAGCATTTCTTAATGGAGAACTCCGTGAAGAAGTGTATGTAAGCCAACCAGACGGCTTCGTTGATCCTGAGCGTCCTAATCACGTTTACCGACTCAAGAAGGCACTCTACGGACTTAAGCAAGCCCCACGGGCGTGGTATGACAAACTGTCCACTTTCTTGCTGGCCAATAAATTTTCTAAAAGTTCAGTGGATCCAACACTATTTACAAAAACCTATGGGGAGGACTTACTTGTTGTTCAAATATATGTCGATGACATTATTTTTGCCTCAACAAAAAGAAGTTACTCTAATGATTTTGCAAAATTAATGAAAGATAATTTTGAAATGTCCATGATGGGTGAACTTTCGTTCTTTCTAGGACTACAAGTTCATCAATCACCCCGTGGAATTTTTATAAATTAGTCCAAATATGCTCTTGAAATTTTAAAGAAACATGGAATGATGACTTGTGATACTTATAATACACCAATGGGCTATACCACAAAACTAGATGCTGACTTACATGGGACTCCTGTTGACCCTACAAAATACCGCAGTATGATTGGGTCACTCATGTATCTCACAGCTAGTAGACCTGATATAGTATTTGCTGTCTACATGTGCTCTCGCTATCAGTCCAAACCAACTGAAAAACACCTCAGTGAGGTCAAAAGAATCCTTCGATACATAAAGGGAACCATTAACTTGGGAATCTGGTATCCGAAGGATTCTGGTTTTGAACTAATTGCTTTTTTAGATGCTGACCATGCAGGATGTTTAGACACACGCAAAAGTACATCTGGTGGATTACAGTTTCTCGGAGATAAACTTGTGTCATGGCAATCAAAGAAGCAGGACTGCACATCACTGTCGTCAACAGAATCTGAATATGTAGCTATGTCTGCATGTTGTGCTCAAGTCATCTGGATGAGATCACAACTTAAGGATTATGGCTACTTGTTCAATAAGATTCCAATCTACTGTGATTCCAAAAGTGCCATTGCTATCTCCTGCAACACAGTTCATCACTGAAAATCTAAACACATTGATCTCTGTTATCACTTCATCGAAGAGCATGTTGAAAAGGGTACCGTTGAACTGTATTTTGTTGGGACTGAGTACCAATTGGCGGACTTACTTACCAAATCTTTAGCACCATCAAGGTTTGCTAGTCTAGTTCACCAAATTGGTATGCGATGTTTGACTCCAGAAGATCTGGAAAAGTTTTTAAAACACAATTGATTGTCAAACATCAAAACTATCTTTGTAAATATCTTTAAAAAAAAAATGCAAGTATACAAGTGTTGAGGGGGAGGAAAAGTATTTTTTTAAAATTTTCTCATAATATTTACTTTTATACTTGCATTTTACCAAAAATATTATGTTTTTATCTAAAAGTGATGCTTCTAAAAGTGTTTCGGGATACTCACCTTGACCATTATAATAAATTTCAAGTTTTTTAAGACTACGGTCTAAGGTCGAGGGGGAGTAAAATTCTACAAGTTGTTCTTGTCATAGAAATGGTGTGGTTAACATAAGTTAAAATGAGAGTTAACTTGGGCATTAGAAGTAAATTTTACATAAGGTTAAAGGGCCTAAATTGTCAAAATATGATACTTATTTTAACCCTCGGTCAAAACTCACTTTGACTGACCATTTACTACACCTGCAATTTCACTTACACACATTTAATATCACAACTACCATTATCAACGATCCATAATCAAACGATTAATCCGGTCATTAATCTTCAAATCTGTAAGTCATAACATGTTTTGATTATCATTCTTAACAAGGGTTTTAAATTTTATCTTAATCCAACGGTTTAATTTGTCTTAATTGATTAAATAGATCTATGGTTTTGCGTAAAATTTGAACCCAGAAAATTGTTGTGTTTAGGGCTAAATTGGTTGATGGGAAATGTTCTTAGGATGATAATAAACATGTCACTAAACTCCAATCGTGCCCAGAAACATCAATTGATTGATTTGTGAATTAGGGTTCATACGATGGTTTTAGGGATTCTTGATTTTGAGTGTTATGATGTTAATTGGTGATGGGGATAGTGTTCATGTATGCATAGGATCATGTTATTGTGATTCAATTGTTTCAGAAACAAGTAATTGTTCATGAATCGTGGATTTAGGGTTCGAACACACTAGCAGTTTTGATCTATTGTTTGTATGGATAAAAGTTGTTATAATTTGGACCACATGTTCCTTAGCATGTAAGAAACACTTGCCCTAAGTTAATTGCAACCCAGAAACATGATTGAACCCGTTTGTGATTATGTGTTCATGGGTTTCTACGCGTAACTCAGATTTTTGACTTATTTACGCATAAAGTTGTGGGTTTAAGTGTGTTAGGGATGTGATTGTACTTAATATTGATCAGTGGTTGTGTTTTAAAACTTTCAGGAATCAATCGACTTAATTTCAAAGGTGACTTTCTCAAAAATGGACGATTCTACGCATAAGTTTATCATCCTACGCGTAAGATGAAATCTTACGCGTAAGATTCGACACTTTGAAAAACATTGTCTTGGATAAGACAATGTTTACGCATAAAAGATAAACTTACGCATAAGTCTTGATCTTACGCATAAGTCTTGAACTTACGCATAAGTCAAAACCTACGCATAAGTTATATCTTACGCATAAGGTTAATCCTTTGCATAAGCTCATATCCTACGCCTAAGATTTTATCCTACGCGTAAGATTGAGCCTACGCATAAGATTTACCTTACGCGTAACATATAAGGTTATGCGTAGCTTTTTGCTCTTACGCCTAAATTCATTTCTTACGCATAAGTCATGTTATGCGTAGGTTTTCCAACTTACGCGTAACATTGTCAAAAGTCATGAAATTTTTCTAAGTGTTGTAATATTTCTAATGTGTAACCTCTTGTAATGATAAACTCATGTTGTAACTAGATTGTTATAAGTTAATACCATGTGTTAACTTCCAAAAAAAACCACAAGTTTGTCATATAACAAAAGTTTTCACACACAAACACCCACTGATCAATTCTAAATATGCACAATCATGTAATTGAATGTCTGAGCTAACAAAGTATATCATTGCTATGTTTGTGTTTGTTTATGATCAATTCAGATGGCAGAACACAATGACATTCCATATGGACCAGAACCTGAACCAAAACTCTCATGGGAAGAAACCTTTCCCGAAGATTACACCAGGAAGATAGGAAAGAACAACTTACGAATCAACTTCAACAAAATCACATGCAACGAATCCTCATGCATTGTTGCAGTGGATGCTCTCCTATATCACCCCAACAAGCTCTTGTTCACTAAGTCAGCATCAGTGGCCTGCTTCTATATACACCAATTTTGGCATACACTTCAGCTAGACCTTGGGGAAGCATCCTTCACTTGCATGCTTCATAACAGACAGGTTACTATGGACATAGATACATTTAGGAATGTTCTTGGGTTACCCGAACTTGGCCCAGATGAAGAATATGATCAAGTACCTGCTGAGGAAGAGCTGATAGAATGGTTACGGGATATTGGCTACGATGAATCAGAAGAAGTAGTGACAAGACACTCTAGGGTCAACATCAGATTTCTTCCACAACCATGGAGAACCTTGTACATTATGATTGCCAAGTCCTTATCTGGCAGAGACACTGGCCATGAACACCCCAAGCTCCAACACCTCAAACTCTTCTGGGCCGTGGCAAACGTCAAGAAAGTAGATTATGCCAGCATTATCTGGGAAGACCTTGTGTGGCACATTCAACACAAGACCAACAACATTCCATTTGTTCGTTTCACCAAATTACTCATCGAAAGCTTCCTTCGTGAGTATGACGATATTCCACAGAGACTTGATGACGAAGCCAAGCATACTTTCAGAAATGAAGAAACTCTCAGAATAATCAAGAGACTCGACACCAGCACACGTAAGCAATGAAAGAAATTTCCCGCTTGTCTCTTGAACGATAAAGTGAAGCTTTGCAAGAACTAGAAGTACTACCTTCAAGCTCTCGATGAAGACAAAATTGGTTTCTTGGACGAAGTTGTTCTACCATCTTTCATGCAGAAGAAGGGAAAGAAAGGTAGCAAGTTTGAGAGCTCCGGCAGCTCTACCAAGTCTAAACAAAAGAAGAAGGGTACACTCAAGCGAAGAATTCCTGTCAAGCAACCTGCATCCATCCCTGAACCAGGGTGGTTCCCCACACCACCAACTTCTCCAAAACCGTCTAACTCTGAAACTGAATTCGACGAAGGTCCAGTTTATAGGGAAGCCTATGCCAATATCAACGAGAATGTTAATCTTGAAGATATTGATGATAAAGACTTGACGTTCGAAGATTGGGAGAAAGACATTGATGAATTTGTTGATAATGCTAAATACCCAGCAGATCTCAATCAAAGACCGTTCACTGAAGCAGAGACAATATTGGAAGAAGAAAGGATCAAGAAAGAGAAACTGAAGGAACCTATGACTGCTGAACAAGAGTATGCTCACTCAAACATAGGCCTTTCAGTAGAAGAAGAAAATGAAAGAGCTCTCAAGCTGGGTCTCCTCCACAGCAAGATAGATGCATTCCAAGATGATCAACCTCCACCTCCTGTGTTCTCTCAAACTAATGAAGCTGGCGGGTCTAGCAGTATTCCTGAACCAACTACAGGAACCAATGCTGAATTGGTCGTCTACGACACCCCCACAGTATCACCCACAGACGCAGAAATGCTTAATACTTCTGCAGCAGAAGAAGAGGAAGAGGAGGATCACATGGATACTGAGGCTCCTCATCTGCTGTCTATGGAAGAAATGGAGCTCAGAGAAAGGGCTCAAGAAGCAGAGTTAAAGAAAAATCAAGAAGCTGAAGAGGCTAGGCTTGAGGAGCTTGCACAAGCCAAATTGGAAGAAACAATCCGTATGGAGGAAAGCAGAAAAGCTGAAGAGGCAGCTAAGCTGGCAGAAGATAAGTTAAGAAAAGAAGAAGAAGCCAAGCTAGCCGCAGAACAAAAGCTTAAGGCCGAAGCTGACAGACTGGCTGAAGAACAGAGATTGAAAGAGGAAGCAGCCAAAGTTAAGAATGCTGAACAACCCGAATCACAAAGAGGAGATGACAAGGAAGTAACCACCAACATTGAATCTTCACAATCATCACCTCCAGCATCCGAATCTACTCATGACAAATCAATCAAGAAACCTGCAAGTACCAAAGCCTCTGCTGCATCCAAGTTGATAAAGAAAGCATTTAGACAAGTTCATGATAAGAAGAAAAACAAACTGGAAGATCAGGTTGCAACACTAGCAACCCAAGTTGTTGAATTGACGAAGCTTAATACGAATGTCCAGGAGCTGCAAGAAAAAGTTGATACCTTCTTAGCTAAGGACGTGCAAGAGAAATTGGAAGCCACATTAGCAGCTCAAGCACATCAGTATATGGAACAACACTTAGTTGCTGAGTTGAAAGAGCTGCTGGCACCTATGAGAGATGAACTCACCAAGTTTGCAGAACAAGCAGTTAAGAAAGTGATCCGATCTACCACGTTTACTCTTCGAGTTGACAAATCAACTTTACCACAACCAGGGTTATCTATGGACGAATTGGAAACCCAGCTCTTAGACAAATTGGCTAGCAAGTTCACATTGTCACCGGAAGAAGCCAAAGTCCTGGAAGCTTTGAAAGCCAAGATGACTAAAGAGACCTGCAGCACTGAGGCCAATAAACTGAAACGTCCAAGAGATGATGAAGATCAGGATCCTAACTCTCAGGCAAAGAAACAAAAGCAACCCGAAGGACCCTCATCTCAACCAAAAGCACCGGTCATCCCTCCAACTACAACAACATCTTCCCAACAACCCAAGGCATCTGGTTCCGCTCCCAACGCACATGACCACTTTGAATACACAGGTGGTGACGAGATTCCTCAGCCCGATGAAGTACCAGAACCGTCATCTAAGAAGAAGAAAGAAAGGAAATGAAAGCATCATCAGCACAAACAGGACACCTCTTCAAAAGGCACAGAACCCAAGAAACCGAAAACCGTCCTCAAATGGCTAGACCAAGACGAAACTGCCGATTACTCCTGGTTTGACAAGATGATTAATTCGCAACCGCCACCTGCAGACAATCAAGAACCTCAAGATGGTCGAATAGTGGAATACGCTCAGTTGATTCAGCATACGTTTCAGATGAAAAAGATGAACAAGAAAGAGCTATGAAGAATCAAGAATGATGCGTTCAATCTTCTGAAAGATCGGTCTTCTAACTCCATCGAACTTGAGTACCATCTAGAAAATATTGCTCGAGCTATGTCAAGCAATATTGACTGGATCAATCCTGAATCTTACGTCGATCCGGTCACAAGGAAAACCGCACCATACATAATCGACTGGTCCAAACCACTGCCTATGATTGGGAAGCCAAAGGAACCGAAAATCCCTTACAAGTTCTTCTTCAACAACGACTTGGAATTTCTGCAACTCGGCAGCAAGATTGAGAAGAAGTACGTTACATCACTTGCCTTTCTCCCTGCAGCTAGATACCTCAACAATGCCATCGAAGAAGAAGCCTCTACCTTGTTCATCGATAAAGTTGTTGACTATGACCGGAACGCACTCTACGGTATACATCATTGGCCAGAAAACCGGGCACAGTATTATCGAAGCAGCAGACTCAATCAGACGATGGGTAATGTGACAAGTGAGTTGAAGATTGTCTCAATTCAGTTCATTTCGTCGGTCACTCACTTTGGATACCCCTTCCTCAGCAAACTCATACTCAAAAGACTTGATGAAAAAGAGTACGAGATTTCCGAGTCAAACTTTCCACGACTACTCCTCAACGACATAGAAGATATGTACCTGCTCAAAGTTCAAGGAAAGCTTTGCAACTTGCCTAAACCAATGCAACTTTCCTTTATCACAGCTCTCCTAATCTTCATCAGACAAATTATCATCCGAGAAAGAGTAGAAGATCTTCAACTGGGAGTGGAAAGTTATCAGAAGAAGCTGAATCTCACCAAACCTAATATGTTCGACACCCCAACCTTCAACATCTATCTCAATACTCCTTGATCAGGCATCCGACATTTGGGTTCACATACCGCAGTGTGAACGGTCGTAACTGCTTCATGGCCTATGCAGAAATCCATAAGTTCTGTGATGAAACCCTGAAGTTCGTCAGAGATGGAATCAAAAGCAGACTAGATGACATAGCACTGGGTAAATCCAAAAGGTGGAATACCAATGAGGCCAGGGACGCTCCAGATTCATTACAAGGATTGAGAACCGGTTGAAGCGCAAGGATCAGTTTCGGAGATTGGAAAGCTATGTTGGAGGCAGACCTGGATTTCCAGTGTTGACATTTCAGAGACCAGAATGGTAGAAAGTTGTAAGAATTTGATTTGATTTGTCAATATTATACTTCATAATGGTTTGTGCACGCATTACAGTGCACAACCCGAACTTGTAAAGAAAGGACCCTGAGGTACGCATCAGTGCCTCAATCCTAATATAAGGAGCGAAGGCTTCTTACTTTTGAGTAGAATTAATCAAATGTTTATGAATTTTCATAATTCTGCTCAAAAGGACAAGTATTTCACCTCAATAAGACCTAATCACTTGTTGAGGGGGAGCACTTGTCAAAAACAAAATACTTTGTTCTAAATCACAAGTTCTTGGTGAATCTCCCCATAAGACTCAAAAAGGCATATTTTAATCTAAAAGATTGTCAAAAACACCATGTCATATGCTATTTTTGAGGGGGAGAAAATGAAAAAGTGATTAAAATATAAGTAGCCAAAAGGCTAAAAGTTGTATCATGTGCGAGCTAGACTCAGAAATGACCTAGGAATTGACGAGACAATAAAAGTTAGTAATATCGAAAAGACTTATCCTCGACGGGTAATAACATCAAGTTAGTTACTAGAGCTAGTTGTCACCTAAAAGCTGACAATGTATCTCTGTAACTAACCATGTAAGCGTGTCTTGAAAAGGATTTGTCTTAGTAGAAATGTACCGTCTTGAGAAACTTTCTGTGGACTTGACCAGGCCGGGTAATAACTTCAAGCTAGTTTAACTAGTGATGTAAGCGTGTCTCGAATCGGTCTTGTTCACGGAAAGTGGATCAATTCAAAATGCTTGCTCCTCCCGCATGTGCAAATTTATTAAATACTTATGAGCACATGTGAAGGGGGAGCCCTTCAAAAGTGTACACAAAACTCTCAAAGTGTTAACCAAAATATTTGATTATCACAAACACTTTGAGAGATTTTCAATCAAAGGTTTCTTGGCTACTGTCGGAGTTATAAGGTGATTAAGATAGGAATAACCGTCCTATGATCCGCCAGAGCCGGAGGGATCTACCAAAGGACATCTCCCATAGTTAGAATTAGAAGTCCTTAGGTATGATACGAAAAAAGGAGAAAAGAATGAAAGGGAAAGAAGGAGTTGAAGAATTAAAAAGAAAAGTAAAGAAAAGGGTGAAAAGAAATAGCCCTCCATATGTTCAACATTAGGGCAGACACCGGGTTCAATACATATGCTACTGGTTGTTGCAAAAGACAACACCGGTATTGAAGATAAAGTCGTCATGGACCCAGTGACGCAATGCACTAAACCTTCTTAACCACTCAAGTTCTCTTAAAAGAGCTTGTTTCATTCTCACGGGGAACCAGTGTAATCTATCGACTTATCTCTTAGAGATAGTTGATATTGAAGCAGGAGACCCCTCCCTAGTCTTCGCATAGGAAACCTAAGTGTGCACTTATAGAGTCTAGAGCCTTGAGATACATCAAAGATCTCTTAGGAACACTTAGTATTTCTACAACTAGTGTTCTACATCAATGGACACCAGCTGTAAATTATCGAGTCCTTCGCAGATCTTAGCAATCTGCCGAGAACATTTATGAGAGGATTACTTATGTATTTCTTAATGATTGAATGGAAATCCTGCCAGGGTCAACATCAAACAGCCCTGACAGCAGGTCACTTCGGTAACCCCACAAGGGTTACGCTTAGTGTTTGCGGTGGTTCCATAGCGGTCTACAGTCGTAGAGTGATCCCCAGCGACTCACCCAGTCATTGAGCTACTTAGTAGGTCTCGTAAGCTCCTTCGGGAGTATCTGATATGGGAACGGCCTGGATAAGGATTAGAGGGAGTCTTCACAATATGCTGTTGATGAACTCTAATTCCTTATCTGTAAGTATCGGGTATTTATTGCTAACTGTTTACTTGAAGGTACCTCACTTCCATGATGGTAGATTCCAACATGCTCATACATACATCTTGATGCAAATGATAGCTCCCCCAAAGATCTTAGCACCACAAAGTTCAAAGAAAGATTTTACGCCAATAAGAAGAATCTACAAAGTATAAAGACTAAAGATCTTAGAGTATGAAAGAGGAAATTCTTGTACGTGAAAGTCTAAGTCCAAAGATGTATGAGTATGTTGGAATGGCAGACACCACAGACGTAGGAGTGACGAATGGCAGACTACTTCATAACACAATCACTACATCATCACCAAAGAACAAAGACATAGAGCAAAGTGCATTCATTTCATTACTATTTTTTAAGACGTCTGAAGTTTTACATGTCACAAGTCAACGACAAAGATGGAGACGTCAAGCAACCGTGATGACCGACCCTTAGGGGGAGATTGTTGGGATCATACTTTTGTATTTTAATCAAGTCTCGGTCATTACCTTTTGTAATAGGTTGCTTAGTTATTTATTTCAATATGTTAATGTTACTAGGCTTAAGTATGTAAGTCCATGGGCCTTGAAAGCCCACGTTTAAGTAGAATGAGGGAGGAAGGGAATGTTGCCCTACTCCTCCCTTATAAATACTAAGCTTATGTAAACATTTTATTTGTTGGTTATTTGAATACAATAAGGAAACTCTTGCAATTACTTTTCTCTCATTTCTCATAATCAACCATCTCTCATTCTCATCTCATTTCTTTCATTATCATACTTGTGTTTACATAAATGGTGACCTAACACCTCCTCACCAATATCCACTTCTTTCTATTCCAATGGTGTTGTGTAGGATTTTCAAGATGGATTTGATGATGAGGTTGATGTAAGAACCAGTGAGGAGTACCTGAATGATTTACAAATTGAATTTCAAGAAAGGGCACTCTTTGCAAACTCAAAAAGATTTATTAAAAGGAACAAAAACTTTTCAAACACAAAAGCAAATGACAACACTGAATGTTTTAAATGTGGTAAAAAGGGTCATTTTGCAAAAGACTGTTTCTCAAAAACAATCTTAGAACCATCTTACAAATTCTCAGGAAACAATCTTTTTTAGGAACTAGCAAGTTTCAACCAAAAATGCTTCAATCTAGTCAAACTTTTCAAAACAAGATTGAAAAAATTCCTCAAAAAGATTTTGAAGCTAAATATAGAAAGGCCAAGGCCAAACTTGCTCTTCTTGAGTCAGCCTCCTCAGCCATTCAGTCACCTCAGTCTCCTAAACCTGCTCAGGCTAAGAACAAAGGGCTAGTAGCTGAAACCTTTGATTGGGACGAGGAAGATGTGTCCTCTAAAGATGAAGAAGTTAATGTCAGTGCCCTGATGGCACTCTCAGAAGACAACAAATTGGCTGTGGGAAAGAATCATGCAAGAAACAGAGAGTGGGTGAGCATCACCATGAGAAAGGTAAACATATTACTTTCAATGGATGATGATTCTGATTGGAAATCTTACTTAGATTATATAAATTTTGATCTTAAGTATGTTGAAGAGCAGAGATTAAATTTGTTTTCAAAATATAACAAATTGAGTTTTGAGCTAAATCAGTGTAGAGATGAACTTCTTGCTTTAAAACAAGCCAAACTTGAAAATGTTTCACTTTAAATTCAAAACTCTGAACTTGTAAAACAAAATCAAGCTCTTTAGGAAGAACTTAAGAAAGAAAAGGCTGTCATTTGGAGCTGGACTCAAAAGAACCCCAAACTCTTTGACACATTGAGTCTCACACCCAGCTCCAAAAAGGTTGGATTGGGTGAAGACCAACATACTGAAGTATCTGGGGAGAGTAACCATGCAACAGCCTTTCTATCAGCTAATAAACTCTCTAGCATAGAACTTGCACCAAAACCCAGGGATTGGATTGAAAGAGTCAATCCTGATAGTAAAATACCAAATTTCAACATTGGAAGAATTTTGGAGCCTGAAAGTCAGGCCATTAAGGAAATGCTAGGAGTCTCTGATGAATCCAGTCATACTGAGTCCATCACTGAATCTAAGTCTGATTTCTAAGCACCACTTCCTCCTCTGAAACAACTTCAAAGAGCTGCACCTAGTTCTGACCTCACCTCATCTGTCTATCAACCATATTCTCCCAAGGAGAAATCAGGTTTAGGGAGAACTATCCTAAAGAGACCTACCTCTGTGCCCACTGAAACCCACACACCTTCAGTATCCAGTGAAGTGAAACCTGACAATACTGATTCAAAATATGACCAGTTAGGTGAACTTGTCAGGAAGTTGAGTGAAAAAATTGAGTCCACTAAAAAATCCTCTGGTTCAAAACCTAAACAACCACCACCAACTTCCTTAAGTTCCTCCAAACCAAAATCCTCATCTAAAACTTCAGTGAGATGTGAACTGTGAAATTATACAAATCACACCACTGACAATTGCTACAGAATCCTGTTTCGCATGATATGCAAACAAGAGGACCACAGGACTTCTGATCACAACTCTTACTATGCATCACTGAATACACAAGGACTTTACAAAGCACAAGGTCATCAGTATGCCTCTCCTTCCAAACAAAGACTAAAGGCAAAGCCTTTCTTTCCATGTCCTCACTATGGGTTCAATGATCATCTTCCTGATGATTGTATGATGAACAAATGTTGTAACATTTGTGGTGACCCCTCCCATGATGATAGAGGACATGACAAAGTTATTCAGGCCAGAAGAGGCATCACCCCCCAGCACGTCTCATTCTACTGAGTATTCATCAACCATCAAATGCAAAACATGTGGAAGCTAAGTACACTCTACCTCAGACCATGACTCAATAGCTAAATTCAAAAAGTCCCTAAGGACTAAACCCACTAGTAGGTGGGCTAACAAGAAAAGCTAACCTAGTTTAATATTTATGCAGAAACATACTAGGGTTCCTGTTTGGCATCTAGACAGTGGATGCTCAAGGAGTATGACTGGTGTGAAGCATTATCTGCACAAATATGTGGAAGAACCAGGACCCAAGGAAGTATTTGGTGATAATTCATCAGCTCCCACTGAAGGTTATGGTTCAGTAAACTGTAATGGTATAGTTTTTACAAGAATAGCTTATGTCAGTGGTCTTAAGTACAATCTTATCAGTGTAAGTCAACTATGTGATGCAAAATACATAGTTCAGTTTGATGACAAGAGAGGAACCATCTTCAATGCCAACAAGGAAGCTGTGTTGATTGCTCCCAGGAGGGATGATGTCTATGTCCTAGACATGTCAACCCTCACTCAAAATGGGACTTGCCTCTTCACTAAGGCAAGTGAGACAATCAACTGGCTCAGGCACATAAGACTCTCTCATCTAAACTTCAAATCTATCAAGAACCTGGCCAAACAAAACAAGGTTCTTGGTCTTCCATCCCTGGTGTATACCAAAGACAAGCCATGTTCTGCCTGTGAGAAAGGTAAACACCGCAGGGCATCATTCAAAACCAAACAAATCACCTCCATCAAAAGTTGCCTTCATCTCCTTCACATAGACCTCTTTGGACCTGTCAGTCCAATGTCTAACAACCAAGAGAAATATACTCTAGTCATAGTGGATGAATACTCAAGATACACTTGGGTTTATGATACGTGGGAATTGCGCCCTTGCAACATGTTTTGCCTCTCAAGGGATCTTGAGAAGCTTACAACCCCCACCAGGCAGTGTACCTAATCGTTGTAGTATAGTATAGTGACAAGTACCGGGGGATTGATCGTTCAACTAAGGAATAGTCGCTAGGATTAGTAAGCCTACTAAACTAGGTCTAGAGGTGAAGGATGATTCTTTTTGTAATTTTATATTTTATGGAAAGCAATTAAAATCTTGGGTTTTGAAGGAGTGGGCGGAATTAGTTGCTAGCCAACTAACCCAATTAACTACTTATGCAATCAAAATAAAATAAAAGAAATGAAAATTAAACTATTTATACTAATGTAGTGGAAACAATAATGAGGAAAGTTGTGTTTACTTAGATTTCATTACTCCCTAGATATCTTTTATAGGTTGATTAGCTTGTTACAATTGCATGGATGACGGGTCATATTCCTTAATACTAGTCGTAGGGCCGCGTACAATATTCCCTAACTCTATAAGATCCTACTTCACTCCTATGTCGAGCTGTTAGAAGCTCCTAACATGGGATCATTAGAATTCTCTTACGCATTAAATACAACCAAAAATCGTAGTACACCTCCGATCATGTTTCTTAAGACGTTCAAGCAAGTTACCAATGGAAGTCTGCCAGTTTTCCTAAGCCTAACATCGAATACAATCATCCGTAACAATTATAAACAAACAATCAACCCATAATCAACATCTAGGTTTCACTACATTTAAGCAAACACAATGAAAATCTAGCCTAGCATGTTAAAGAGAAGACAAGCGTAAGATATAATCACACAACACATAGACATATTGAATGATTTGAATGAATACTTATCTTCAATTGAACATGGAAGAATCAAAGGGTTGAAACCCTTGAAAAGCTGTTAAAATTTGTCTAGGGTTTATTCCCTCAAAGTTGCACACTAATGAATGAAAATTGGAAAACTATATATAGAGTTTACAACTTGACGGCGTCATGTATTAACTTGTGACGCCGTCAACTCGCCGCCAAGATAAAATTTGTATTGCCTAGATCCATTTGTAACGCCGTCATGTGGAGAAATACTCTGGGCCATCACTAGTATTTGGACCCGGACGGCCTTGGTGACACTGTCAGGCCAATATGCTTGAAAACTTTCTGGGTTGTCACGTTATAAGTTCCATATCCACCTATTTTGTCACTCTTGACGTCGTCATGTGTAGAGGCTTGACGCCGTCAGGTACTATTCCAGCAAGGAATTTTGAGACTTAGCCGTTTTCTTCACTTTTATGCTCCAAAAACGTCCAAAATGCATCCTTTTCCAGATTTCTGCTCAAAAGTACCTAAAATGACAAAAGGAACGATTTAGGGCAATATTTGATCAAATAATCTCGAATTCGGGCTTAAATGACCCCTTAAAAGCGGTACACTTTTCGCCTCATCAGTTTACTTCCTAGCCAAAAAGAGTCAGGCAGCTGGTACAATCATGTCTTTTGTCAGGAACATTGAGAATCAAAATGATATCAAGGTTAAATAGATTAGAACTGACAATGGTACTGAATTCAGAAACCATGACCTTGAGTGTTTTTGTGATGAGAAAGGAATTTCTCAGAACTTCTCTTCTCCTTATACTCCTGAACAAAATTGTAGAATACTCGTAATCATAAAAATGTATGGTTAGGTGTTTGATTCGATTAGAAGAAGAGTTTTAGAGAGAGAAAGTGGGAGCATTTTTTAGTGAGAGAAACTAGTGAAGTGTTCGATTATCATGAAAGGTCCAACCCTCTCCCTTGGTGGGAGAGGGTATTTATAGTTACATACTAACACCCCATAAAACGGGTTGTGAAGCGGGCTGACAGTGGGTAAAGACCCGACCCGACTCCACGATGTTACGATATCTAAACTAAAACTAAACCTAAATGATTACGACTACGAGCTAACTAATGCTAAATGATAATCGGGGTGACTGAGTCTTTCAGATGAATATTTATATTCCTAACAATCTCCCCCTAAGGGAGGTCACCCTGGAAAATACACTTTGAGTTCTAGCATTCTATTCTACAAATTAACTTCGTAGCTCGTAGGCATTGATTCTTCGTTGCCATAAGTCTTTGTGCTTCAAGAAATGGACTTTTGATGACTTGTTTTATATCTTAGATGATCTTCAAGAATTCATTGAGGTCATCATCCAACTTTCATCATCAAGCCATCTTTAGCATTATCGTCTCCATGTGAGGTTGTGATAAGACGAAAAGTGTACTGCTTTTTTTTGGGGGGGGGGGGTCATTTAAGCCTTAAGTCGAGATTATTTGATCAAATATTGCCCTAAATCGTTCCTTTTGTCATTTTTGGTACTTTTGGAAGGAAATTTACAAAAGGAAGCATTTTGAACGTTTTTGGAGCGAAAAAGTATAGAAAACGACAAAGTCTCAAAATCATGCTGAAAATTGTACCTGACGGCGTCACAGATTGCTAGTGACGGCGTCAAGACTTGACAAAGAGGTGGATAAATCAAAATACACGTGACGCGCCAGAGAAGTTTTTGGAGATTTGTACATGACGGCGTCACCAAGGCCATCAAGAGGAAATTGCACATGACGGCCAAGACCAAGTTTGTACATGACGACGTCAGAAGTGGATCTAGGAAATACGAGTATTATTTTGGCGGCGAGTTGACGGAATCAGACCCTACTCTTGACGCCGTCAGATTATAAAATCTATATATATACTTTTCTAGTTTTGTTTCATTGTGAAAAACTTTGAAGGGAGAAAACCCTAGACGAATTTTACTGCTATTTTGAGGGTTTCAAACCCTTGTTTCATCCATGCTTAATTGAAGATAAGTCTTTCATCAAATCATTCAATATGTCTATGTGTTGTTTAATTATATCTTATGCTTGTCTTCTCTTTAACATGCTAGGCTAGGCTTTCTTTGTGTTTGCTTAGATATAATGAAACTTAGATATAGATTATTGGTTAGTTGTTTGTTTATATTTTTTGTGTATGAATGAATTCGATGTTAGGCTTAAGAAAACTGGCAGATTTCTAGTTGGTAACTTGCTTGAACGTCTTAAGAAACATAATCGGAGGTGTACTACGATATATTGGTTATATTTAATGCATAGGTAACTACTAATGAGGCCATGTTAGGAGCTAGTAGTCGGCTCGACATAGGAAGAGTTAGAAGCTTATAGAGTTAGGGAAGATCGTACACGGCCCTACGAATGGTATTAAGGAATATGTTGATATAAATAAATGCCTAAAAACGTTATTCATATCTTTCGATATCTCTATGTTTTGATAATCACAAAATGAAAACTCATCAAACCAAAGATCATGACATAAATAAGTATTTAGTAGTAAATGCTCACTTTTACCATCTAATCACTTAAGGTATGAATAAACAAAGTGTCTAATGCATTATAAGATCAAAGGAACATTTTTCTTAATCACTAGATTTTTATAAAATGTCACATAACATTTTATATCTTATATAAAACATTTTTGAAATTAAAAGAATATGTTTAATTCATTATAAATATATGAATTCAAATTTTCAACCAAAAATGGCAAATATAATCCAGATAAACCTTCCCCACAAAAGGACAATTAAGTCCAACGTTCCGGAGGGGGCGACCCCCTTAATTCCTTAGGCGGCCCCCTTAATAATTAAGGGGACCGGCACACTACAGAACAACATTTTTGTGGCCTTTAAATACTGGTTCATTCCACAGATTTTTCTCACCTTTTTGCACTCTAAACATTCTGATCTAAACCCCCATTTCTATCCTCTAAAATCCTTTGATCATATATACATAAATCTTTGTTTCAAAGTGATTCAAGCTTCAACACTCAAGTGCAAAGAGAAGAATACTTCTATCATTCAAGACTAGAAGTATTACAACTTAGTATCATCTTGCTATCTAAGTTGTTTGTTCATTTCATTTTGTAAATCATTCATTCTTTGGTGTATAAAGGGTGTATATTAGTTAGTTAGACTTAGACTTGTTGAAGGTGTGAAGTGGTACAAGAAGTGAAGAAGTAGAGGTGGATAGGAATAGTTGTAGGAAGTGTAAGAAGTAATAATACTTTGAAGTGGTGGATCATAGGGTAGAAACCTTGAAGTAGCAAAGACGTTGAAGCCTTAGAGTAGTGAACACATAGAAGCTTTAAAAGGAGTAGAAGCCTTGTTGTGGTGTATAAATTTAAGCCTTGAAGTAGAGCCATAGAAGTATTGAAGTTGTGAAGACATAGAAGTGTGAAGTTGTAAGGACATAGAAGACTAGAAGTTGTGAAGACGTAGAAGCTTTGGAGTAGTGATTAGATAGAGGGTGTGAAGGCGTGAAGAAACAAGAGTTGTGAATAAGTGTAAAAGGAGTGAAAGGGTGTGAAGAAGTTGTGGTGTGTTTGTAGTTGTGAGATTGGTTCTAGCTACGATTAGAACTCGACATATAGCTTGTGTCGTTAAATTGGTGTAAGCTAAGGTGTGTACGGTTTTGTTCGCCATAAGGGAGCATTTTGACTTAGTGAAGAAAACTCTCGAGCTCGGTGCTCGGGGAGTGGAGTAGGGCAAGGAAGGTGTCCATGTAGCTGAACCACTATAAATCCTTTGTCTCTTGGTTTGATCTTTCCATCTCTTGTTCATTACTTAGCTTACTTACTTACATATTGCATATAGTTATAATTGCTTATATTGTGCATATATTGATTTCACATAAAGATCAAATTAAGTTACATTCACAACACCAGTCTTATTTAAACAAACTAAAAGGATATGTACACACACACACACACACACACACACACATACACACACACACACACACACACACACACACACACATATATATATATATATATATATATATATATATATATATATATATATATATATATATATATATATATATATATATATATATATATATATATATATATATATATATATATTGTTAGGAATACAATTATTCCTATAGAAGACTCGGTCACCTAATTATTGTAATAGCATTGAGTTAGCTCGTAGTTAGTTTAGTTATTAGTTAGAAGTAGATTAAGTAACATCGTGGAAGAAGGACAGGTCTTTACCCACTGTATGCCTGATCCATAGCCCGGGTGTGGGCGTTTTATCATTTATTTGTTAGGTAGTATATATACCCCTCTCCACATGTGGAGAGGGTTGGTCCTTCTCTTACACCTTAATCTAATATCACATTTTCTCTCTCAAGGTTCCAAGTTTTCTCCTCTTTCTTCTTTTCTCTTAACTTAAACGCCACACAAATCACAAGTGCCATTATGTTTGTGACTTGATATTATATCCTACAATTGGTATCAAGAGCCAAGGTTTCATCTTAGGGCCTTGGTGAATCTTATTTTGTGTGGTTTTGTGAGTTATTAGTGTTTTTATTGAAAACTTCTTGGTGTGAATTATCTAGTGTTAGTTGACATGTTAGAGGTGTACTTATATGATCATTTGTGTTAGGGTTACATTATTTCTTAGTTGGTTTTGCTATTTCATATGTATTTTTGAAGATTGGATTGGATTTAGGTTGAAATTCTTAGTTGCGGCTACCTCTACTGTTTCATTGCTTAGCTGCGGTTTGCTCCAGATTTCTGTGGTTAGTGGTCTGCGATTACTATTTTGAGTTAAAGGACAAATCGCAAGGATAGTGACAGATTTGGACTATTGTAGACTGCGACTAGTTTCTGCGGTTAGGTGGTCTGCGTTTAGTACTTGTGGTTTGCTGACTGCGACTAGCTCCTGAGGTTAAGTGGTCTGCGGTTTAGTTTCTGCGGTTTGCTATTTGCTGTGGTTTGTGCCTTGCGTGTAACACATCTTGCGGTTTGTGTACTCTGCGGTTAGTTGCTCCCTGCGGTTAACTCATCTTGTGATTACCTCTCCTTGTGGTTACCTACCCTGCGGTTAACTTTCCCTGTGATTTGCTCACCTTGCATTTAACTCCTACTGCGATTTGTGCATAGTGTTGCGGCTAACTCCTACATTGCGGTTTGGTGTTTTAGGTTGAGACTTTCTCTAATTTTTGGCAAGTTATTACGTGATGAGATTCATGTGATAGGTTAATCATTTTGCAATTCATGAATTGTTGTAACTTTAGTCGTTTCAATTAATCTAATTGTGATCTGACGTTGTGAGTTAATCCTTACGACTTGACTAATCTCAATTGGATATATTGCAACTTGACTTGTCACAACTTAACACTTGATGCAAACTGTGACTCATCTGGTATCTCTCTATTAGTTTAATCTGCTGAATATATCTTCCGGTTTCTTTTGTTGACTTTAGTAAAATCCCTAGAAAGAATCATTTCTCGGTTTAAGTCACAAAAGCTGTAAAACCCCGTTTGAAGACTTTGAGATGTCGACAGTTTCAGATGACATTCAAGCTGCTGGGTCTGACACCCGACCTCTGATGCTAGACAGGACAGATTATGAATCATGGGCACAAAAAATCAAATTGTATTGCTTGGGTAAAGAAAACGGTGAGAACATTCTGCGATCTATCGTTGAAGGTCCTATGAAGATGGGTATAACCAGAGATGCTATCTCCACGGCTGAGGATGGTTCTGTCGTCCAGGGAATTGATAGACCACGCACTTACAATGATCTCACTGATGTTGAAAAGAAGCGGTATGATGCTGACATTCGAGCCTCCAACATCGTGATACAAGGGCTACCCAAAGATGTGTACAAGCTAATCAACTTCAACACTGAAGCCAAAGCTGTATGGGACAATGTCAAAATGCTTCTGTCTAGATCGGAGCTGACTAAAGAAGACCGTGAATCTCAATTGTATGATGAGTTTGAGCATTTCAAGATGAATCCTGGTGAAAACATTACCGACTATTATGTCAGATTTCACAAGCTGGTTAATGACACGAGAATGATCAGAATGACAATGCCCAACATTCAACTCAACTCTAAGTTTGTGAACAATATGTCACCTGAATGGGATCGTTTTGTCATAGCTGTTAAGCTCAACAAAGGACTGAGAAATACGAACTATGTTTGCGTACCTACAACAACATGAGAAACATGCTGCATATGATCGTCAATTAAGAGAGAAGCTCAATCCAACTGTCACCAATGACTCACTTGCTTTCATGACTAGTATGGTGCCAACTACTCAACCTGTGTCATCAATGGATCACTCATCTCTACAGTTAACGGCTGCCATGAATACTTATCTTGACTCAGGATACTCTCATACTGACAAGATGATTGACAATCTTTCCAATCAAGTGTCTCTGCTAGTTCAACATTTCAGGGCTGCACTCCCATCTTCTAACAATCAACTCAGAACTTCCTCCAATCCACTTAATCAGGCTATTATGGAAGACGGAAAAGTAATGGTGCAAAACGTTTAGGGAAGACAGAATGTGAATCAAAGGAATACTGTGCGGGGTAACTTTCAAAACAGAGTTGGAAATGTGAATCAAGGACAAGGAAGGCAACCTAAATGTTACAACTGTGGGGGTCTAGGTCACATCGCCAGAAATTCCACTAAGCCAAAACATCCTCAAAACTCAGACTACTTTAAGGACAAAATGTTGCTCATGCAAGCTCAAGAGAATTAAATAGTGCTTAATGAGGAAGAATTGGCATTTATTGCTGGGGATGATGGAAAGACATTTCATGATGATGTGGATGAACAACCGTTCAGGATTTAGCTCTTAATGATCCAAACATCTTCCAAGCAGAAGATTGTGATGCTTTCGACTTAGACGTTGATGACGAACCAACTGCTCAGACAATCTTCATGGCTAATTTATCGTCAGTTGTCTCACCCACACAACAATCTGATTGATCCAAATCATCCATCATATCTGAGGTACTAAAATTATATGATCAATGTGCTAACAACGATGAACAAAAGACCATCAATGATATACAACAAAATAATGTTCGTGAATCAAATGAGGCTGAATTGGAAACCATTAATGTGTTCCCAACTGAGCAACATTCGGATCACGACAGTATTTCTGACGTATCTTGTGGAAAGTCTTTTGTTGTAAGTGATAATGATGTGATGCATGAACAAACGATATATAACGTAGTACAACAAACTGACGTTGCTGAATTAGATACTGCAAATTTGGGAAATAGCAATATTGTCCCATATGAACAATATGTAAAACACAACGTCGAGTCTGTTGTATCAAGTAATATATCTTCTGTTGATGTCGATATGTGTGAATTGGATGAGTACACTGCGGTTGCACCTGATGACACCCTAACCACTAGGATAAATAGTCTTAAGGACCAAGTAAGGTTCTATGAACAACGTGAAAAATTTGAGCTAACAGAACGTGAACAAAAAATGGAATGGGAAATGCATGCTTATATCACTGAACAAAATTTAAAGGAAATGGCTTTTAAACAAGAGATTAAATCTTTTCAAAATCAACTTGATCGTGTTCTTAAGGAAAAACAGGAAATTCAGGATAGTTTAAATCTCCTAAAATGTGAATTTCAAGAAAAGGAAAAGAAACTATTAAACGAATTTGCCAACCTTAAGCAGTTGAAAAACAAACTTGAAAACAAGTTGTATATTCAAGGCCAAACATGTCAAACAGCTCAAATGATGGAAAAGCACATTAAACTTCGGGATAAGCATAGTGATAAGGATTTAGGATTGCCTAAAACAAACTTCCTTAAGAGCGTTAGAGCCTCTCAACCTGCCCTCTATGATGCTAAGGTTATGCTTACTCCCACCCATGAACCACCAAATAGTTGGTTCGATAAAGAATTGGATGAACTTGATTCTGCCAATAGAGAGAGATTTGATAAAAAAATTAAGGATCCAAAGTGCATTAAACACCGAGTCATTGTTAAGCCCCATGATTATTATGAACAAAACCGAGTGACTATTTTTGCACCTCAAACTAAGTTAACACCAGAACAGGTATTTTGGCCCTTAGACATTGAGAAAATAAAAGCTGAGGAAATTAAGGCCAAGACATCCCAAAAGTTAGCTGCCCCAACGGTGTATCCCCCCAACACACCGATGCACTTAGTTCAGTTGTCACTTCCCACGCAATGTAAAACTCTTATTAGCATTTATGTCATGAGTCAAATGTTCACTGATTTTGATAAAACATGCAAAAAGAGAATCACACCACCGGGAATCACTAAGGGTGAACGGGGATTTGAGCTAACCAAAGAGTGTTACTTAACTGAAGTCATCCCATTTTTTAAACTAATCAAAGAACATTTTGAGGGTTTACGACAATCCCTTGATGTTGAGCTTAAAAAAATGAAAGAAGTGTTTAAAAATATGGAAACGAGTGTAAACAAAAAGCAATAGATCTTCAGCATAGTGAAATTGCCAGAAAAAATATTCTCATCATGAATGACAACCTGATTGCTAAATGTATTACACAAGATGTGTTTTACACTGCTACAAATTCTTCTCTTAATGCGTGTCAGTTTCATGAAATGTCTATTGCTTTGAATAACTTTCACAATCGTGTTGTTGAGCTTGAGGGGGAGAATTTGAAATTGCTTGAAAAAATTCAAAATGATGATCATGACAACATGGTCAAGCATCATTCTAAACTAGAAGTTGATAATCTTAATTTACAATTAAAATATCAACATTTAGAAGAAAAAATGAAAATATCAAAGACCAAGACATCTTCTGATGCTCTGGAATTTGATGCATATTTTGAATTAGCAAAAAGAGATGAAAAATCCAAGCTCACACGAACACGATCAGGTTATTGAGGGCTCAAATTGCCCAATTGAAGTCTCCCATGAATGCTGTGATCGACACCCATAAACCAATGTCTGCAGATTCTCATAACTTTCAACTTCAAAACACAATCAACTTACTTAAACATGAAAATGATTGTTTTCAAGCTGAAAATTCTAAAGTTAAACAACATTACAAAGAGTTATATGATTCTATCAAGATCACTCGTGATAAAACCAAAGAAAAAAAATAACCTCTTTGCTTAATGAAATTGAGAATCTAAAGACAAAGGTGAAAGGGAAAATGCCGATGTATGAAAGTGACAATATCAATTATGTTGTTTGTAATTGTAAAAAGTATGCATGTGAGGCTTTTTTTATTCCTCTTCCCCTTAAGAACAATGAGCTAGTCCATAGTGATTACCTTAGACATCTTAAGAACTGCCTTGACATGACCCGTGAAACCATTGAAGAAGATAGAATGGTAAGACCATCTGATAACTCCCTATCGGATGTTTTCTTTCTTACCAAGCAGTCACAAGAGTTGTTAGAATATGCCATAGGTACATGTCCCAAGATTCCCAACATGCATGATAAAAATGGCACATCCTCATCTAGGAATTTGAAGAAGCATGTTACTTTTGAAAAACCCCTGGCTAGTTCTGATCATAGCATATCACCACCTAGAAACCAAACAACTTTGCAACAATCTAATGTTCCCAACGTCAATTCTACATGAGTAATCAATGTCACTAAAGCTAGCGGGTCAAAGCCTAAAGGCAATACAAGGAATGATAGGACTTCGCCTGCTAAGAGTGATCAAGGGAAGAAAGTAGAAGACCACCTTAGGAACAATAAGATTGATTTGAATGAAAAGAATCGTGTTGATTCTAGTATTTGCGATAAGCGTACTGTAATTAATTCGAATTCTAATGCAACTTGTAAGACTTGTAACGGTTGTTTAATTTCTGGTAATCATGATGAATGTGTTGTGTCGTTTTTGAAATCATTTCTGCACCCTTTTTCAATTCCTCTTGATTTCTTTACTCCCCGTAAACTTATGTTTCCTGAGCATTTCTGCACCCTTTTTCAAATTGATACAAATTATATAGAAGACTATCTATATACACTTGATTTTCTCTTGACTATTTATACCTATTTGCAAGAGCGTTACTTTTTATTTGTATAAGGATATTTATTATAAACGTTTTATCCGACTCTTTACACTCGGTCTCTATAGCACCATGTCAATAAATTACCCCACTACTACCTTACAAACTAATAACATGATGCACCACTATTTTAGCTCTGACTAGTTCAGAATTGACTATTTTGTCACCCCTTTACAAATTATTTGGTAAATTACCTTGGAAAACTAGTTTACTACCATCTTTTAAACTATTTTCACTTAAATTTTAATACAATGCTTTCCACTCTCTTACAAACTACTTTACCATCATCTATAAACTAAATTAATGATATACTACTATTACATGTATTAATGAATTCGTTTACTTTAACCTCTTATGAACGATGTGGTGATCTTTGAAACATTTTCGCTACTTCACTTTATTTCCTTTTGATGATATTGACATTCAGGGTACTTTGTCAATTCCACTAGTTATTTTATTGTTCAACTCTGAGTGTGAACATTCTTCTTATGCCTTTGAAGCACGTATAATGTTTTCGTTATCCATTGTTTTGAAATCTTCCAATTGATGGGAGTGCGACCTTAACTTGTCATCTCGGATCATGCCATCCCTTGGCACTTACCTTTTGGAATGCGACTGACTAATGTCATACTATTATTCTCGTTACTTCTTCTTATGATTTTGATGAATCATGTCGTTAATTAGGCATCCTCTTATTTATTGTAACACTTGATCTTATTGTGTATTTTGTTTTGTGACGGACATACATAAGTAGGATGATTTATAATCGTCTTATTGAAATGAATTGGGACGCTTCTTCATTTGAATAAGGAAATTATAAACCGCCGAACCATAAATTCATAAATCATCACTTACATGGATTGGGACGCCTCTTTAAGTAATTGACGAGTTATGAATGAGTGGGCTTATGTGTATCCACCATAGCGTGTGTACGAATCATTCTTTTGGCTATGAACTCCTCTCGACTCGTAATTTGTTATGTGGATTTTTTTTCTGATCTTATTTCGACCGCTGCAAGCTTGATAAGTTAATAGTAATGTACTATTATCTGCTTACAAGAATTGACGACTTGTTAGAAGTCTTCAACCCATTCACTCTTGTTCATTGAACATATTTGATGCATTGGATTTTGATCATTCAACTTCCGTTGGAAACATCAACGATGACTTGTCTATATCGTCGTCTCTTCACAATTAAACCATTCAGTGATTAAGATGAATTGAGCGCCGGGACGTCGCTTTCTTAAGGGGTACGTGCTGTGACATTTCAAAATTTTCATGTCATTAATTTTAGTATTTTATTATTTAACTATTCTATTTTTAAATAATTAACTTCGTCAGAAGTTATCCGCGTTTCATCATAACACGTTCAATTAATTCAACCGACACAATACTATGCCCACTCTACACTTTTTATACTTTTTTGGTTCTTTACAATCCTATTTTAAAAGTCACTTTTCAATTTTTCCATTTTTACGTAAACCTTGCACCGTTACATTTTACCAATTTAAATTTACATATTAAATTTTCAACAACGTGAACCAACCCCTTATTCTATTACTAATTTTTATGGAATTCATTATTTTTGTTTCTAGTCGTTTTAACAAAAATTTTCATCTTTTAACTAATTCCGTGTCGTGCCTTTGATATTTATGTGTTAAGTCATTTAAGAAATCAGCAATTTCATATTTTAGCTTCGAGAGCTTAATTATTTTAATTTAGTGTTTCCCGAATTTTCTCGCGTTTTAGCCGAAATCTGTGTCAAAATAGTATTTTCAAACTTTGTAACATTTTATTTAAGTGTTTTAACACAAACTAATGTAATGTAAATTTCTAGAAAAATAAATAAAAACACATACACCATCACAAATATAAAAGAAAAACGTGTCCTGCTCCTCTCCTTCTCCCTACTGTTCGACAATTCAACCACCAAAACCCCCAAAAATCTTCATCTTGATTCCTAAAATCACTTCCAATCACTCTAAAATTAATCACAAACTAACCCTAATCAATCCCACACAAAGATAATCCATCATGCATGATTCCTTATAAGTTCTTAATCTTTTCAAGATTTTATTGTTTTTGGGTAATTAAGAGTGTCAAGATCAACAAGGATTTGATTGTGAAGGTATTTAACAACTTAGGGTGGAAGAAAATTTGGTTCGGTCTTGTTTTTGTTCCTCCTTGTCCACGGCAGCCAAACACAACCCACATACCACATAGGGTTTGTGTTTGATCTTTTCCTTCCTTCTTACGTCATTGTAAGCCCTTTTGTTTCCTTTTTGATTGATTGTATATATATATATATATATATATATATATATATATATATATATATATATATATATATATATATATATATATATATATATATATATATATATATATTGCATGCATGTTATCGTTCTATAATTATGAATCCATGGGTAAAGTGTTAGAATGATAATTATGGGGTTGTGAATGTTGTGGATGATTACATAGGTTTAGGTAGGGGAGATTAGGCTATTTTAGGGTTGCAATGTTTGATTGTCGTTAGGAAGTGTTAGAAATTATATAAAATTTTAATGCAGAAATTTGTGATGATTTTGGCTAAATAAAAGTTGTTATAATCTAATATTTGAGAAATTAGGATGTTAGAGGTTGTTACAAGGAGCGTGTGGTAAAAATCGGTGCTTCTAACTCCTTATAACGAAAAAGATACGCTATTTTGAAGTTTGAAAAACCATTCGGCAAAATTCTGCACACTTTGGTTTTGGGCTGAATTTTGACCCATTTTGAGAAAAGGATATCTTGGTCATAAAAATAGGTTTTCGGGATTTTCCTGATTCTAAAATATAGTACTTTGAGTCTAGTTTCCAGAACATATGGCCGTTTTGATTGTAAATGGATAGAAGTGGTTCAATTGGGGCTTATGAGATCAAGTGCAAAACTGAGTTTAAGATCCAGAAATTTGGTTGTAGTGTTGTGCTGTGCAGGCGGGTCAAAACTTAATATTTTTGGCTGAAATTTAAACTGGAACTTTCCCAAGATATGTGTGACCTTCTGTAATTTTTTCAGATTTTTATAATTTTTTTTAGTGGGTCTGCTGTAGCCAAACTTTTACAAAGTCCATCAGACCCTGTTTTAGAACAAGTTACATTGGTGTGTCTTTCATGAAAGGTTAGGATTACCTATGGTTTATGGGTTAGCTAGTGTAGCTAATAGACATATATAAGTGTGTTATCATAGAGGGAGAGCAACTAGTTTGACCATTTAACATACCTTTTGGTGTGTCGACCGACTAGCTAAAAACGTTATAATTTCAGAAAATGTGTAATATAATATAAAGAATAAGTGGCAAGTCTCATGGATTCCTAGTTATAAAATGTCAATCCCCAGTTAAATCTGCTAAGCCACACAAACAGGATAACAATACTTGGAAAGCTACAGGAAAAGTTTTTAACAATGTAGGATATCAGTGGAATCCTACTGGAAGAAAATTCACTCTAGGAAACCAGTGCCCATTGACTTACATGCCCGACCCTAAGTCCTTAGAGGTTAAGAGATGGAAGGCTACTGGTAGAAAATTCCCTTTAGTGACCCAATGCCTTGATAGTAAGACAACCGCTTCCACTGGCATCGGTTTACCTGTGAGAACCAATGAAAATACTGATCCTGTATCTCTTAAGTATGCATGTGCTAACCTATTGGATCCCAATTACACTTGGGGATCCATGTTTTTCAGTTATCCATATCTGTCTGGTTTCAAATACAGGTCGTACAAATCGTCCTGTGGTATTTGGACTCAGGCTGCTCAAAACATATGACTGGGGATCGCTCTCGGCTCATAAATTTCGTGAAAAAGTTTATCGGGACAGTTAGATTCGGAAACGACCACTTTGGGGCTATTATGGGGTATGGTGATTATGTGTTTGGTGATAGTGTGATTTCAAGAGTTTACTATGTGGAAGGACTTGGGCACAATTTATTCTCTGTTGGTCAATTCTGTGATTCTAATCTCGAAGTGGCCTTCAGAAAACACACATGTTTCGTTAGAGAATTGGACGGAGTTGATCTCCTTAAGGGAAGTCGTGGTACAAATTTGTATACCATCTCTATTGAAGACATGATGCGGTCCTCTCCCATTTGCTTACTTTCTAAGGCCTCAAAAAGCAAATCATGGTTATGGAACCGTCGTTTGAACCACTTGAACTTCGGCACCATAAATGAGCTCTCTTGCAAAGATCTTGTTCAAGGCATGCCCAGATTGAAGTATGAACAAGATCATCTCTGCTCATCATGTCAATTAGGTAAAAGCAAGAAACAAACTCATAAACCAAAACCTACCAACTCCAACACTAAAGTTCTCCATACCCTTCACATGGATCTGTGTGGACCCATGAGAGTGCAGAGCTTCAATGGGAAAAGATATATTCTTGTTATTGTGGATGACTATTCAAGATTCACATGGGTGAAGTTTTTAAGATCCAAGGATGAAACTCCCGATATTATTATCAAAATCATCAAGCAGTTGCAAGTAAGGCTCAATAAAACTGTTAGGATCATTCACACAGACAATGGAACTGAGTTTGTTAACCAACAACTCACCCAATTCTATGAAAGTGTCGACATCAGTCATCATAAGAGTATTCCTCGAACTCCTCAACAAAATGGAGTCGTTGAAAGAAGGAATCGCACACTAGTTGAAGCTGCTCGGACTATGCTGATATTTTCAAAGACACCAATGTTTCTATGGGCTGAAGCTATTGCTACTGCATGTTATACACAAAATCGATCTTTAATTCATCCACTTCAAAACAAGACACCTTATAAGCTGGTGCATCTCAAGAAGCCTGATCTTTCTTTTCTTCGAGTGTTTGGTGCCCTGTGCTACCCAACAAACGATAGTGAAGACTTAGGGAAGCTTAAAGCTAAGGCTGATATTGGGATATTCGTTGGATATGCGCCAGATCGAAAGGGGTACCAAATATACAACAAAAGAGCCCGACAAATCATGGAGACAATCCATGTCACGTTTGATGAGCTGACAGAGCATACGGCTTCAGGACACCAGTTCTGGACCCTCACAAAATCTTTTATCTCCTGGACCAATAAGTTCAAGACTTGTACAGAACTCCAATCATGTCACTCCTTATGTTCCTCCCACGTGTGAAAAATTGAAAATTTTATTTGATCCTATGTTTGATGAGTACTTCGAGACTCAGCCACCTCATGAACCGGTACAGCCAGCTGTTGAACCTAATATTATGGCTATGAATGCACCTCATGATGCAATTGGTCCATCTGTCTCCATATCTCTTGATCAGGATGCACCAAACTGTAGTAACACTCATAATGAATCAAATATACAATCATCTTCTGAACACCAAGGAGTTACATCTGATGACACATGGGAAGTCAATCCTTTTGCACCATCTGAGGAAGAACCATTTGAAAATGTTTTTGCACCTGAATCCTCCAATGAAGCATCTTCCTCAGAAGAGTCAAACAATGCTATATCAGTTCAATATCCTCAACCTCATGAACATCTCAGAAAATGGACAAATGATCACCCTATTGACAACATCATAGGAAACCCCTCACGACCTGTGTCCACCAGAAAATAACTTGCCACTGATGCCTTGTGGTGTTTCTTCAACTCAGTTTTATCCAAAATCGAACCCAAAGACTTCAAGGATGCCCTTACGAAGGTATCTTGGTTCACGGCAATGCAAGAAGAAATCCATGAGTTTGATCATCTTGATGTATGGGAATTAGTACCTCCACCTGAATGCGCAATGATCATTGCTCTAAAATGGATTTTCAAAGTTAAGCTTGATGAGCATGGTGATGTGTTGAAACACAAGGCTCAATTAGTAGCGAAAGGATACAGTCAACAAGAGGGTATTGACTTTGAAGAATTGTTTGCACATGTTGCTCGTATTGAGACCATTAGAATCTTTCTTGCCAATGCGGCCAGCAGTAACATGATTGTTTATCAAATGGATGTTAAGATTGCCTTCCTGAATGGGGACTTAAAGGAGGTAGTCTATGTTACTCAACCTGAAGGTTTCGTAGATCCAGAAAGACCAAATCATGTATATCGCTTGAAAAAGGCACTCTATGGTCTCAAACAGGCTCCGAGAGCTTGGTACGACACACTTTCCAAGTTTCTCCTTGCAAATCGATTTACCAAGGGTGTGGTTGATCCAACCTTGTTCACTAGGAAGACTGGAAACAACCTACTTCACGTTCAAATCTATGTAGATGATATCATCTTTGCATCGTCTGATTCCAAGGAATGTGATCACTTTGCTACAGAAATGAGTTCCAAGTTTCAAATGTCTATGATGGGACAAATGTCTTTCTTCTTGGGGTTACAAATCTTACAAAACCCGAGCGGCATCTTTGTTAATCAAGGCAAGTATGCTAGTGACATCCTCAAGAAGTATGGCTTTGACTTGAGTGACACAGTTGATACACCCATGGTTGAAAGATCCAAACTCGATGAAGACTCAGCTGGAGTAACCATTGATCAGACCAAATACAGAAGCATGATTGGATCTCTCATGTACCTCACAGCAAGTAGGCCAAACCTTCTTTTCGCCGTATGCATGTGTGCCAGATATCAATCCAAGCCCACCAAAAAGCACTTGGAGGCTGTCAAGAGAATCTTCAGATATCTCCAAGGGACAATCCATATGGGTCTTTGGTACCCTAAAGACAATGCAATGGCTCTCACGGCCTACTCAGATGCTGATTATGCGGGGTGTCAAGATACTCGCAGAAGTACTTCCGGAGGTGCTCAATTCTTGGGTGAGAAACTTGTCAGCTGGTCGTCCAAAAAGCAGATGTGCACTTCAATATCATCCACAGAAGCTGAATACATAGCCTTGTCCTCGTGCTGTGCTCAAATTTTGTGGATGAGATCACAATTATCAGATTATGGGTATGACTTCAAAAAAATCCCAATGTATTGTGATAACAAAAGTGCCATTGCCCTGTGTTGCAACAATGTCCAGCACTCCAGAGCCAAGCATATAGATATTCTTCATCACTTCATCAGAGAACAAGTGGAGAAAGGGACAGTGGAACTCTACTTTGTGAGAACGGAGTTTCAGCTTGCTGACATATTCACAAAGGCTCTTTCTCGGGAAAGATTTCAGTTCATTCTCCCACGACTCGGGATGAAGAGCCTCACTCCAGAAACTCTTAAGTCTCTCCAAGAAGAGAATGATGATTGAAGGATTGGCTTCACATATCCTTTGTACATAAAATATATCAAAAAGAAAATAGAAAAATATAAAATCTATAAAAACCATAAAAAATCTGGAATATATATATATATATATATATATATATATATATATATATATATATATATATATATATATATATATATATATATATATATCCCAACCTATATAAAACACAAGTGAGATTGCTATTTTTAGAGGCAATAAATCACCTCAAAACTCTAGTGGAAACCACACCACTAATATATATATATATATATATATATATATATATTTATATATATATATATATATATATATATATATATATATATATATATATCCCAACCTATATAAAACACAAGTGAGATTGCTATTTTTAGAGGCAATAAATCACCTCAAAACTCTAGTGGAAACCACACCACTAATAGAAAGATTTAAAAACTTTTTTAAAACCAGACTTTTGAGATAATTAAGGAGCTTGATTTGGAATTTAATTAAATAAAAATAAATACAGGAACACAAATAGGGAGATAATGTATTTCATTTATTATTCATCAATTTACCAAATATGATTTTTGATAAGATCCTGAGTACGTAAAAATAAAACGTAAAATAAGTTTTCAAAATTTGTCTAAATTAAATTCGGGAGAAATAGTCAACCAAATGATTGAAGCTATTTCAAAACTAAGATCATAAAAGCAATCCCTATAAACATGCAACAATTTCTGTTTCTTCTTTGTTTTGAAACACAATTCAAAAACATAATTCAAATCACTTCTCTCCACTCTATCAGAAATCAACCAGATTCTTAGTTCTTCTAAGGTAATCGTTATTTTCAACTATTGTTTCGATTGAAAGAATTAGGTTAACCGATCACTTTTAATGGATAATGAATAAGGGATTAGTTTTGTAGCTAATTCTTTTTAACCAATTCCATGAATCATTATGGAGTAGCAAAGCTGGCAGATATGTTGATGCCTAGGTATTGATTAATTAATGTTGTATCAATCTATGTTACCTTAGCATGTGGTAATTTAATTATACCCTAATTGTGACATTTAGGATGTGTTAATTTAATTATACCCTAATTGTGATTTTTAGGGTTTTTGGTTGAATATGTTTTGATATAATTATGATTGAAGATTGAATATTAGTGTTTGGGATTTTTTTCTTCTTCTGAATGTGGATGAAAATCATTTAAAATAAGCAATTCAAAGGCCCTATAAAAAACTATAAATAAGCAATCCCATACATGGGGTTTCTTTTGTCTATGTTGTTTTTAAAATGTGTGTTCGCTAAGAACTTGGAATTTTATTTTCCTAACATTAGGTACTGTACTAAAATGTATGTTCGTCACTTTGATAACGTGTTTAAAGTTTGTTATGGACTAATTATAAGAAAGTTAGTTTCTTTTAAAAATAGTTAAATAGAAAGCTTGAGATAGTTGGGCGTATAATCAAGGTATAATTTTGTGCTTATTTGACTGCTTTAACATGTGACTTTTCTTAATGTCCACTTCCATTTTTTTATAGGTATCTGAAGATACTGACCACGTTGGGGCACAAGACACTCGAGCAGCCGATTTTGGTGACGATGAAGGTGGAGGTTTAGTGAGACCACCTACTTGATGAACTCCATAGATATTATTATTTTATTTATCAGTTTACAAAAATCGTATATGAAGGTGTTTAAATTCCACTATAATGTTTTTAACAACTGTAACATGAAATACATAAAATTATATGTTTGTGGAGCTGAAAATGGTGATGGGTATGATTTGGTCAACTATGTTAATAACTTAATATGACAGAGATAAAAGATTTGACTGGTATGGTTGGTATCAAATTTCATAATTTCTCTATGTTTTATGTATTTTCTTCTTACCTTATTCTCTAATATTAGGATGGGAGAAGGCCGAGAATAAAGTGTTAGCTTCCAGGAAACAACTATAGGTTTGAGTGCTAATTTAGTTAACATGATTTTTTCATGTTTGTGTCATTCTGATCTTTAAATTTCTTTGTTTTTTAGAGACATATTTGAGTGGATTTTGCTTAAACCTATCAGTTCTGGCACTCACTACTATTCATGAATCAGGTTAGCTAATATATACAGTACATTTTTAAGTTGATAGTGCTATATTTATAAGACTATAAGAGTGATTAAGAAATTACTATTTTACCCTTTTATTACAGTACGACTATGGTGGAATCCAAACAAAATCAGATGAAATGCCATCAAGAAGAGAGAAAATCTTAGCCCTGAGATAGGTATTAATCGTAGGCAGTTCTTTAAATCTTGGTTTTTTATGGCGTATGAATGTGTAAGATTAAGAGGGTGTTTGGTTTAACTTACTTAGTTGACTTATCACCATATTTAGCATACAGAAACCTTGAGCAATTTAGCTTAGCAGATTGTTTCTGCTGGACAAAAAGCATATGCATAAGCAATATGGTGTCATATGCTCTAGAAAAAAGTGTCTTATTTCTTAACGACGTCAAAATGGATCTTTAAGAGTGTAAATAGGCATTCTTGCGGTAGATGTATATTGGGGAATTATTGGATTCTTGAGAATGGGAATAGTTTACCGTTAAGTTCTTGGAAATTAAGGGGGTGTTTGGTTTAACTTATTTAGTTGACTTATCACCATATTTAGTCTACGGAAACCTTGAGCGATTTAGCTTAGCAGATTGTTTCCAGTTAGGTTGGACAAAAAGCATATGCAGAGTGAGGCTTTACAAAAAGGTAAAATACTAAAGATGTTTATTATACGGTGTCAGTTACTAATTTGTTTTGTTAGTATCAATAGTAAGAATAAAATTTGTAGTGTTCTTAAAGAAGTAACAGGCTCTCAATTGAGCCCCTATTTAGCTCTCTTTGTTTACAAACTATGACGAGGCATTGAGGTCCCAAAATAAGCTAATTCAAACATTCCCAGTTAAGTTAGTTTAGTTGGTGTGTTCAGTGGGTGGTTTCAAGGGGTGGGTTCATTGCGTGGAATCTACAATCATTTTCTATCTTCACACATTTTATTTTGCAGGTTCTGCTCGACATTCTTTCGATCTTCCAGGGTCGTCCAATCTTGGAGGAGATGATACCACGATCACAATTGAAACTGAACCAAGTAATTACTGACTTGACACCCAATATACAAACAAAGTCGGTGATTGCAATTGTTTTCTTCATGTAATAATTGTTGTTCATGATACAGAACCGCCACCTGTTACTGCACAACCTACCAAAAGACCATGGCTCGGTCGGGATGGTTTGCTTCTAAAATTCGTGAAAAGTATTTTTTTTATGGAGGTTTAATGGACATGATCACAAGCTAAAGCGTTGTAGCATTTGATACTCAGGTTTTCGTTTCAATTTATTTTTGATTCCATTCATTGTTACACATACTTTTTCTTTTATTTATTATTTTGAATACAGATAGAGATGGTCGGAACTGAAAATGGGACAATAGACTAAACAAGCAATAAGGTGAACTATATGCTGCTTTGATAGTCAAAAGTTTGAATGAAAACCGTATGCTGCTTGGATATGGTAAGCTTTTCATTCAATCTTTCAAACTCAGAAACTCAGTGACACTTTTATTGTCCCATTTTGAAATAATAGTTTAAGGGGTGTTTGGATGTAAATTCCAAACTTCATAAATCCATCAGAAAGTTTGAATGAAAACCTATCGCTTTTTTATTTTATCTACAAGTGTTGCTTCATCTTTAAACATATCGCTTTTTTATTTTATCTGTATTTAGGTGCAATTACTGTACCAAGTTTCTTTGTTGTATATTCTGTTAGGATGGAGGCTGGAATAGCCTTCAAATTCTACTCTCGGTTGCCCGTATAACATTGCATATACTTTTCTTATTCTTTGATTTTACTCATAATGACATTCTTGATGCTTGGATATGCTTCATAGTTTATCTAAATCGTATTTGCTTCATAGGTGTTTGGATATGCTTCATAGACAATGTGATGCTGATAACTTAAGGGGCACTTAGATTAGCATTCGGTTAGCCTGTTTTTACAGCCTATGGCTTATTATTATTATTTTTTTAAAAGTTCTATCTTAATAAAATGTTGTTTAAACATGATGTTTTTCTTATTTTCTGTTACTGCTTTATTCTTCCGATTTGGTGCTGCCATTTTTTCAGGGTGAACACGACATATCAGGGGACGTACTTTGAGAACGGTTACGCCATTAGCAATACCACCAAAGCCTATTCTTAATTGGATGTTCCTGCATCAACTTCCAAGTCTCTAAAATTTATTGTGGCTGCACCTGGGCTTAAGGCAATACTCAGCTTCAAAGTTCCTGATCAAATTCTGGCAGGGTATATAGTCCTTTTTGTGTGCTTTAAGAAACCAGAGATGTATTATGTAACTGATGTTGCAGGTTTTGCGTTGAGACGTTTTCTGATTAGCCTTGCTTTGATTTCTTTATACTAGCTTGTACTTCAATACTTGCATGACTATGCCGGAATCTGCGCAAGTGTTGGATTGCCTGCAAACCCCATCGTAAACTTTTCTGGTGTGGCGGGAACAAGCATCGGTTCAATTGGAGCTGATGTGTCTTTTGACACCAAAACTGGATACTTCACCAAGTACAATGTTGGGCTTGGCTACTCCAATGCGGATCTTATTGCTGCTTTGACCCTGTGAGTTGTTTATACATTATGGTTAAAAGAAACTTCTTTCACAAGCAAGGGTTGGGTAACGAAACAGAATGGGTTTTTTTATTAGCACGGGTGAATTAGGTTGGTCGACCCATGGACATTTTTCTTCAATTTTTTTAATAAGGAGTTAATGCGTCAACCAAGGTTACGAATGTGTGTTATTGCTAGATGTTATAGATTTTTACAAATGGTACGCTAGAAATAATAGTATAGTTTTTCAAATTAAAATGATTTAACATTTTGTTATTGCCAACAATGCACTTTTAGGCAACTTGTAACATGTTTTACTGATTTGATCTGTTACTGCTTTGCCTTATTTGACCCGTTATAGATTAACTATAACCAATGTGACCCAATCGTAAGTAAATCAGTGGAAACTGCCAGCTCTAATTGAAAGTTACTTGGTTAGGGTGTCTCCGGATCAGACTAAAGAATATAGATGTTCAAACTTGATAAGTGTTGATAAATGTTCTTTCGACTCCTAGAGAACTCATGGATTACTTTTTACTATTTAATGGAGTTTGTTTTTCAGTTTTATGCAACTGTAAGTGGTACACTCGGATAGTGACATTTGAATTATTATGTTGATTGTGCAGGAATAACAAGGGTGACACTCTAAATGCTTCCTACTACCACATTGTTAAGCACCTTACCAACACATACCTGTATGCAGAGGTCAACCGCAACTTCTCAACCAATGAGAACACATTTACAGTTGGGACCAGCATTCTTTGGACCCATTGACCATAGTAATTATTTTCCCTTTTATTGTCTTTACATACTTTTTTCGAATGAAAAAATCTATAATGTTTTGTAAAGCATGTTAATTGGTTCCATTATATTACTGATTATTTTCACAGGAGGAAGAAGCACAGAGAAATAGTACAACGGTTGACATGCTTTTATAGCATTATCACAAAATCTGTCACCATCCATATATTCTTTGGATAGCCGTTGTAAGCAATAGTAAAAAAAGGGCCGAATCGAGGTCACGAAAACAATTCACCCAGTTGCTAGGTTTGTAATCCAATGATTACTTATGCATATTGTAGCCTTTAATCGATATGATTTTTTTGGTTTTGAAAAGAGGTGGGATGAATGGATATATATTTTTGGTTGCGACATTTTCACGTACAGTTTTATCAAAGTTTGACTTTCATGTTTAATTTGCATAAGTTAAAGTTAAGAGATAAAGCCTTTTGTTTTTTAGCGATTATTTGTGTATACTATATAGCGAAACTGTGGAAAATGGTTATAGCTATGATCATTTCGAAGTCAGGTAAGTGGTTTGATAGTAGATGGAAATGTGTAATGTAAGTGAGTTGCAGAATACAATCCTCAAATGAGATGTATGATTGGTAAAGTCTTGAGTACATTTTCGTCGAATTTTCATTGTCGTTTAAAAAAAGTTTCATTGTTGTTGAAGTCATGCCATTTGATCGTGGCTACCTTTCTCCATGTATAATGAATCAATGTTTTCAATGTTTTTGTTAGTTGTCATATTTTTTACATGTCTTCATTTTTTATGTTTCTTATAAACTTGCAATAGAGTGCTTTCATTTGGATTCTTTTTAATCACAAATCAAATATTTGTAAATATGAACATTACGTACTATGTATTATTAGAATGCTTATCATATTAACTATTTTTGGTAATCAATTATAAATAATAAAAAAAGATCACATGAAGCTAGCCCGCCCATCGGGCGGGTCTTGAAGCTAGTATATATATATATATATATATATATATATATATATATATATATATATATATATATATATATATATATATATATATATATATATATATCCTACTCACGACATGTCTCTTGTGTAATCAATATTATGTATGTTTCTAGAAATGTCATTCAATAATAACACGGAATCATACATATGCTTGAGCAAGAGTTTTTCGGTTTTTGAATAAAGTCTTTTTCTAAAACATGTCGTTTCTCAAAACATTCTTTAAAATTATGGCTTGCAGTCATTTCAGGCTGTAACCCGGACTTAAAAATATGGCTTGCTATTACTTAAGATAGCAACCCGCTCTTCAAAATGAGGAAAACACGTCGCAAAAAAGACGGTTGTTCCTTTTACCGGGTGAAGTTCACATGGGCATGGATTACTTTATATCCATGTTTCCTCGATAAAATGTACGCTTCAGTGCATTATTTCTTGATAAAGAAGAGAAATCTTCTTTTTATCGCCAATACTTTCCCTTCTATGATTTTTCCGGAAAGTGTTTGTGCAAAACTTGGTGGTACCATGAGATTTTGATTGAAAATCAAATTGAATCTAAATTTTGATAAAATTTTTCACTCAATCAATGACTTCAATATTTTATTATAATTTTTCAGTTTTAACATCCGTCATTGATTGAGGGGGAGAGTGATTTCTCAAATTTTTATGTATCATCAAAACTCTCCACACTTTGTACAAAAACCTTGTTGTTAGGTCACAATTTATGTAAACACAAGTATAAGGATGATAGAAATGAGACGAGAAGGAGAGATGGTTGATTAAGACACTATGAGAAATAGAAATGAAAGAGTTTTCTTAGAATAATGAAATAATCAACCAAGTTTACAAGTGACCTAAGACTAATATTTATAGGTAAGGAGCTAGGGCAACATTCCTACTCCTTCCCTTCATGTAATTCGTATGGGCTTAAGGCCCATGGGCTAGATAACTTAAGTCTAGTATTCTTGTAAACATAACATTAATGAAAGTAAATAATAACTTAAGCAACCTATTATTACAAATGACCGAGATTTGATAAAATAGTAAAACTTTGATCCCAACAATCTCCCCCTAAGGGTCGATCATCGCGGTTGCTTGACGTCTTTGTCATTTCTTCATCTTTGACTTTCATAGCTTTAGACGTCTTTCAATAATCATGAGATAAGAATCATTCATAGTTCTTTGTGCTTTGTTCATTGTTGTTGTAATAGTGATCAAATAATGAAGTTGCCTGCCTTTCGTCACTTCCGAGTCTGTGGTGGTAGTCCGCCATTCCAACATGCTCATACATCTTTGAATTCTGACTTATACATGCACGTAGTCCCTTTCTTTCACTTAAGATCTTTAGTCTTTATACTTTGTAGATTCTTCTTTTTGGCGTAGAATCTTTCTTTGAACTTTGTGTTGCTTTGATCTTTGAGGGAGCTTTTGATGACTTCAAGATGCATGTATGAGCATGTGGAATCTGTCGCCATGGAGATGATGTAACCCTGCATGTAAACAGTTAGCAATAAAACATCCGGTACTTACAGATAAGGAATTAGAGATCATCAACAGTATATTGTGAAGACTCCTTCTAACCCTTATCAAGGCCGTTCCCATGTCAGATACTCCCGAAGGAGCTTTCAAGACCTACTAAGTAGCTCAATGTCTGGGTGAGTGTAGGACCTTAAATAACAACTTTATCACAAATATAGAAGATTAGAAGAAGAAAGATGATGACTTGGTGACTTATATGTAATTCGTATGTATAACTAGAGAGATGAAATATGAGAGCTTTTTATTAGAGAAACACACACAAATACACACACAAGCACACACCTCAAATGAGCCTTTGAGGTGTTTAAATAGTAAGATACATGAGATGCCCTATGGGCTTTCTATGGGCTTGGGCTTGGACTTGGTTACATGGTAGATAACAAGGCTTATGAAACATAGCACATGACATATTAGCTTGCCAAGTCCAAGGCCCAATGACTAAACTATTACTAATCTTAACAAACGACACAAAGTTACAATATGAGAATGACCATCACTTTAATATAAATATTTTTAATGCTAACAATCTCCCCCTAAGGGGTGGTCATTCGAATGATGCTCCATGTGAGTGGATCTTCCGTGTTCTTTGTCTTTAACTTTGTGTGTCATTGTAGAATAGTCTTTAGTCTTTGTTCTTTCATGCTTTGTGATCTTTGATAACTGATTTATCATCGTTCTTTGTTCCTTTGTGATGTAGAGTTATCTGCCATTCGTCACTTCTGCGTCTGTGGTGGTTGTTTGCCATTCCAACATGCTCATACATCTTTGGACTTTGATATTCATATGCACGTAGTTCACTTTCTTTCACTTTGATCTTTAGTCTTTATACATTGTAGATTCTTCTTTTTGGCGTAGAATCATTCTTTGAACTTTGTGTTGTACAGATCTTTGAGGGAGCTTTCTTTAACTTCCAGATGTATGTATGAGCATGTGGAATCTGTCGCCATGGAGATGAAGTGTCCCTGCATATAAACAGTTAGCAATAAAGCATCCGGTACTTACAGATAAGGAATTAGAAATTGTCAACAGCATAGTGTGAAGACTCCTTCTAATCCTTACCAAGGCCGTTCCCATGTCAGATACTCTCGAGAGAGCTTACAAGACCTACTTAGTAGCTCAATGACTGGGTGAGTCGCTGGGGATCACTCCACGACTGTAGACCATTTGAAACCACCGCGAACACTAAGCGTAACCCATAAAGAATTACCGAAGTGACCTGCTGTCAGGGCTGTTTGATGTTGACCCTGGCAGGAATTTCCATTCAATCATTGAGAATCACAAAAGTGAATTCTCTCATAAATGTTCTCGGCAGATTGCTAAGATCTGCGTAGGACTCTTAGGTTTACATCTGGCGTCCTTAATGATGAACAACCA
The DNA here is from genome assembly GCA_030686995.1 of Artemisia argyi. Taxonomy (NCBI): domain Eukaryota; kingdom Viridiplantae; phylum Streptophyta; class Magnoliopsida; order Asterales; family Asteraceae; genus Artemisia; species Artemisia argyi. The sequence continues at coordinate 71,117,814 of CM060687.1, forward strand.
GTGTAGAAATATCATGTGTTCCTATGAGAACTTTTGATGAATCTCGGGGCTCTAGACTCGATAAGTGCACATTTGGTTTCCTATGCGGAGATTAGGGAGAGGTCTCCTGCTTCAATATCAACCATCTCTAAGAGACAGGTCGATAGATTACGTCGGTTCCCTGTGAGAATGAAACAAGCTCTTTTAAGAGAACTTGAGTGGTTAAGAAGGTTAAGTGCAGTGCATCACTGGGTCCATGACGTCTTTGTCTTCAATACCGGTGTCACCTTAGTAACAACCAGTAGCATATGAGTTGAACCCGGTGTCTGCCCTAAGGTTGAACATTTGGAGGGCTATTTCTTTTCACCCTTTTTAATAACTTTTCTTTTTAATTCTTCAACCCCTTCTTTCTCCTTTCTCATTTTCTCCTTTTTTCAATCATACCTAGGGACTTTCTAATTCTAATCTATTGGATTTGTCCTTGGGTAGATCCCTCCGGCTCTGGCAGATCATAGGACGGTTTTTACTGACCTTAGTCACCTTATAACACCATGACTATCCTATTGTTGATCATATGCCATAAAACCTTTCGTGAAAAATCTCTCAAAGTGTTTATGAATATAAAACACATTTTGTTGACACTTTGAGAGTTTTTGCATTTCTTTTAAAGGACTCCCCCTTCACATGTGCTCATGAATATTTAAGAAATTTGCACATGCGAGAGGAGTTTGCACTTTTGAATTGATCCACTTTCAGCGAACATGACCGATTCGAGACACGCTTACATCACTAGTTAGACTAGCTTGAAGTTATTACCCGTCCTGGTCAAGTCCAAAGAAAGTCTCTCGATACGGTACATTCTACTCAGACAAGTCCTATTCGAGACACGCTTACATCACTAGTTAGACTAGCTTGAAATTATTACCCGTCCAGGACAAGTCTTTTCGATTACTGACATTTTAAGCTTCGTCAATTCATTGGTACTTACTGAGTCGAGCTCTTCTGAGATTCAGCCACAATCTTTAAACATCTTTGATCACATTTTAATCATGTCTTCTCCCCCTCAAAAATAGCATAGCGTGATATTTTTGATAACTGATTAATAAAAAGCTTTTTGGAGAGAAAGACAGATTTGATTTTGCATGAAATCGGAACATTTTAGATTTTTATACTCCCCCTTAATGATAGCTCATTTAAAATCAATTTAAGGGTTTAGAGGGAGTTATCTTGAGCACTAATTTTGAGAGATTTTTAGAAATCTTTTGAACAATCTTGAAAAAGTGCTCAAGAATTTTGTTTGTAAATGAGTTTATGCTTGAAATCTTTTTCGTTTGTTTAGACTCGAACTTTTTTGAAAAAGAGTTCGTCATTGAACGTACGAGTCCTTGATTTGAAATATAATCAGAAGTCATCATTTAACGTACGGGTTTCGTACTGATGTATACGAAAGCCATTGCGAAGAAACTTTTGAGAAACGACATGTTTTAGAAAAACATTAAAAAGAACTCCCGCTCAAGCATCTGTACATGTCCGTATCATTTTTTAATGACATTTCTAGAAACGTACAGAATATTGATTTATACGAGAGACATGTCGTGAGAAGAATATTTTTGGATTTTTTTTATTTTATAATGTTTTTGTATTTTTTGAAATTTTATATTTTTGTATTTTGTTTTTGTTTTTATAAAAGAAATGGAAAATCAAAAATAGAAGATTGAAAGAATGATTTTATAGAATTTACAGAATTTGAACCCTCTGAAGAACTGGGTTCTGAGATAGTTGAAGCACCTGCAACCAAAGACGAAGAGGTTTCACAAATAACAGTGTTAGAAGTACATGAAGCATCACTCTGCGGGTGTTGACTATCAACGGTTGTTGTGGTTTCTACTTCCTTATCCTGAAGATTATCACTATTATTTGTCTTGGTGCAACTATCAAAAATCTTCCCTGTGGGAATCCATCTAAGACCAACTGTTTTAAAAACTTTCCCGGTAGGAATCCACCTAAGGTAAGATGCAGCGGAAGTCTCAGTCTTGGAAAAACTACATTCTTTAGATATCCACCTATTAGGTTTCTTAACCTCTTGCTTCTTATCAACGGGTTTGTTTCGATTTGGTGTCTTAGTGGATTGTGTCTTGACACTTGATTTGGAATTCTTTGTGTTGCATTCTATGTTCCTAGCATACTCTTTTGTGTCACTACTCTTAGATGCAAGCCAATCCCTAGTATTTTGTTGAAAGTTCCTAGGTAATGGTTTACTACTACTAGCGGTGCTTTGGAATCTTGTAGAATTTATCACACTAGGTTTTGCACCTAAAATTCCGTTTTTTCGATGTTGTGCCTTTTTTCTAGCTTCTTCTAGATGATGATTGAGGACCATGTCATTAGAACCAATAGACTCATTAACAGATTTTGTGGTCACATTTGGTGTACTATTCCTAGAAGAGCCAGGTGAAATCACATTTTTGTTTCTTTCAACAATCAAATTTTGTTTTTCAACAATCTTATCATTTTCACATTGCTGGGGCAAGGGTGTTGGAGTGACTGGTTTTGTCAAATCCTTTTTCGCATCGACTTTTGGAGCAAACCGTGAAATTGACATTTTTGCTTTTTGAACCATGTTTGAAACATTTGGTTTCTCTGAAGTTGATGGTTTTGCAACTTAGTTTCCTCACCCTTCCTTTTTTGACTTTCAAGCTGAGCCCTCAAAAGATCATTTTGCTCTTTCATGTTCTTGAAAGCACGCTCATACGACAGTTTGTCATATTTGCATTCTTCCTTTTTTCGATCAAGTTGTTTAAAACATGACACATTTTCTTTTTCAAGCTTTATAAGAGCATTTTCATATTTGGAAACAATTTCGGAGGTCTCAGCTCTCAGTCTTTCATCGTCTTGAACAGAATATGTTTGTAAAATGATGGACATAATGTCAGTGGTCATAACAGCTTCAAAGAGAGAATCATTTAGGTTTTCCAAAACATTGATTTGCTCAAAAGATTCATTAGCCTTCTTTATCAGGGATTTGTGATCCGTGACAAAGTCAGCTGTTTCTTTCAAAAATGCTTGTTCAAAGTGAATTACACGAGCATGAATGTTATTAATTTGAGGAGCAAATTCATTTTCAAGAATCTTTTTAAGCTGTAAATGAACCGTGGAATTCCAGTTAATCTCATTAAGTCTCGTTTTTGATTCTAAAGTCATTTTAAGTTGCCAAATTCTTGTTTTAAGATCATCAAGATATCCTCTGGCAGCACTTGAGTTAAAAGTGTTGTTTGAAGACATTTGTTCCATGTTTGAAAGCGATTTGGAAGCAACTACTTTCTTAGAAAACATTTTCGAGAATGGTCTTTTTATGGAAAACACAGATGGTTCTTTTTGAGGAACAAAAGTAATACCCGAAAGTTTGTTCAATTTGTTATAATCAATGGGTTTCAAATCCTTTTGTTTCATTTTAATAATGCTCTCTTCGACATGTTCTATCGTTTGCACAGAATCCCGAACGACGGGAGGATCATGTTTGGTGTAAAAAACACTACCATTATACAAAACATTCTGTTCATCCTGAGCTTTCTTGAGATTACAAGGATTGTTGCTACCGAGAGCCATTTTGTGTTTCGTATGGTAAATCGGATTAATTTGGTTTGAAATCATTTTCATAGTTTGACTTGACTGACCCGACTTAACCACCAATTCTTCTAGATGTGCAATCTTGTGTTCTGACTCTACGATTTCTTCCAAAAGTTTATCTTCTTTCTTTGCAAAGTCCTTTTTCAACTCATCCCGTTCTTTTTCAAGATTGGTATAAGCTGTTTTTTGTTTTGAATGTTGGTTTGTTAATTCAGAAATTTCTTGTTTTAAAGAGTTAATGGTTTTTGTTGAACTTATTTCAAGATTAGCAAACTTGTTTTTCCATTCCCTATCTTTAACAAGTAATTTCTTATAACCAATTTCAAATTCTGACTCGCGTTCTTTGTTAATTTGAAAACTTTTTGCATTTTCCTTGTATCTCTCAAGCTCAGTGGTCAATTTCTCATTCGCGGTCTTAACATCGCGATTGACCTTTTTTACTTTCTCGATTTCAATACCACAATTATTTAATAATGATTCAAATAAAGCACGTGTTTCCTCATCATTCTCAGCATGCTGTGAAACGAAGCCTCCATTATGATTCACATCTGGAGTTGCTGAAGAAGTATTGCTACTACTTGGCGTGTCCAGATATGTATCATAAGTGGGTGCTTGCTTCTCAGAATGCTGTTCCTCATGAGGAGACATATCAAATATATCATTATTATGACTTGTGTTGAAATTAGATACCTCAGATGGTGCATTGGTGTCATAAACAGGAAGTGTGTCAGAATCCGTGTCATACTTAGCTTCCTGAAGATTCGCCATGAATATGCAGTTCGCATCGATATCCTCTCTGTCTTCCATGTCATCCATAAGAGCCATAAAATCATTCTCCTCTGCGTTCAACTGAAACCCTGCCTTAGCCTTTTGTGCCAACATCACTGCTTTCTGCAAGTACTCTAGATCTTTCTTGTTCGGCTTAGTAGGACAGTTCCTTGCCATATGACCTACTCCTTGGCAGTTAAAACACTTTACCGGATTACCCTGATTCACATTTCCATAATTCCCAACAACTGGAGCTGCCACATTCCTATTCTGATTACCCATTGCCTGATTACCAACATTCTGACCCCTCTGATTTCCAACATGCTGACCCATCTGATTCCCTGCATACTGACCATACTGATTCCCTGCATACTGACCATACTGATTCCCTGCATACTGACCTGTATTCTGCATATTCTGATTACCCATGTTAATTCCAGTAGCATATCCTTGCTGATTCCCATAAACTCCAACCATTTGGCCTCCATTTCCCATATTGAAATTCGGCTGAGCGATCTGCCTGTTGCGAGTATTCGATGAAATCCTTTGGTTGTTGTTTGTTGGAGTAGAATAGCGTCCTTGGAATGCTTTTGTCAGAAAAGCAAACGCTTGTGTCAAGGCTGCAGTAGCTTCATCATTGTCAGTAAATTCTGGTTCTTGGAAATGTAGGTATTGCTGTTGTGGAATAAGATGTTGTTGTTGCTGTGGGTAGAACTGTTGTTGGTAGACCGGTGTTGGTTGTTGAATGTAGGATGGTTGCATGTAGTTGTGAGTGGAAGATGATGATGGTTGTTGTTGTGTGTTTAGTGGTATAGGTGTTGGTGTATCAGCCATTAATGCTAGAGGATCATGCTTTTTAGCTAGTAATTCAGCTCTTACTTCATTAGCTTCATCCTGATTTTGCTTCAAGAAATCATACACCTGATCATAAGTCACTTCATGCAAATTCTTTGTCTGATAAACAATAGTGACATATCTTCTCCATTCTGGTTGTAACTCATTCAGAAAAATGGTGTTGTTAGCAATATTTGTCTGACTGAGGTTGTGTCTTGATAAATCATTCATGATCTTACAGAATCTGTGGTAGTATGTCTCTATGGATTCACCAGGAATTGAAGTAAACTTGCGAAGTTCCTTAAGCAGTTGTGTTTCCATTTCCTGTTTCCCGATGTCTGTCCCATACATTAACCTCTTGACTCTTTCCCAGACTGCATGAGCACTTACTTCACTGTCAACAGTAGCATAGATGGTTTCAGGTAAACCAAGAACGACGTAATGAAATGCCTGATTATCAGCTTCAATCTGTTTTCTGTCTTCCACAGTGTATTCAGTCTCATTCTGATCTCTGTAGTATGGTTGTACTGGGGGGGGGGGGGTACCATTTGGATCACCAGGGTCTAGTACTTGTGATGGTTTGAAGGGTCCATCCACAATGGATTTGATGAGAAGACTTCCATTTGTTTTTCTCTTAAGATAACGCATCATACGACTAGCCCACAGTGAGTATCCACCCTTTGACAGCATGGGAGGTCGGTTTTCGGCACCGGCTGCATGAATGTCTTGCTGAGTTGCCATAGATGAAGTGTAAATAGATAAAGTTGATTCTTGGATCGTTCCAACGAAATAGGAGTTGAGTTTGGAGTGAGTTGATGCAAGTTTTTATGGTGAAAATTTTGACTGAAAACTTTAAAACCTCAATAACTTCTTCTCGGAGCGTTTTTAGGCCTCGAAACTTCGCCTAAATCGATAAATCATTTAGCGTGTCGTTCTCCTATGTCTGACGGTCGTTTTGACAGCTGATTCGTCGAAAACGGAGTTACGGTTCAAAAGTTATGGCCGTTTGAAGTTCAGTCGTCAAAAGTCAACCAAAAGTTCTCGAAAATGTTGTATTCTCGATAAATCCCAAGATCTCGATAATATCTGAAGTTCTCGAAAATCTATGAAGTTCTCGATAAATTCTGATGTTCTCGAAAATCTCTGAAGTTCTCGAAAAAATTGAAAATTCTCGATAAATTCCAAGATCTCGATAATATCTGAAGTTCTCGAAAATCTCTGAAGTTCTCGATAAATCTGATGTTCTCGAAAATTATGACTTTTTCGAAAACCCAATTTCACAAGAAATTTCGAAATTATACAATTTCGAAATTTAGCCCGAAAGTCGAAGTAATTTCTTTCTTATACAAGAGAGAAAATACCGAGTATCCAACGGTGAGCACGAACGGAGCCTTTTCTTGTGTTCTCGAAAACTTGGCAAAATGTGATTTCGAAAAAACACTAAATTTTCGAAATGTTGACAGTTTTGAGAATAAGCTTAAAGCACACCCAAATGACTTTTGCAATCCAAGATTCTTGTACTTCTAGGCTAAAAAACACCAAAACTTGAAGAAAGTTCAAAACTTGATGATTTTTATGAAACTTTTTCGTGATTTAGAAAACAAGTACAAAAACCAAATCGAGTTTTTTAAGCTATGAAACTTCAAAAAGATTTAAACTTTCTTGTTTGAAAAAGTTTATAACACTAGTTTGTAATCAAAAAAGTGTTAAAAACCAAGAAAAACAAGAGAAGTAAAGAACTTTTAAAAAAAACGTGATATTTAAGCTTAAAAAAACGAAACACACAAACTCAAAACCCTCCTAAATCATTGTTAGGCGATTGATACCACTTGTAGGACCTTAGATATACCAACTTTATCACACCAATAGAAGATTAGAAGAAGAAAGATGGTGACTTGGTGACTTATATGTATTTCGTGTATATGTAGAGAGAGATGGAAATATGAGAGCTTTTATTCAAAGAAAACACACACAAATACACACACAAGCACACACCTCAAATGAGCCTTTGAGGTGTTTAAATAGTAAGATACATGAGATGCCCTATGGGCTTTCTATGGGCTTGGGCTTGGACTTGGTTACATGGTAGATAACAAGGCTTATGAAACATAGCACATGACATATTAGCTTGCCAAGTCCAAGGCCCAATGACTAAACTATTACTAATCTTAACAAACGACACAAAGTTACAATATGAGAATGACCATCACTTTAATATAAATATTTTTAATGCTAACAGTGAGTCGCTGGGGATCACTCCACGACTGTAGACCGCTAAGAAACCACCGCAAACACTAAGCGTAACCCGTAAGGAGTTACCGAAGTGACCTGCTGTCAGGGCTGTTTGATGTTGACCCTGGCAGGATTTCCGTTCAATCATTGAGAAATACTTATGTAAATTCTCTCATAAACGTTCTCGGCAGATTACTAAGATCTGCGAAGGACTCGATAATTTACAGCTAGTGTCCATTGATGTAGAACACCAGTTGTAGAAATACTAAGTGTTCCTAAGAGATCTTTGATGTATCTCATGGCTCTAGACTCGAAAAGTGCACACTTAGGTTTCCTATGCGGAGACTAGGGAGGGGTCTCCTGCTTCAATATCAACCATCTCTAAGAGATTAGTCGATAGATTACATTGGTTCCCCGTGAGAGTGAAGCAAGCTATTTTAAGAGAACTTGAGTGGTTAAGAAGATTTAGTGCATTGCGTCACTGGGTCCATGACGATTTATCTTCAATACCGGCGTCACCTTAGCAACAACCAGTAGCATATGAATTGAACCCGGTGTCTGCCCTAAGGTTGAACATATGGAGGGCTATTTCTTTTCACCCTTTTCTTTACTTTTCTTTTTAATTCTTCAACTCCTTCTTTCCCCATTCATTCATTACTCCTTTTTATATCATACCTAAGGACTTCTTAATTCTAACTATTGGTGATGTCCTTGGGTAGATCCCTCCGGCTCTGGCGGATCATAGGACGGTTTTCCCTAACCTTAGTCACCTTATAACTCCATGATTATCCTATAATTGCCATTGAAACCTTTGAAAATCTCTCAAAGTGTTTGTGATTATCAAACATTTTGTTTAACACTTTGAGAGTTTTGTGTTTTCTTTTGAAGGGCTCCCCCTTCACATGTGCTCATAAGTGTCTTAATAAATTTGCACATGCGGGAGGAACAAGCACTTTTTGAATTGATCTACTTTCAGTGAACCTGACCGATTCGAGACACGCTTACATCACTAGTTAGACTAGCTTGAAGTTATTACCCGGCCTGGTCAAGTCCACAGAAAGTTTCTCGAAACGGTACATTTCTACTAAGACAAATCCTTTTCGAGACACGCTTACGTGGCTAGTTAAAGAGTTCCATTGTCAGCTTTTAGGTGACAACTAGCTCTAATAACTAACTTGATGTTATTACCCGTCGAGGATAAGTCTTTTTGATTGTTAACTTTTATGTTTCGTCAATTCTTGGGTCAATTCTGAGTCTAGCTCGCACAAGATACAGCTTTAAGCAACTTAGAACTTTCATATTTTAATCACATTCACTTTTTCTCCCCCTCAAAAATAGCATATGAGATGTTGTTTTTGATAAACTTTTGATTAAAATATGCTTTTTGAGTCTTATAGGGAGATATCAACAAGAACTTTTTGTATTTCAAGCGATGAGTTTTACAAGTGCTCCCCCTCAACAAGTGAATACTCATTGAGGTGAAATACTTGTCTTTTGAGCAGAATTATGAAAATCAAAAAATGTTTGATTAACTCTACTCAAAAGTAAGAAGCCTTCGCTCCTTATATTAGGATTGAGGCACTGATGCGTACCTCAGGGTCCTTTCTTTACAAGAACGGGTTGTACACTGTAATGTGTGCACAAGCCAATAAGCATGATTTTGACAGAACATTTTGTTTTGGAAATACTCCCCCTCAAAACTCGCATATGTTTTGAGAATTTTAAACTTTTGAAGCGAATTGGGGAGTAAAGATTTGAAAAATCTTGAGCAAAATTGTGAAAAGTTTTGGAAAACCTTTTGAAAAATTTTGAATAAATTTTGCTCAAGATTAAGAAGTTTTAGTTAAGCTTAGCATGAGAACTTTTTCTGGTTTTCAAGGAAAAGTGCACGTTTGTTTTTTTTTTAAAAATGGTTTAGCAAGGCACTCTCCTTTCTCTGAAACCCGAGTTGTACATTGAAATTAGTGCGCAAGTCGTTGTTTTCATACAAAATTAGTTTTCTTTAAACAAAATACTCCCCCTCAAATAATGAAGTTTATTCGAGAGATAGTCTTCTTGAGCAAAATATTGAATCGTATTTAAGAAATACTTTTTGAAAAATTCGTGAGATGATTCCGCTCAAGGTTTTAGAAAACACAATCAAGTATTAAACAACAAAGAATGCTTGAATATCAGATTAGACAACAACCTTCAGGATTGAAAGCCTTTGTTTACCAAAATTTGAAATCCATTTGTGGGTTGTGTCAATCCGATTTAAAAGATGTTGAATTCCAACGAGGATCGAAAAATCTTTGTTACATTTTGAAATAACACTCGTTGAATCAATGGAAATTTAAAACTCTTTTACTTATGAAAGTTGTTTGAGACTCGGAGTCTCTCTTTTGAGTTTTAAAATCTGAAGAAGATGATTTCCATCTAAAGTTGAACTTCATGGGTTCTTTTTGAAGATTTGTTTTTGTGATGAATGGAAAACTTCCGGTATTTGGGATGTTCAAATCAGAGTCATTCTTTTATTGTAGCCAAAACATTCCAGATTTTGAAAATTTGAAAGGTTTTGAACGACTTTGCTTTGGTTTCCACTCTTGCTTTACTGGTGTAAAACGAGAGTGTAGAGTTTGAAAAACTTGTTTCTCACCATTTTGAATCCTTTTTCAAGTTTAGCCTTATGACACATTTAGCCCTTTGTCCTACAAATATGTTCCATAAGAAACATTTTGACAATTGTTGAAGTTTTGACTTTCAATGGGATGACATGTACGTGCACACAGAGAAATGCATAAGGCACAAACAAGTATGCGGATGAATCAAAAACTCATTCTAAATCAACCAAAAAGCTCAGAAATCTCAAATTAACACACAAGATCACAGATTAATTCATTCTATCACTCGAGATTTTTTCAATTATGAAATGGTTAGGGGTTATGATTAGAGACTTTGCACGCATGTTAGCATCATCATGCAAGAATATTGAACAAACAAACGCCCTAGTAGTAGCAGCAAAGATATCTAAATCTTAAACCCTAAATCACTTGATTTCAAACCTATGTTGTTTCTAATCGTGCAAACTCACCAATCGAGCATTCTTTAGTGTTCTCTAAGGTTATATGAAATAATTAATTAGACTAAACACATAAAAAAGAAATGCCCCGATCGATAATTATATGAACCCTAGTTTCTGATTATGCCTTTTTGACCGTTGAAAACATTTGAAATATTTAGGGAATGATTAAATAACAACAATGAAGAAATTAGAAACTCACAATCGAAAAGAAATCGAGGATAAAAAAAAATTGTTAGTCTGATTATGTGTGAAACTTTTGAGAACATTTGTGAAAACATTGATGCGAGCCTGTTTTATTTTTTCATGCAATGTCCTTTTACCTAAGTTTAAGACTTTTGTGAACTTTACTCATTAAAGGTTAACTACTTTTCCATTTGAAGTCTAAACATGGTTAAATTGGAATCCTTGCCGGAAAAAAATGAGTTTTTAATCCGAATGATGAAGAAACATTTTATCCTTGAAGAATAATGATTAGGTGTGCAAACTTCATGATTTTGTGAAAAATTTTCTCCCCCTCAAAACATGTTCCATTTTGACAATGTAAAGCAAAATATGTTTTAATGTAGGAACATAGTTTTGAAGATTAGAAGTTTATACACAGAGAAAGAAGATTCTTTTTGCAGTTTTTGTATTTTCTTTATGATAGAATCTTTACAAAAAGAGTTTGATGTTTGACTCTCTTAGTTATAAAGAAAGTTTTGCAAATCATATGGAGTCAAACACCGCATACCAATATGGTGAACTAAATCAACAAACCTTGATGGAGGTAATGCCTTTGTAAACAAGTCCACCAATTGGTATTCAGTTACCACAAACTCTAATTCAATTGTACCCTTCTCAACATGCTCCTTTATGAAATGGTAGCGGAGAGCAATTTGTTGGGCTTTGAAATGATGAATGGTTTTGTCTGAGATTGCAAAAGCACACTTTGAGTCGTCGTACATTGAGATCTAGTCAAATACATAGCCGTAGTCCTTGAGCTAAGTTCTCATCCAAATGACTTGAGCACAAAAAGCAGACATGGCTACATACTAAGCTTTTGTTGATGACAGTGATGTACAATGCTTCATTGGCTGTATCCCTTTGTAACTAAACAAGATTTGTTGCGAATCATTGTGCCTTCCGCGTCCTGTTTGTTTTCCAAATCCATTTCGAAGGGTGACAGTATCTCGCAAGTGAGCAGGATCCAAATTGCGTGTAGACGACTCAGCAATGTCAGGAATGAGTTAAGTTGGTGCAAACGGGTTAAAGAACGCCTCTGGGTCATGCTCTGCAGTTTGTGGAACTGATATAGGTATGAAGTCTCCAGCTGATTGTTGTGAGTTAGACCCGGTTTGTTCTGTAGTTGTTGGGGATACAATTGGAGGACCGTCTCTTCCAACAATTGTTGTTGTTTGTTGAGGTGAATCAGGTACTTGATGGTTATCAAGATGTGCAGCGGAAATTGGTGAGACCTCAGAGGGACGGTTATCAATTGTATCATCAATCAATGGAGCAAACAAGGTTTCCACTTCTTTACGGGAGAGTGACAATGGTTCAGCCGAAGATTCCGGAAAGTTAAGACGGTTGGATGCGGGTCCTAAACTGTTGTGCTCAGAAACCATTATATTAATCTTGGGTCTGAAACTGAGTTGTTCCGAAGCCATTGCTGTATATCTGAAAAGAAGAAAGAATAGACAAAAATAGAGAACATGGATCCCCAAGTGTAATTGGGTTCCGGATGTTAGAAGCATAAAGATGTAGTGTCAATTATCTTCTTGACACTCGGACACACTATATCAATGATTTCCTTTCTCGCCTCAGGGATAGATGTCGTGGATTTCACATTAGTTTTGGTGCGAATGTCTAAAATCTTTCCTGTAGGAATCCACCTAAGACCAATCGATTTGAAAATTCTACCCGTGGGTACCCACCTAGTGTTAGATCTAGGAGATGTTTTCTTTTTAGATGCAGTTGAATGAAATGTGGGAGCATCACTTCGTTGAGAAAACCTACGTCCTATATTGATCCACTTCTTAGGTTTCTGACTTATGACTTTTGGTTCAACGGGTTTGTTTGTCTTAGTCGATTGAGCCTATTCAACTGAATTTCCCTTTTGAAGATATTTTAAAGCACAAGCAACATGATTATTTACGCAACTACTCTTAGAAGCTATCCAATTCCTATTAGTTTGTTGATTAATCTTAGGTTTTGGTGTGCTACTACAAGCAGTGTTCTGTACTATAGTGGAAGGCATCACATGAGGTTTTGAACCTAGAATTCCATCCTTTTGAAGTAGCGCCTTTTTCCTAGCCTTTTCTAGATCATAGTTCTTGTACATGTCATATGTGTCATAAGACTTTTTACTTTTAATGCTCGTTTTAGACACTGTGGTTGAACTAATCCTAGATGAGCCAGGTATAATCACGTGTTGAGATTTAGCAGACACAAATGCATTTTCCTTAGGCCAAGAATGTGGAGTGACTGGTTTTGTCAAAGTGTTTTTCTCAACAACTGGGGAGGCAAACCGAGGTTTTGAATATTTAGGTCGTTCAGATTTAAATGCAGTTGGTTGTCTAACCACTGATTGTTTTTTGTTTGTTTGAGAAGGCGATTTCCCCAAGATTGATGGTTTTGCAAACTTAGTATCCACACTCTTGCCAGTCAGTCTTCTTAATTTGTTTTGCAATGCAGCATGTGCAAACACCTTTGCTTGAATTTGACCTTTTAAAAGCTCATTTTCTTTAACTAATGTATCCACACGTTTACTTAGTTCATTCGAAACTTGACCATTGTTGCCCGAAGTTAAAGATTCGTTTTGCAATTTAAGTTCAAGCGAGATGCAATGTGCCTCTAGTTTTGAAAAATCTTTATGAAACTGGGCAATGGTCTTTTTGAGAAGAATGTTTTCAGACTCAAGAGTTTGGTATGATGTTTCTATTATTGGATTATCAGGTAAGGACTCAGACTCAGAACATTTGTCAAGACATTGTACAACATCCTGGTCAACCTCTCCTTCATTACTGAAGTTAAGTTGCTTAGATTGTTGTTTCTCATTCGCAGGCTTAATATGATCAACAGTAGATTGTACCTCAACCATTTGCTCTTTGTCAAAATTAGGTTCTGTGTCATAGATGGGTATGACATCTTTCTCAACCATCTGTTCTTTGTCAAAGTTGGGCTCTGAGTCATAGAAGGGTCTGATCTCTGCACATTCTGCATCTGTATCATTCCCCAATCTGCTGTTGTCATCCTGCTCTTCTGATTCTGTCCCATCGCTTTTCATGACACCCAAATTAGCTTCCAATACTTTAACCTCATTGCCTGCATTAACGACATCTGCAGTATTCTCACCATTCCCAGCAAGCCTTTCAGCATTCCTTCCTTGTCTATCAACTCTTTGGGAATTAAACAAATTCCTCATCGTTATCATATATTGTACGAACCCCTTATAATTAGATGCTATATCTGGATAATTCACGTGAGATTCCGGCATGTCTGCCATTAACATCACATCTGCTATATTGGCTTCCAAATCTGCTGTATTGGATTCCAAATCTGCATATTCATCATCAGATGGAATATCTCCCATGAAACTTTGCGAAATATCATAGAGATTACCCCCTTCAACTTCCATTTGACTAAGTGTGGCATTGTATTCAACATTATCGTCAGAGAGCGAAGTTGAATCATTATCTTGAGCTTCCTCATCTGCAATATTTTCCATATATGCCAAGAATGCCATGCTCAGTTCGATAAGATCTTCTTCATTGTCAGTATCTTCCATCATGCATTTGCTTTATCAGTAGATACTTTTCCAAGCTTCACAAGATTTTGCAGAAGTGATTGCATATGATTATATAGTGTTGCAGGAGAGTACTGTGGGATGAAGATAGGTTCAGGTGAATTTGGAGGATTGAAGAAGAGACCATTTGGAGTGTAAATTAAGGATCCATGGTCAACAGCTGGAGATGGTGGAGCAGGGAGAATGGTCTTCAGAGGATTCATGCTTAAACAGGATTCAAGAATTTGCTTCATTCTGATGTGATGAAGTTCTTCTGTATGATGCATAGCTTCAAGATATTTCCACATTTCATAAGCACTGGCTTGAAAGTCCATATTCATGTAAATTGAATTGGGAAGGGCTATTGTCATGAAACATGAAACTTGTTTGTCAGCACAGTATTGACCAAGTTCAATAGCATTGAAATCTTCAGAAGTTTGTAGTCTTATAATTCCTATTGAGTCGGCAAGAAATATCATTTTGTATGGACCATCTTGAATGGATTTAAGCATAAGATCTGCAGCAGGACGATCTGTGAGCCATTGTAGAAATCTCCATTTCCAATTAGTATATGTTCCTGGTAGCAACATTGGAGGCCTTGATTCATTGCCAAATAGCAGAACTTGACGAATGAGGGAGCTGTGACTTTGTTGTTGATGATACTGTTGCTGATGAGAATATTGGTGAGGAAGATAGTTGGTAGAAGGTACTTGAGACATTGTAAACGACATTTCTCTCCCCCTTGATTGTTGTGATGTAAGCGAAATAATCAAACAAAAATGTAAAACCAAGGTTGAAATAGTGATTTCAGATTTTCACTCCAAAATGATTTGAAAAATTTTCTGTTCTAAAATTTTGAAAATCACTGTAAAATGCTATTCTAAGGTCACACGAAAAATTTTAGTTTAAAAAATTTTGCCGCCAAATTTTACCGAAAAAATTTGAATTTTGTCCTAAAAATTGATTGATTATTTTATTCTATTTTATTTTTATTTATTTATTTATTTATTTTAAGAAATAGAAAGAAGATGTTAGAAAGAAACTTGTGTGATAGATGGATCTTATAGAAGGTATTATATGATGAGGCGAAAAATGATCCGTTTTTAGGGGGTCATTTAAGCCCGAATCCGACTTTATTTGATCAAATATTGCCCTAAATCGTTCCTTTTGTGATTTTAGGTGTTTGGAGAGTGAATTCTGGAAAAGAAGCTATTTTGGACGTTTTTGGAGCATAAAAGTGAAGAAAACGGCTAAGTACCTAATTTGCATGCTGAAAATACAAGGTGACGGCGTCAAGATCAACATCTTGACGGCGTCATACATGAAGAATTAAACTCCGAAGGTGGTGACGGCGTCAGAAGGACTCGTGACGGCGTCAAAGTGGCAAAATTATTATACCGTGGGTGGTGACGGCGTCACATAGGCCGTCATAAGTGGATCAAGGCCGTCCGAGGAAGTATATGGCGGCGAGGTGACGGCGTCAGAAGTTACTCTTGACGCCGTCAGACTGTTTTTCCTATATATAGTTTTCTAGTTTTTTCATAAAAAAGAGAGAAGTTTTGGTGAAACCCTAAAGACGATTTTGGTGCCTCTTTTACAGTTTTTTTAAGGGTTCCAAACCCTTGAGACCTTGCATTGTAATTGAGATAAGTGTACTTTCAATTCAATCAGTATGTCTATGTGTTGGTTGTTTATATCTTGTTCTTGTCTCAATTCCATTATGCTAGGCTAGATCTCTCTTGTGTTTGCTTAGATCTAATGAAACCTAGATGTTGATTATGTGTTGATTACTTGTCTATTCTTGTTTTGAATGAATGATTTATATGTTAGGCTTAAGAAAACTGGCAGATCTCCAAATGGTAACATGCTTGAACGTCTTAAGAAACATGAACCGAGGCGTACTAGGTCTTTATTGGTTGTATTTAATGCATGAGCCACTGTTTACAATCCCTATAGTTGTGCTGGGTCATGGTGTAGGAGGAGATAAGAGCTCATAGAGTTGGGGAGTTATGTATGCCACCCCACGAATGGTATTAAGGAATACAATCCGTCATTCATACAAGTGTAACAAGTAATTAACATGTAAAAGATATCTAGGGAGTAGTGAAGTCTAAGTAAACACAATTTCTCCAACCACTGCTCACAACTTTAGTATAATTTAGTTTAATTTCATTTTCATTATTTTAATAGCTTTGGGTTAGTTGAATAGCAACTAATTCCGCCCACTCCTTCAAAACCCGAGATTTTACTTGCTTTCATAAAAATATAAAAATACAAAAATAATCATCTCTCACCTCTAGAACTATTAATTAGGTTTTCTAATCCTAGCGACACTATTCCTAAGCTGAACGATCAATCCCCCGGTACTTGTCACTATACTATACTACAACGATCAGGTACACTGCCTGGTGGGGGTTGTAAGCTTCTCGAGATCCCTCGAGAGGTAAAGCCTGTTGCGATTCCCACGCATCAAGTTTTTGGCGCCGTTGCCGGGGAATAGTTATTGTCTAGGTTAGGATTTCTTTTTATTAGGTCTACTTGCTAGATTCCTTTCTAGTAAGATTTTTATTTTTATTTTTAGGTCTTCTTTAGTCTATCTTATTTCTTCATGCCTTTGTTCGTAACTCTTTACCATCCGACATCATGGAAGGTGGTAACATCTTTGAACCCATTATCCGACCACAACAAAACCCACCATTAGAACCCCTTAGGCCCCGAACCTTAGGAGAGTATTCCCGACCTAGCCACCAAGGCTACCGAAACACCATTGAGCTCACCGGAGCCAATGTGACCCCCTTGCGATCCGACACCATCCGGTTAGTGCAAAGCGGATGTGCATTCCGTGGACTTCGTTCCGAAGATCCAAACCAACACCTTAAGGACTTCCTCAAAATCGTAGATTCCATAGACCTAGGTGTTGAAACTAGAGAGACTACCCGTTTACGCCTATTCCAATTCTCTCTACGGGATCAAGCTAGTCAATGGCTTGAGCGTTTACCCGCGGGATCCATCACCACATGGGATGATCTCACCACTCGTTTCCTTGCTCAATTTTTCCCACCGGGGAGAACTACTAAACTTAGGAATGACATCTTGATGTTCCAACAACGTCAAAATGAATCTCTTTATGAAGCATGGACTCGTTTCAAGGACTTACTCCAAAAAGTTCCTCATCATGGCATAGATCTTTGGCTCCAAGTCCAAATCTTCTATGACCATATCGACATCTCCACGAGGCGAACCATTGACCAATCGGCCGGTGGTAAGCTATGTGATCTTAGTGCGGAACAATCATGGGAACTCATAGAAGATCTTGCTCTCTATGACAACGAAAGTTGGATTGATCCCCGTGATTTGAACAAAACGGTCAAGGCAATATCTTTGCCTTCGAACAATTCAAGCACTCCCGACCGTAGGATCATGGAACTTGAAGGTCGAGTCAAGTCTCTTATGAAATCTTACGAAGCTCATAAGCCTTCAAGCCAAGTAAGCAGAATCGCTTCTACATGCAAACTGTGCAATGGCCCTCATGAGACCTACAACTGCATGGAACTTCCAAAACGTGCTTATAACGAATTCACATCATCACACGTAGGGCAGGGCCCTCGAACTTCTGCCGAAGCATATGAGGCATGGAAGGATAAACCTAATTTTAGAGGGTATCAAACACGAAGTGTATCATTCAATGACTCCTCACCACTCATTTGGTCCGAACATTTTCCATCGCAAAGTACCCCTAGGCGAAGCTGTGAAGATGATTTAAAAAAATTCATTCTTTCTCAAGAACTGCAGCTCACTACACTCGAGACAAAATTCAAACAACAGCAGGCTGACGTGAACAACAAGATTTGTAATCTGTTGACGGCTATCAAAGAGCATATTGATAATAAGCCCATTCACGTTGATGAGGTTAAGTCTGCTACCGTCATGAGTCCACCAGCCTCCCCTGTAAAAATAAAAAGTCCTAGCAAGCTATTCAAACGTCTATCTCCTAACGAAAAAGGACCTATCAACCCCCCTGGACCAATCCACTTCGTAAACACCATCACCACAATATCAGCTGTAGCATCCGATCCAACCCAACAACAAACTGACAAACTCAGTCAGACAGCGAAGGATGAGATCTCAAAGGTTGACCACGCTTCTGTAAGGAAACCTACCAACTCACCCGAGCAGTGCACCGCGCAGAAATCCGACAAACCGGATGAAAGGAACGAGACATCGGAGGAACAGGAGAAAGGCCCAACCATTTTGAGTAAATCTGTTATAGAAGAATCCGGAATAGAGGATGTTATTAGTATAGGTAGCAATCAAACCGAGGAGAGCGGCTCTAAACTTTTCAAAATCTCCTGTACCATTGAGGGAAAGGTCTTAATTGATAGTCATATAGATCCTAGCTTCCCAGTCAACGTAATCCCACTTTACCTATATCACAAGGCTTTCCCAGAACACATTGCGTGTGAAAGGGTAGTAGCGAATTTGTCAATTAGGATTGGAGAGCTTGTTTACAATACTAACCTCACCGTGTTTGATGACGTGGACCCTCTCTCCAATCAAACATTAACCAACCTTGTCCTTGGGATGCCATTCATCAATGAATCGGGAGCAATCCTTGACGAGAAAGATGGTAGTGTATTACTCACCAATGGTGTTAGAACGGTAATTTTTTGTAGGGATGGTGAGGAGGTTTATGAGTATCGTCCCTCCCTTGAGGGGAATCTATATGGGTCAAAGGATGGAGAGTTGAGAAAGATCAAACGACGTGATCCGAATAACCTAAAAATCCCTTGCATGATCGGTCATAAGTACTTCGAAAACATATACATTAATGTATTCCTGCCAAAGAATTTCATGTCATTGTTTCATTATAACAATATCTGCAGATGGGGGATGATTTACAAGGGAGAGAAGGTGGTTGGTAAGGATCATAAAATCCAAGTGTTCGTAGGAAATATGGCATTCCCTATGGAGTTCACGATTGTGGACAACATAGAGGATTTTGTTGACCCTAGGCTATCGCAAGTTGTCTTTGGAGCACCCTTTTGTGAAATCACTAAGTTGATAGTGGATGACTTGAACGGAATCATGACTTTCACTGACGGGATTAGGAGGATTTCATACCAAACGCCATACAAAAGAAGAGACCTTAGGGAGATAGATTGTGACGGGCTCGATGTGATGAGTTCCCAACTTGTCTTGTGTGATGATGATGTTAGGAGAGGGTGTAGAAATATTTCTGATTTATCTTGTGGGTTCTTTAAGGATGTTAGTAAGCTTGGCTCTAAGTATCGACGGGATGTTTTCGAATTTGAAGATCCGAAGTACTTACACTATGAAAGCGATACTAGTTTAGAAGACGACCTAGAGAGTGGAACCAATGATGAGATCACGTAGTAACCCACGACTTTGAGTCTAGCTACAAGACTCGTAAATAAAGAAAAGCGCTTCTTGGGAGGCAACCCATGTTTTGTGTGATTTTTATTTGTTTGATTGTTATTTGCTTCCGTATGCATGCTTTGTTTTTATTGTTGGTTGATCATGTTTCTCTACTAAAATGTGAAATACTTTATTATGTTGTTTAGCCTAGTCTTAACTTCAAACTAAAGGTATTTTTGCAAAAGATAAGTGTAAGGGGAAACCCCAAATATGTTTTTAAGAAACAAACCGATCATGATTCTCCACAATATTTAATGAACATGTATATTCGTATTTGTTAGAGTCAAATGCTTGTATTGAGTCATAATGAAGTTTTGCAGGATTTTCCAGGAAGTAGGACAAAGTTTTTCCAGAAATTTTCCGGAAACTTAACATAAGAATTTCTGCAGGTCCATTCTGACGGCGTCAGGGTATTGCTCTTGACGGCGTCAGGAGTTAAAATCTGGAAATTTTACCGGTTTTGTTTTTTTTTTCTAACGGAGTCTTATGGTTTTTGTGAATTATTAAGTTTTATAATCTCCAGGAAATCTGCAAACTTCATTCCACAAGCATTATATCTTACTTTGTTTTCTAGGATTTAGTAACTTATATAGGATGCCGCCGATTTTACGCGAGGTTGCCTTGTCTACTTTTGTCAGGATTTACAGGTTATTTATGACAAGAAGATGATTTATATTCTGGAAGGGAAGCTTTGATTGTTCGTTTTCTTGGAGGAAGATTTAACCTGGCCAACCTAAAATCCATACCGAGCGAATCAGGGGAGTATTTGATTTCATTCTCTTTACTTTTTAACTTTTACATTCTTTACTTGAACATTGGGGACAATGTTCATCTTAAGTGTAAGGGGAGGGTAAAAAGATGATACCTTACATATGCACTTTCGCTTGAGCTTGTTTTGTTTGATAGTAAATGAGTAATAAAACTACGAGAAATACTTGTTAGTGTAATTTTAGCGCCAAATTTAAAATTTTTTACAACATTTAGGAGTGAAACTTTAGCCATAGCAAGCGTCTCATGGATAGGAGGTTGTATGACTAGCACATAACCGTATATTCAGAAAATTTTTCCACCCAAAAATGTGAGGTTCGCCTTTAGATTTGATAGGAAAAGCATTTACTATTGGTGCTTATGAGTGTACCGGTAGCATTTAGATTCTAGAACTTGCGTTAGTGATGCATCCCGAGACCGCTAGTGAGACTACATTCGTGTGGTAGGATTTACTACATGATAAGAGGCATTAGGATCACCCTTGTGTTAAACCCGTATTACGATTACTTGACCGTTTAAGTCATATTACTTGGCTAGTTAAGTCAACTAATTTTTCCCACACCCTTAGCGTTGTACTCATTTTTAGTACACGATACCCCTAGTACACCCCTCCGAGCCTATCTTTTCGTTTCTAACTTTAAGCATTTTACTTAAAGGAAGAATTTGTTACACCCCACTTAAATGTACACCCAAATCGCCTTAGCCTTCCGTGTATGCGCTCATTTTTAGTGCATTATTGTTATTTGTTAAACCCTAAGTTAACTTTCTAATTGATTACATGGTTTCTAAGTCGAGTCATATCCTTGTACATATTGTTTTGGGACGATTGGGACTCATGGGTAAGTACTTAATTTATGGAGTAATGGGGAAGAACATCACTTATTACCCCCATATGTACGTTAATCTTAAAAGTGCTCCAAGTGTTTTGATTTTCTTAATTCGAGTCATTAGATTAGTTAATTGTAAAGTATGTAAAGATTCAAGTGTAAGGGGAATACTCAAACCCCTATGATGTATTATTTTGGATGGTAGGGTAAGAGTGTATGCAAAAAAAAAAAAAAAAAAAAAAAATAGAAAAAGAAAAAAAAAAATAGAAAAGAAAAAGAGAAAAAACATACGGACTACCATCCCGTTTTCATTCTATGTTTATTTTATATTTTTGTTATTTTTCATTTATTAGCTTAAGTCGAGTCTAGTCTTGGCTTAGCAACGCCATATTGTACATGTAATTAACTAAGATTGTTAACTCGCCACCAGTAAAACTCCCTTTATCCAACAAAACCGTGTAATTCATATCCCTACACCTAACGTTATAACCCTTTAAAAGACCTCTTTGATAGTTTATCCTAGGTGCTTACGCCATGTGGTGGAGGTTTGATCCTTTCCCAAGCCTATGGTAATCTATTTTGATATGACAGGTAGTGAGAGATATCTTCCATTTCCATAATGTTATATTACTTTATTACACCCGAGAGATGTGAGTATCTAAACACTATTTGTGAGGTGCTTGTGTATGACCTCCGTGCTTGTCTATTGGTCTTTAGTGGAACGATTATTTGTTGTAATTACTTTTATATTAGTGTTAAATGACCCCTAACTTGTCTTTTGAGTAGAATAAAAGCTCATTTGCTTGAGGACAAGCAAATCTCAAGTGTAAGGGTATATGATGAGGCGAAAAATGATCCGTTTTTAGGGGGTCATTTAAGCCCGAATCCGACTTTATTTGATCAAATATTGCCCTAAATCATTCCTTTTGTGATTTTAGGTGTTTGGAGAGTGAATTCTGGAAAAGAAACTATTTTGGACGTTTTTGGAGCATAAAAGTGAAGAAAACGGCTAAGTACCTAATTTGCATGCTGAAAATACAAGGTGACGGCGTCAAGATCAACATCTTGACGGCGTCATACATGAAGAATTAAACTCCGAAGGTGGTGACGGCGTCAGAAGGACTCGTGACGGCGTCAAAGTGGCAAAATTAATATACCGTGGGTGGTGACGGCGTCACATAGGCCGTCATAAGTGGATCAAGGCCGTCCGAGGAAGTATATGGCGGCGAGGTGACGGCGTCAGAAGTTACTCTTGACGCCGTCAGACTGTTTTTCCTATATATAGTTTTCTAGTTTTTTCATAAAAAAGAGAGAAGTTTTGGTGAAACCCTAAAGACGATTTTGGTGCCTCTTTTACAGTTTTTTTAAGGGTTCCAAACCCTTGAGACCTTGCATTGTAATTGAGATAAGTGTACTTTCAATTCAATCAATATGTCTATGTGTTGGTTGTTTATATCTTGTTCTTGTCTCAATTCCATTATGCTAGGCTAGATCTCTCTTGTGTTTGCTTAGATCTAATGAAACCTAGATGTTGATTATGTGTTGATTACTTGTCTATTCTTGTTTTGAAAGAATGATTTATATGTTAGGCTTAAGAAAACTGGCAGATCTCCAAATGGTAACATGCTTGAACGTCTTAAGAAACATGAACCGAGGCGTACTAGGTCTTTATTGGTTGTATTTAATGCATGAGCCACTGTTTACAATCCCTATAGTTGTGCTGGGTCATGGTGTAGGAGGAGATAAGAGCTCATAGAGTTGGGGAGTTATGTATGCCACCCCACGAATGGTATTAAGGAATACAATCCGTCATTCATACAAGTGTAACAAGTAATTAACATGTAAAAGATATCTAGGGAGTAGTGAAGTCTAAGTAAACACAATTTCTCCAACCACTGCTCACAACTTTAGTATAATTTAGTTTAATTTCATTTTCATTATTTTAATAGCTTTGGGTTAGTTGAATAGCAACTAATTCCGCCCACTCCTTCAAAACCCGAGATTTTACTTGCTTTCATAAAAATATAAAAATACAAAAATAATCATCTCTCACCTCTAGAACTATTAATTAGGTTTTCTAATCCTAGCGACACTATTCCTAAGCTGAACGATCAATCCCCCGGTACTTGTCACTATACTATACTACAACGATCAGGTACACTGCCTGGTGGGGGTTGTAAGCTTCTCGAGATCCCTCGAGAGGTAAAGCAAGGTGCGATTCCCACGCATCAAGATGTAATGCCAATTCTCGAAAAATGAGTGTTTTCGAAACTTTTGTGTTTTAGAAACTTTTCAGTGTTCTAGAAACTTTTCAGTGTTTTAGAAACTTTTTGTGTTTTAGAAACTTTTCAGTGTTCTAGAAACTTTTCAGTGTTTTAGAAACTTTTCAGTGTTCTAGAAACTTTTCAGTGTTCTAGAAACTTAGCACCAAAACTTTCTAAATTATACAATTTAGAGAGTATACCACGAGTCGAAGTGTTTTCTCACTTATACAAGCAAGGGAAACACCGAGTAAGCAACGGGAGCAAGTGTGTTCTCGAAACTTTGTGATTTAGAAACTTTGTGATTTAGAAAGATTGCTAGAATTTTGATTTTGCAAAAAGCTCATCCAAATGAAGTTTGTATTTCAAGATTCTTGTACTTCTAGTTATAAAAACACCAAAACTTGAAGAAAGTTGCAAACTTGATGATTTTTATAAAAAATTTTTGTGTTCTAGAATGTTTGCCAAAATTTTGAATTTGCTAAAAGCTCACCCAAATGAAGTTTGTATTCCAAGATTCTTGTACTTCTAGTTATAAAAACACCAAAACTTGAAGAAAGTTGCAAACTTGATGATTTTTATGAAAAATTTTTGTGTTCTAGAAAACAAGTACAATAACCAAAATCGAATTTTTTAAGCTTGAAACTTTCAAAAAGATTGAAACTTTCTTGTTGGGAAGGTTTATAACACTAGTTTGTAATCAAAAAAGTGTTAAAACCCAAGAAAAACAAGAAAAGTAAGGATTCTTTTCTTATAAAACGTGTAGGAGCTTAAAAAATTCGAAAACACACAAGCTCAAATCACTTTTTTGAAAGAAAGTTTGACACTTTTTTGTTTGTTATGATTTGTAGCACAAGTTTGTAAGCAAAGATGTGATAAAAACCAAGAAACAAACAAGAAAATAAAAAATTTTCACAAAAAATCGAGTAGAAAAAGAGGTTTTGGATCGGATTCAAATTAAAAACAAGAACTACACCTTCTTCCGGCGAATGATACCACTTGTTAGGTAACAATTTATGTAAACACAAGTATAAAGATGATAGAAATGAGATGAGAAGGAGAGATGGTTGATTAAGACACTATGAGAAATAGAAATGAAAGAGTTTTCTTAGAATAATGAAATAACCAACCAAGTTTACAAGTGACCTAAGACTAGTATTTATAGGTAAGGAGCTACGGCAACCTTCCTACTCCTTCCCTTCATGTAATTCGTATGGGCTTAAGGCCCATGGGCTAGATAACTTAAGTCTAGTATTCTTGTAAACATAACATTAATGAAAGTAAATAATAACTTAAGCAACCTATTATTACAAATGACCGAGACTTGATAAAATAGTAAAACTTTGATCCCAACACTTGCAATAATACAATTTGTGATGGTTATGTGTCAGAATGAGAACATTTTCAAAGAGTTTTCGTTAAAACTTCAAATCTTTTGTAAACTCATCAAATCTGACACATAACAACCTCCCTCACAGATTGAGGGGGAGCAAGAAAAAGGTTCCTTTTATCAGAAAATATTAAAACTGGCCGCATTTCTCTTCCAAAACCTTTCTAACTTATTTAAATCAATTGAGATCCAAAATCTCAAAAGATTTGAAATTTGAACCCGGGTTCAACTTCATATGCTACTAGTGGTTACTAAGGTAACACTGGTATTGAAGACAAGACGTCATGGACCCAGTAACACATTGCACTAAACTTCCCAACCACTCAAGTTCTCTTAAAAGAGCTTGTTTCATTCTCACGGGGAACCCTGTGCAATGTATCGACCGCTCATTGCGAGACATGTTGGTACCTAAAACAGGAGACGCCTCCCCAGTCTCCAGGAGCGGATCGAAACACACTATTGAGTCTAGAGCCACGAGATCATCCATAAATATCAATAGGACACACTTCCAAATATGCTTATTGTTTCAAACAATGTGGAAAATAAGATAAAATATTTAGAGTCCTACGCATTATCCTTGTGGTATTGCCAGAACATCCGAGTGATATGAAAATATTCACAATGAAGATGGAAATCCTTCTAGAGCGAACATCACTCAAGCTCTTGGTAGGTGACATGTGAGATCCATCTTGGATCAGTGATCAAGTGACGACTGGAAAGCAACAATGGTGCGATTCAACATTGAATCAAACTTGTTCCAGGATATGGATTGACGAATACTTTTGCAAAAACCTTTCAACGTGTTCACTAACTAATTTTTTCGAGCACATTGATTGTGTAAAATCTTTCAAACAAAAGTATTTTTGATGGAAATTTGATTCAAAGTATAAAACTCTCGTCGTGTCTCAAAAATGTTTATTACTTGACACGCGAGTGATTTCTATAAATCATTTTTTCATCAATCAGTGAATGTCAATTCACCGATTCACTCTATCGTGATGTCTGCTTTGAGACGTTCTGGTATGAGAACATGCTAAGTATGAAGATTCTAAAGTGGATTCTTTGAAAAATTCATTACTACAAGCTAGAAATTCCTGTCAAGGAGAGTCTTCTTTAAAAGAGACTCTACCTGATCACAGGTCGGTTTTCACAAAACCGGAGGGTAGTCTGTCCTCGTAGAACGAATGACAAAGCCATATTCGTTCTCTATCTTTATTGCTAACTGTTTTATTTCAAATACACATATAAAGATGGCGTTGATGGCTCCTATTTCCAGCTGAATCGAGTCAATCCATACCTCATGCTCACACATCCTCCTCACTATCAATGACGATGAGAGACTTGCTACAACAAATGTTGAGAGACTACCAACAACGTTTCCGCAACTCTGATGAAAAAGTCTCCTGATCCACAACTCTAATGTAAAGTCTCCTGATCCAGAAGGGTGTAAGCATGATGGTCCTTAAGTCACCACATCACATGAAGGCGATACTACTGTGGATGAGCTTGGAGATTTACTATGGCTGATGATCTCAAAGATGCTCAAAGATTACACATTTCAAAGGAATCCAAATCACAAGTTCGTTGCTGGAAGTACAAAGTGTGCAGAAAAGTGAAGAATCAGAACCTACGAGCTACAATGACTTATGAATGCTTAAAGATCAAAGAGCTTAATTTCCAAGGTGACCTCGCTTAGGGGGAGATTGTTAGGAATACAATTATTCCTATAGAAGACTCGGTCACCTAATTATTGTAATAGCATTGAGTTAGCTCGTAGTTAGTTTAGTTATTGGTTAGAAGTGGATTAAGTAACATCGTGGAAGAAGGACGGGTCTTTACCCACTGTATGCCTGATCCACAGCCCGGGTGTGGGCGTTTTATCATTTATTTGTTAGGTAGTATATATACCCCTCTCCACATGTGGAGAGGGTTGGACCTTCTCATACACCTTAATCTAATATCACATTTTCTATCTCAAGGTTTCAAGTTTTCTCCTCTTTCTTCTTTTCTCTTAACTTAAACGCCACACAAATCACAAGTGCCATCATGTTTGTGACTTGATATTATATCCTACACACACACACATACACACACACACACACACACACACACACACACACATATATATATATATATATATATATATATATATATATATATATATATGGTAAAGTTAAAATAAAAAGATAAATATCCGTAAAAAGAATAAAAATATGAATTTTAATGCTCAAAAAAAATTTTAATGCACAAATTTTTTAGCTTGTTTTAGTTAGATGCGTAATGTTATTTTGATGAAAAATTCAAAAGAAGTTGGGTCCAAAAACGAATTTTTGATGCACAAAAAAGCGATTCAATGCACAAATGTACTTTTTTTATAATTTTTTTCGGATAAAGTATCCACTTTTAGATAAACTTCCTTTAGAACTTTTTCATGCACCAACATACCCGATCTGGTGGAATGTTTTTGGAATTTTTCGAGATCTTTTTGTAAAAAAAAATTCTTTTTATTCTTTTTACAGAAATTTGTCTTTTTATTTGATCTTTACCCTATATATATATATATATATATATATATATATATATATATATATATATGTGTGTGTGTGTGTGTGTGTGTGTGTGTGTATGTGTGTGTGTGTGTGTGTGTGTGTGTGATAAATAACATTGTAGTTTTTACTCAACAATTTAATTTAGTGGTGTTTAAACAAGTATAGTGAACAAACTCAAATCTATATTTTGAATCAAAGTTTTTATAAACTCAAACTATTCTTTTGAAGCAAACTTTTATAAAAGGAAAAAGACGGAAAACTATTTTCAACCCTCTTCTAGTTTTCCACAATTGGTATCAAGAGCCACGTCAAGCAAGATTTTTAAAATATACTGTATTTTAAAACTTTTAATGATCTATGAAATTTGAAAAATATTTAGAATGGGAATTTACGCAAGGACCACCATTATTTGAAAATGATCATTTTATTGAATGGAAAAATAAATTTGAAAATTATGTGAATTCAATAGATCTTGATCTTTGGCATATCATTTCAATTGGTGATCTTCAACCAACTAAAATGGATTTTGAAAATCAGTATAATCATCTTCAAACAATGATTGATAAAAATACTAAAGCCAAATTAATGATTTACAAAACTCTACCAAGAGTTGAATATGAAAGAGTATTCTTTTGTAAAACGGCAAATGATATTTGGAAATGTCTTTTAAATTTTCACCAAGGGAAATGTAAAACCAAAGTTGATAAACTTGATGTTACACAAGAATTAGTCACTCTAGAAAATTTGATAGATAAATATTTAGTTGAAATAAACACAAGAGTACATGAGTACATGAGTCAAATCCGAAGAAAGATTGTAAATAAATCATGGAGCGACACGGACAAAGAAGATGATGAAAATATGGATTGTGAAGATATTCAAACAAATGAAACTACAAGTATTGATGGCAAGGACTACATGAGCCAAGACCTAAGTGAACTTACAAATGAAACACGGAGTGACATGGAAGACGAAAATGATCATCGTATAGCATGTGAAGATTGTGAAGAAAATAAAGCTAGAAATAAGGTACAATCCGAAACCAAACATTTTTGCTATGATCAATTTATATTAGAGTTTTCAAAATTAGAAAACAATTTCAAATATTTTTGCAACATAGACCCAAAAATCATTTTTAAAAATGAATCTTCAATATCCGTTGGAAGTAACTTTGAAAAAGAAATAATTTTAGAAGATAAAATGTCTAGACTTGAAAGTAATATTGAAATTAATCTTGAATGTAAAAAATGTCAAGACTACAAACAAGAAATTAGAAAGGAAAATGAAAAAGCAAATATATTAGCTAAATTTGAAAATAGTTCCAAATCTTTAAAATATCTACTTAATATTCAAAAGTCGTTTAACGATAAAACCGGCTTAGGGTTTACTGCAAATGATCCTTCAACCAGTAAATTAAGGAAAATAAAATTTGTAAAACCTAGTAGAGAAATTTAGAATTAATATTATCTGCATCTATTATTAATTATTTAAGTCAAGAAAGTCATTGTTTGTTCATTAAGACAAACTATTGATGAATTCTTATACTATGTCGAGCCGACTACTAGCTCCTAACATGGCCTCATTAGTAGTTACCTACGCATTAAATACAACCAATATATCATAGTACACCTCCGATCACGTTTCTTAAGACGTTCAAGCAAGTTACCAATTGGAAGTCTGCCAGTTTCCTTAAGCCTAACATCGAATTCATTCATCCACAACAATTATAAACAAACAACCAACCCATAATCAATATCTAAGTTTCATTACATCTAAGCAAACACAAAGAAAACCTAGCCTAGCATGTTAAAGAGAAGACAAGCGTAAGATATAATCAAACAACAGATAGACATATTGAGTGATTTGATAAGATACTTATCTTCAATTAAGCATGGAAGAAACAAAGGGTTGAAACCCTTAAAATATCTGTAAATTTCGTGTAGGGTTTACTCCCTTCAAAGTTGCACACAATGAATGAAAACTAGAAAACTATATATAGATTTTGTATCCTGACGGCGTCAAGAGATAGGTGTGACGCCGTCAACTCGCCGCCAAAATAAACTTGTATTGCCTAGATCCACTTCTGACGCCGTCACTCTTTATGGACTCTGGGCCGTCTCTCTCTGGGTTTACTCATGACGACCTTGTGTTGGGAACGAAGTTTTACTATTTTATCAAGTCTCGGTCATTTGTAATAACACTAGGTTGCTTAGTTATTATTTACTTACACTTATGTAATGTTTCAAGTTTACTAGACTTAAGTTATATGGTCCATGGGCTTTAAAGCCCACACGATTTGATGAATGGAAGAAGAGGGAGTGTTGCCCTAGCTCCTTCCCTATAAATAGAAAGCTTAGGTCATTTGTAAACTTGGTTGGTTATTTGAAATCTTAAGGAAACTCTTGCAATTATAATTCTCTCATTCTCATAATCATCCCATCCTTATATATATCTCATTCTTGCTTGTGTGAATTCAATATGGGTACCTAACAAGTGGTATCATTTGCCATATGAAGGTGTAGTTATTGTTTTTATTGCATTCCATCCCTAAACTTGTTTTTTAAATCGTTTTTTGTTAAAATTTTAGTACTTTATTGTTTGTTTCTTGGTTTTTATCACATCTTTGATTACAAACGTGTGCTACAAATCATAACAAACAAAAAAGTTCCAAACTTTTATCAAAACTATCCATTTGGTTTTTTGTACTTGTTTTCGAAATCCTTTTTTATTTTTGAAAAGTTTATCAAGTTTTCAACTTTCTTAAAGATCTCCTCATTTTATACCTAAAAGTACAAGAATCTTTAAATAAACACGAGTTTTTGGTTTGCTTTCCTTGAAAACAATCTTTTCCCAAGTTTCGAAATCGCTACACTGCCCAAGTTTTGAAATCTCTCTAGTTTGCTTCCTAACGACTTACGGATCGTGAACTCAGTATTTTCTCTCTTGTATAAGAAAGAAATATACTTCGACTTTTGGATTAATTTCGAAATTGGACAATTTCGAAATTTTGTTAGTGAATTTGTGTTTTCGAAAATATCACATTTCTCGAAATCACTTTATTTCACAAACTTTAACCAGTTTCGAAAACATCCTATACTCACCAAGTTTCGAAATCTCAAGGTTCAACAGTTTTCAAGAATATTTTCATCCAAAGTTTCGAGATCTCTCAAGTCCCATATTTCGCAATCACTTAAGTCTCAGATTTCGCAATCACAGTTGTGCAAGTTTTCGAAATTTGGCTAAATCATATACCTTCTACAAGGTCCAAGATCCATTTTTCACACAAGTGTTTCATTATGTCTCAACCACCGTACTACAACTTTAACCATCCTCAGCAACATCAGAATCAGCAGTATCATCAGCAACAGCAACAGTATCAACAATCACCACAATTTTATCAACAACCGGTTTACTCACAACAACATCTTCTCATGCAACAACATCAGATGGTTCCAATACAACAATCCTATCCAATGCCACAACACCAAGGCCAACTTCCATCCAAACAGACTCACTGGTTTGATAGGATGTGTGAAGTCATTTCAACTCAACAATCCAGACATGAAGCAGGATCTATTGACACTCCACCAATGCTTACACTGGGTAATTATGTTCAGTGGGCAAGTCGATTCTTAAGGTTTATAGAACTTAAGAAACCCAACGGTAAGTACATGAAGCAAGTTATCCTTGAAGGACCGTTTCAGTGGCCTATTAACTACGTTGGAGGTGACCCATCTACTGATCCTCTAGTAGCTCCAACTGCTGTACCAGTTCCTGAGTCTGCACTCACTACTGAACAACACCTTCATCGTGAAGCAGATGAGTATGCTATGGCTTACATACTTCAGGGAATACCAAATCCAATATTCAGAAGTGTTGATGCTCAGACAACTGCAAAAGCTATGTGGGAACACGTCCATCTACTTATGGAAGGCACACAACTGAACAAGGAAGACATGGAATCTAAACTTTACTTGGAATACACTGACTTCATGATCGAACCAGGGGAATCACTTGAATCTTACTATCATCGTTTCACCAATGTTGTCAATGACTTAGAGAGACATGAAGTACACCTTCTAAGGATCGCAGTCAATACGAAATTTGTCAGTAGTCTAGGTTATGATTGGCAAAAGTATGTGACATTTGTGAGACAAGCTAAAAATCTTCATGATGCTCCATATGGTTTGTTGTATGACTATCTCAAGCACCATGAATCTGAAGTTGAAAAAGATAGAGCTGCACGAGGAGGATATACACCACCACCTACTTCAAATCCACTAGCACTCGTTGCTCAATCTCATGTTGCACGTCCTCCAATGTCTAATCATGCTTATGTTCAGGAACAAAATTACTTCAGTTACCAGCAACCTGCAACCTCCCACAAAATGGTCTCATATGACTCATCCTCGCAACAGGCTTCTCCTCAACTTGCTCCATATGACAACCATGACAACACGTACTACTCGAATCAGATAGAACATGATGATGAAGACGTTAATACATTGAATCAGGGACTTGCTCTTATCGCTCATGCTTTCAGCAAATTCTCAAACAAGACTAACAACCGTCTTCGTTCTTCATCAAATACAAGGAATCAAGCTGTCATTCATGATGGTTGGGTTAAGATTCAGAACCGTACTAATGGACTTTCAGGTTCAGGAGGTTATTCAGGAAATTCTGGGTATGGAAAAAGGTTTAACAACAATGGGGGATTCAGAAATAATTCAGGTGCTCCTCAGAGAAGAAATGACAATGTGGCAAATGGTAATACAAAATCTGGGAATGCGATATGGTGCTACAACTGCAACGAAAAAGGTCATATTGCAACGGCATGTCCAAAACCGAGAACCCGGGGCAGTCAATTTCACAAGCAGGCATTACTAATGGCTCTCAAAGATGAAAAGGAAGGAACTTTCACTGATCAAGAAAATAGTTTCTTCACTAATACTTACAATGATGATGATATGGAAGATCTTGAAGCCAATGCAGCTGTGATGCTTATGGCCAACATGCAGGAACTCCAGTTGAATGATTCAGGCCCAGTGTTTAGCACTAATGGTTTGTCTCAGGTACATGACATAACCACATGCTTAATACAAGAAAATGCATCACCTTCTGCTTCTGAATTAGATGAGGCGCAAGTTGTTCCATCCGAATCATTTTTATCCTCTCAAGATGATGAACAATTAAACACAATCGTTATATTTGATGATGACACTGTCGTTTCATTTGATGATCCTCTTGAGCAAGACAAACATGATCATGTTGAACAACATGAACCTTCTTCTGATCCAGATCCTGATTATATTGTCCTGGCCAAACAATTTCAAGCACAAATTCTTACTACAAATAAAAAGGACGAGCAAAATAAAGTATTGAAAGAAACAAATGCAGTTTTGAAAAAGGACATTGAATGTTATAAAATACAACTTTAACATTTTCAAAATGCAGTTAAACGTGAAAAGTGATTTGAAAAGTCATTTCAGGAATTATATGTCAAAGAACAAAATCTTCAAAAACAAATGCATGACTTAATTGAGTCAAACGGTAAATTGGTTTCCAAACTGGAAAATGATAAAAAAAAGATCTTAATACACAAATTGTACAACTTCAAAAGGAACTTTCAAAAACACAAACAGAGTTGTCAAATTGTAAATAGGAATTTTATGAACACAAAGTGCAAAAAAGAGAAAAAGAAAATTCTTTAATTGAAGAAAATATCACTCTCGAACGTTTCAAAATATCGTTTACAAACATGAAGAATCTGTAATGACAATTCAAAAGTTTACATTAAAACCAAGACCCGATAGCTTTGCCATTGGCGATTACAGATCAACTTTTCTTCACACTGCGTCCAAAACAATTCCTAAGCTTTACAGTATGGACCAATTGATGGATAATAATGTTGTGCGTGTTGTTGTATATAATACTTAGGAAGAACAAGAACTTGAAGAACAAAGTCAATCAAAAATGAGTCAAGTTGAATATTGCAAACCATATGATTATTCAAAAGTTCCTCATATTTCAAAATCTTTTGTTCCATCAAGAGAAATACCTGAGAAATCATGGTATGTAACTGAATCTTATGTTTCATCTTCCAATGGGGCTCCTGCCAAACCCGTGGCAAAAGTAAATGGTCCATTACCATCTTCTGGTACTGTGACACCTTTACCCACACGTTGCCGTGTCTTAGAATATTTTAAAACCTTCATGAAAGGCATCGAAAACTTGGAAAACGTAATTGAACATAATTCGGAAATAAAAATTGCTACTTTTCAATTAGCTTACGAGCGCGAAAAGCGAGACATTTTTCAAAAAACAATTTCTGCCTTTAGTTCAAAATTTGCGACATTGCACTCGTTGGGAACAGGAACTCCAAAAAGAAGTTAAATCAATGCAAAACGTTTTCACTCTTAATGAAAATGCAATTTTGGTTCAACAACGCAAAAATCGATTTTTGAAAACGGATTCTGATCGACTCTTGGAAAAAATCCTCACAGCTGACATTTTTTCTCTCATTATGAATGATCTTTACAAATCCAGCAATGCTATGATGTTTGATAATTACTGCGCTGATATTGATATGCTGAATAAGGAAACTGAGACATTAAAACATAAATATGAAACGTTGCGTCAAAACAGTGATGATGTGAGAAACAAACTTTCAAACGAAAATTGTCAACTCACACAAAGGCTTGAATGGTGTCAAGCTCAAAGTCTTGAAACAGAATTACAACTACAAAGTCAAAATGTTTCAAAAAGCTGTCAACTTTGCAAAGACAATGTTTTTCCCAAAAATAAATGTCTTCAATATGAAAAAGAACTTGCGGAGTTAAAAATTGAAAACGTCGTATGGCAACAAAACCGCGATCACATTCGTTATTGCAATGGTTTACTTGAGTCTGATATTCAGGACAAAAATCACATCATCATTGATTTGAAAGAGAAAATTAAGCTACTTCAAAAAGGAAAGTTTGTTGACACCACAGTAATAGCACCAGGAATGTTTCAAATAGACAAAACAGATAAGGGTAATCATGCTAAGAGTTCTAATGTTAGCTCTTCCACTTCTACAGGACTAGTTTTCCCTAAGAGCGTTAGCAGGCCAAAGCCAAAAAGCATTAAGAAGACTAAAAATACTAGGCTCTGGCAACGTAGAAGAGGAACACTAGAAGTGCAAGAAGTAGAAGATCACCTTAGGAACTTGAATAAAACTCATGTTGCATCTGATTTAGATTCTAATCTGGCAAATTGTAATCAAAATCTTAATGTAACGAATGCTGAACCTTTAAATGCTTTGAATGTTAATGCATCTTGTGTGTTTTGTCGTCAAAGTGTGTTATCTGGTGATCATACTAAATGTGTAGCAAATAATCTCTTACATCGTCACAAGAAACGTAGATCAGGCATTCCTTCTAGGTCCACTACTTCCTCTAAGTCTACCTTAGGAAAACTGCCAACTACTGTTTCGAATGATGTTGCAGTAACCCCCACAGCAAAAATCAATAACTCTAGGAACAAGCCAAAAGCTAGTGAATTTACCAAAAATAAAGCAAAAACTAGTTGGATTGGCAACGTTGGTTACAATACAAACCAAATTTTAAATGGATTCCTAAACTATTGAATACTTGTACTTCTAACCAACAGGAACCCACCATTTCTTCGGGTTCCACCCTTACTTCTGTTCCATCTTTGTCATCTACTTGTGAGGCAGGTGGTTCAGATTGTTCTCTGGATTGTTGATAGCGGTTGCACCCGACACATGACAGGCAATCTCAAACTATTAGCTAACTTTGTCTCAAAGTTTATCGGAACTGTCAGATTTGGGAATGATCAATACGCTTTAATCATGGGTTACGGTGACTATGTGAATGGGAATATTGAAATTAGCAGAGTCTACTATGTTGAAGGCTTGGGTCACAACCTCTTTTCTGTCTGTCAATTTTGTGATGGGGATTTAGAAGTAGCATTTCGAGAGAAAACTTGTTTTGTTCGTGATCTACAAGGAAATGATCTCATGTCAGGCAAGCGTGGCACTAACCTTTACACAATTTCAATGTCTGACATGGTCGCTTCATCTCCTATCTGTCTTCTATCCAAAGCTGAAACGACTAAATCATGGTTATGGCACAAACGCCTTTCTCACTTGAATTTCAAAATGATGACTGATCTCGCTCGTCACAAATTAGTTGAAGGCTTTCCAAGATTCCGCTATGCCAAAGATCACTTATGTCCAGCCTGTGAACAAGGTAAAAGTACCCGTGCTCACTTTCCCTCAAAACCTGAACATAGTACTAATCATGTTTTACAACTGCTCCATATGGATTTGTGTGGTCCGATGCGTGTTCAAACGATCAATGGTAAACGCTACATTTTAGTAATTGTTGATGATTACTCCCGTTGGACTTGGGTTTATTTTCTTCGAAGTAAAGATCAAGCTCCTCAAATGATCATCACCTTTCTCACCAAAATACAAGTTCAGCTACGCAACACAGTCAGAATTGTTAGAACTGACAATGGCTCTGAATTTAAGAATCAGACTCTAAGGTCGTATTTTGAGAAAGTGGGAATTGAACATCAAACATCCATTCGACGAACACCCGAACAGAATGGAGTAGTTGAAAGACGCAACAGAACGTTAGTGGAAGCTGCACGAACGATGTTAATCAATGCTCAATTACCAGATTACTTATGGGCGGAAGCTGTTTCAACCGCATGTTACACTCAAAACCGTTGTATGATCACAAAACGCCATCACAAAACCCCTTATCAGATTGTTCACAAAAGGAAACCGAACATCAGTTACTTTCATGTATTTGGAGCTCTATGTTACCCAGTCAATGATCGTGATGATCTAGGTAAACTTAAAGCAAAGGCTGACATTGGAATATTTGTTGGATACTATGAAAATTCTAAAGGCTTTCGGATATGGAATCGTCCTACAAGGGAAATTCAAGAAACAATTCATGCTAATTTCGATGAACTCACTCAAATGGCTTCTGAGCAAAACAGCTTAGGACCCGCATCCAACCGTCTAAACTTTCCGAAATCTTCGGCTGAACCATTGTCACTCTCCCGTAAAGAAGTGGAAACCTTGTTTGCTCCATTGTTTGATGATACGATTGTTAACCGTCCCTCTGAGGCCTCACCAAATTCCGCTGCACATCTTGATCACCATTAAGTACATGATACACCTCAACAAACAACAACAACTGTTGGAAGAGACGACCCTCCGATTATATCACCTACAACAACAGAACAAACCGGATCCAACTCACGACAATCAGCTGGAGACTCCATACCTTTTTCAGTTCCACAAACCGCAGAGCATGACCCAGAACCGTTCATTAACCCATTTGCAACGGCTCCACTTGTCCCCAACATTGCTGAGTCATCTACACGCAATTTGGGTCCTGCTCACTTGTGAGATACTTATCAACTTCACCCTTCGACACACAAATGGACCAGAGATCACCCCTTAGTTCAAATTATTGGCCATCCAGATGCACCCATTATGACAAGACAACGACTTCACACAGACGGTGAAACTTGCATATACGCACTCACAGTATGTGAAACCGTGCCAAAGAACGTCAAAGAAGCTATGACTTACGAAAACTGGATTGAGTCTATGCAAGAGGAATCTGAATCATTTCAAAGATTGGAAGTCTGGGAAATGGTTGAAAAACCTGAAGGAATCATTGTCATTGGTTTAAAATGGATCTGGAAAATCGAACTCGACGCAGAAGGAACTGCCATACGCAACAAATTACGCTTGGTAGCAAAAGGATACTCTCAAGAAGAAGGAATAGATTTTGAAGAATCATTTGCTCCAGTAGCTAGACTTGAAGCTGTACAGATCTTCTTAGCATATGCTGCTCATCGGAATATGATTATTTATCAAATGGACGTAAAAACGGCTTTTCTGAATGGTCAACCCCATGAAGTGGTTTATGTCAGTCAACCTGAAGGATTTGTTGATCCAGAACGTCCCAATCATGTCTACAAGCTAAAGAAGTCTCTCTACGGTCTAAAGAAAGCCCCCAGGGCGTGGTATGATAAGTTATCTAAATTCCTGTTGGCTAATAACTTTACTCTAGGCTCGGTGGATAACACTGTTTACAAAAACATACATGGCGGACTTATTAATCGTTCAAATTTATGTCGATGGCATTATTTTTGCTTCAACCAACAAACTTTACTCAATGGATTTTGCAAAATTAATGACAGATAATTTCGAAATGTCCATGATGGGTGAACTTACGTTCTTTCTAGGACTACAAGTTCATCAATCACCCCGTGGAATTTTTCTAAATCTGTCCAAATATGCTCTTGAGATTTTAAAGGAACATGGAATGCAAAGCTGTGATACAATGAATACACCTATGGCCAATTCCACAAAACTAGATGCTGATATACATGGGACTCCTGTTGACCCTACCAAATACCGAAGTATTATTGGGTCCCTCATGTATCTCACATCTAGCAAACCTGATATTGTATTTGCTGTCTATATGTGTTCGCGATATTAGTCTAAACCAACTGAGAAACACCTCAATGAGGCAAAAAGAATCCTTCGATACGTAAAGGGAACCATCCATTTGGGAATCTGGTATCCGAAGGATTCTGGTTTTGAACTAATAGCTTTTTCAGACGCTGACCATGCAGGATGCTTAGACACGCGAAAAAATACATCAGGTGGATTACAGTTTCTTGGAGATAAGCTTGTGTCTTGGCAATCAAAGAAGCAGGACTGCACTTCCCTGTCATCAACAGAATCTGAATACGTAGCTATGTCTGCTTGTTGTGCTCAAGTCATTTGGATGAGATCACAACTTAAAGACTATGGCTACCTATTCAATAAGATTCCGATCTACTGCTATTCCAAAAGTGCCATTGCAATCTCCTGCAACACAGTCCATCACTGCAAATCCAAACACATTGACCTCCGCTATCATTTCATCAAGGAGCATGTCGAAAAGGGTACAGTTGAATTATATTTTGTGGGAACTGAGTACCAATTGGCGGACTTACTTACAAAAGCCTTAGCTCCATCAAGGTTTGCTAGTTTAGTTCACCAAATTGGTATGCGATGTTTGACACCAGAGGATCTGAAAAAGTTTCTAAAACACAAGTAAATGTCAAACATCAAACAAACTATCTTTGTAAATAATTTTTTATCAAATTTATAAAAACATCAAAAACACAAAAAGATTTTTTTTATTTCTTGCAATTAAAAAAAAAAAAAAAAAAAAAAAAAAAAAAAAAAAAAAAAAAAAAACACGCAAGTATATCGCTTCCTGTCAACACCTTGTTATTTCTGTCTACAAGTGTTGAGGGGGAGACATGCTCAAAATTTTTCTCATGTTTTTTCAAAAACGGTATACTTGCATATTTCCTTAAGATGCATTGTTTCAGAATTAATGAATATCTCATTTCCTTTTCATTTCATAATAGTGTCATAAGGGAGTGTATCTTAGAATATTTCCATTGGTCATTTACTAGTATCAAATAATGGACTCTTGATGCAAAATTACTAGTTAAGGGACTAAAAGTGACAAATTTCAAAAGTCCAATAATATTAAACACAAACAAACACCCGTTTTTTCTAAAACATCAAAAATCATACAAAACCCCTTTGGAAACCTACGGCCCAAATTCAAACGAAAAATCCAAGCTACTAATCTTCAATCTGTAAGTTTCTACATGATCTTTAGACAATCTCAAGCTATGGTTTTCGTTTAATCACAATTTTAATGGTTTGATTTCAAGAAATCATGATTTATAGTTCTAGGGTTTCAAAATTTTGGGATTAATCAAAACGTGTTTGGGGGAGTAATTTTTCATAGGGGTTTTGTCCTAAAACATGTTCCTAACTTGCCTATAACATTTAATCTCAACCAAATACGTGTTTATGTGATTCTCGATATCAAGGGTTTTGGTACGAATTAGGTGTTATTGATTCTTTGATGTTTTGGTTGAGTTTCTTGTTGGGATTTGTTGCTATATGTGTAAGGATCATTATTATGCACGTTAATTTGTTCTATATCCGTGTTTGCTTGATTCTCGATAAGTAGGGTTTTGTTCTAAATGGGTTTTCTCTTGTGCCATGTTCTTTTGGGTAATAATGTGTGATGAACATGATCCAATTGTTACAAATTGTCACATGATTCATTGATTTGATAAGTGCTCAATTGAATTTTTGGTTCGCGATATTATGTTCAATGTCCATGTTTCGAAATTAGTGAGTTCATGATACATATACGCTCTTGACTGTTATTTCATCTTTCTAACTACAGGATGCAATCTTTGGATTCTCATTATCACACAAGAAACGTACGTTAGCACGATTTCGAAATTCTTGTAAAAGAATTTTTTTTGAAAACTCAGTTTCGCAATCACCAATACTGATGGAAATTTTTCGAGAACACATCTAACAAGGGTTTTCGAAAACTTTCAAAGTTTGTGTATTTTCTCGATGTCCACTTTTTTGAGAATACATTTCGTAATTCTTTCGAAAACTGTTGTTTAATGCATTTGCGAAAACCTTTCATTGCTGGTCATTTTTTAGAAAACACAAGTCATTTAAATTTTTCGAGAAATGTTCAATTTCGGTGTTTGCGAAATATTCTACAATTATGTATTTTTGATAAACTATTTATCGAGAACACATCTTGTGGATTATTTCGAAATCACTCACAATTGACATTTGCGTAAACTCTGTTTTTTCAAAATCACACTTAAAGATTATTTTTGAAATCAAGGATTCTCTGTGTTTGCAAAAAACTGTCATATGTGTAATATTTCGAGAACATTGAATGTTGTAATTTCGAAAACATGTAAATTGTGATGATGATTATTATTTGACGTAACGTGTGATGTAATTATGTATCGTGGATAGTGTTTGTGCATATGTGAATGTATGAGTACTCTATACTTGATTCCATGATTATAAATTATCTTAGTATACTTCACTCGTCACTTCACATATAACAATTACACCATCTGTGCTTTAATGATTCTAAATGTGTATCTGTAATCAAACTTGTGATCGTGCTAACAAGTAACAAAACTGGATGTTTGGTTTTTGATAATATCTTTTCAGATAAACAAGGCTGAACATGACGAGAATGTCCCCGAACAAACTCTTCCATTACTCACTATGAATGACATCATCCCCGCTGACTACAACGTCACCATTGGCAGAAACAATCCTCGAGTTGATTTCGTCAAGTTGAGAATTCCTGAGAATTCGTGCAAGATTATCAAAGATATTCTCCTTGCACGTCCTTGCAAGCATCTGCTCAACAAATCTACTTCAGTTCCTGTGTTCTACCTTCATCAGTTCTGGCTTACAGCAAAGGTTAACTTAGATGATGAGTCTTTCACTGTTACACTGGATCGACAAGTCTACACTGTAGATCACGAAGTCCTTCGTACAATCTTTCATCTACCTCAGCCTAAGAATGAATTTGTTCCTATGTTGCCTGAACTGGATCTCCTGGACTTCTTCATAGAACTAGGATACGATGTTCAAGACGACTTACCTCTGATTAAGCATTCCAGATTCAATGCAAAGAATATACCTCAGCCTTGGAGAACTTTCTATTTGTTAGTCGTACGTTCTATATCAGGAAGAAAAAGTGGTCACGAACATCCCAGACTTGAGCATTTACAAGTATTTTGGGGAATGGTGAGCATGTCACCTATTGACTTTGCAGTTCTGATGAGGCAAAAAATGAACCACTTTTAGGGGGTCATTTAAGCCCGGAATTGAATTTATTTGATCAAATATTGCCCTAAATCGTTTCTTTTGTAATTTTAGGTACTTTGGGAGTGAATTCTGGAAAAGGAAGCAATTCGGACGTTTTTGGAGCATAAAAGTGAAGAAAACGGCAAAGACTTAATTTTCCATGATGAGAACAGTACCTGACGGCGTCAAGAGGAAGATCATGACGGCGTCAAGAGTAAAATCCATGACGCCCCAGTGCAAACCTGAAGGCGTCACAAGAAGGGCGTCAAGAGTTAATTTGGTGATGGCCTGCATAAGGAGAATACATGACGGCGTCAGACCCAGATCTAGGCAGTCCGAGAAACTATTTGGCGGCGAGATGACGGCGTCAGACATTTGTTCTTGACGCCGTCACCTATCAAAATCTATATATAGTTTTCTATTTTTCATTCATAAAGAAGAACTTGTGTGGAGAAAACTAGGGCCGAACTTTGTAAACCCTAGGTCGTATTTTACAGTGTTTTCAAGGGTTTTCACCCCTTGAATCCTTTCATGTTCAATTAAGATAAGTCTTCTTTCAATTCAATCAATATGTCTATGTGTTGTTTGAATATATCTTATGCTTGTCTTGATTCCAACATGCTAGGCTAGATCTATCTTGTGTTTGCTTAGATGTAATGAAACCTAGATGTTAATTATATATTGATTACTTGTTTATGGTTGTAATGGATGAATGATTTCAATGTTAGGCTTAAGAAAACTGGCAGATCTCCGTTGTGTAACATGCTTGAACGTCTTAGGAAACATGAACCGATATGTACTAGGTTTTCTTGGTTGTATTTAATGCATGAGTAAATTCTAATGATCCCATGTTAGGAGCTTCTTCGCCGGCTCGACATAGGAGTGAAGTAGGCACTCATAGGATTGGGGAAGTAAGTACGCCACCCCATGAATGGTATTAAGGAATACAATCCATCATCCACGCAACTGTAACAAGTAATTAACGTGTAAAAGATATATAGGGAGTAGTGAAGTCTAAGTAAACACAATTCTCCCACATATTGCTCACAACTCTAATATAATTTTAGTTTAATTTCATTTTTAGTATTTTATTTTGATTGCATCTTAGTATTGGGTTAGTTGACTAGCAACTAATTCCGCCAAACTCCTTCAAACCCGAGATTTTTACTTGCTTTCCTAAAAACATAAAAATACAAAAAGAATCATCCTTCATCTCTAGACCTAGTCTTTAGGTTTTCTAATCCTAGCGACACTATTCCTAGCTGAACGATCAATCCCCCGGTACTCGTCATTATACTATACTACATCGATCAGGTACATTGCCTGGTGGGGGCTGTAAGCTTCTCGAGATCCCTCGAGAGGTAAAGCCTGGTGCAATCCCTACGCATCAAGTTTTTGGCGCCGCAGCCCGGGGAATAGTTATTGTCTAGGTTAGAATCTCTTTTTATTAGGTCTACTTGCTAGATTCCTTTCTAGTAAGATTTTATTTTTATTTTTAGGTTTTCTCTAGTCTATCTTATTTCTTCGTGTTTTTGTTCGTAACTCTTCACCATCCGACATCATGGACGATGGTAACATCTTTGAACCCGTCATCCCACCACAACAAAACCCACCACTAGATAACCAACCTCTTAGGCCCCAAACCTTAGGAGAATATTCCCGACCTAGCCACCAAGGCTACCGAAACACCCTTGAGCTCACCCAAGGAGCTAATGTGACCCCCTTGCGATCCGACACCATCCGGTTGGTGCAAAGCGGATGTGCATTCCATGGACTTCGTTCCGAAGATCCAAATCAACATCTCAAGGACTTCCTTAAAATCGTAGATTCTATAGACTTTGATGTTACAACTAGAGAGTCAACCCGATTACGCCTATTCCAATTCTCTCTACATGATCAAGCGAGCCAATGGCTTGAACGTTTACCCTCGGGATCCATCACCTCATGGGATGATCTCACCACTTGTTTCCTTGCTCAATTTTTCCCACCGGGGAGAACTACCAAGCTTAGAAATGATATCTTGATGTTCCAACAACATCAAGGTGAAACTCTATATGAAGCATGGACTCGATTCAAGGACTTACTCCGAAAAGTCCCTCATCATGGCATAGATGTTTGGCTCCAAGTCCAAATCTTCTATGACCATATCGATCTCTCCGCAAGGCGAGCCATTGACCAATCGGCCAGTGGTAAGCTACATGATTTAAGTGCGGAACAATCATGGGAACTCATAGAAGATCTTGCTCTCTATGACAACGAAAGTTGGAATGATCCCCGTGATTTGAACAAAACGGTCAAGGCAATATCTTTGCCTTCGAACAACTCTAGCACTCCTGACCGTAGGATCATGGAACTTGAGGACCAAGTCAAGTTTCTTGATGAGGCGAAAAATGATCCGTTTTTAGGGGGTCATTTAAGCCCGAATCCGACTTTATTTTATCAGATATTGCCCTAAATCGTTCCTTTTGTGATTTTAGGTACTTGGAGAGTGAATTCTGGAAAAGAAGCTATTTTGGACGTTTTTGGAGCATAAAAGTGAAGAAAATGGCAAAGTCTCTATTTTCCATGCTGAGAACAGTGCATGACGGCGTCAAGAGTAATTCCTTGACGGCGTCAAACATCAAGAATAAAAATCCGTAGTTCATGAAGGCGTCAAAAGTTTGCATGACGGCGTCAAAGTCCCAAGAATAAAATACCGTGGTTGTTGACGGCGTCACATAGGCCGTCATAAGTAGATCAAGGCCGTCCGAGTAAGTATTTGGCGGCGAGATGACGGCATCACACCATTGCTCTTGACGCCGTCACCCCAGTTTTCCTATATATAGTTTTCTAGTTTTTT
Organism: Artemisia argyi; assembly: GCA_030686995.1. Taxonomy (NCBI): domain Eukaryota; kingdom Viridiplantae; phylum Streptophyta; class Magnoliopsida; order Asterales; family Asteraceae; genus Artemisia; species Artemisia argyi. The sequence continues at coordinate 71,161,904 of CM060687.1, forward strand.
CATTAGAAGGGAGAAGTTTTGGTGAAACCCTAAAGACGAATTTGGTGCAACTTTTACAGGTTTTTCAAGGGTTCCAAACCCTTGATACCTTGCATTGTAATTGAGATAAGTGTTCTTCTAATTCAATCAATATGTCTATGTGTTGGTTGTCTATATCTTGTTCTTGTCTCAATTCAATTATGCTAGGCTAGATCTCTTTTGTGTTTGCTTAGATCTAATGAAACCTAGATATTGATTATGTGTTGATTACTTGTTTATTCTTGTCTTGGATGAATGATTTTATATGTTAGGCTTAAGAAAACTGGCAGATCTCCAAATGGTAACATGCTTGAACGTCTTAAGAAACATGAACCGAGGCATACTAGGTCTTTATTGGTTGTATTTAATGCATGAGCCACTGTTTACAATCCCTATAGTTGTGTTGGGTCATGGTGTAGGAGGAGATAAGAGCTCATAGAATTCGGGAGTTATGTATGCCACCCCATGAATGGTATTAAGGAATACAATCCGTCATCCATACAATTATAACAAGTAATTAACGTGTAAAAGATATCTAGGGAGTAGTGAAGTCTAAGTAAACACAATTTCTCCAAATACTGCTCACAACTTTGTAATAATTAGTTTATTTTCATTTTCAGTATTTTATTTTGATTATATATTAGTTTTGGGTTAGTTGAATAGCAACTAATTCCGCCCACTCTTCCAAAACCCGAGATTTTACTTGCTTTCATAAAAATACAAAAATACAAAAATAATCATCCCTCACCTTTAGAACTAGTAATTAGGTTTTCTAATCCTAGCGACACTATTCCTAAGCTGAACGATCAATCCCCCGGTACTTGTCACTATACTATACTACAACGATCAGGTACATTGCCTGGTGGGGGTTGTAAGCCTCTCAAGATCCCTCGAGAGGTAAAGCCTGTTGCGATTCCCACGCATCAAGTTTTTGGGGCCGCAGCCCGGGGAATAGTTATTGTCTAGGTTAGAATTTCTTTTTATTAGGTCTACTTGCTAGATTCCTTTCTAGTAAGATTTTTATTTTTATTTTTAGGTCGTCTTTAGTCTATCTTTTTCTTTGTGTGTTTGTTCGTAATTTCCATTGACTCTTCCGTTCACCATTATGGAGTACGCGAATCCACCATACCACCAACCACAAAGGCCATTCTACCCTATTGACATCTCGAATTTCAAACAATATCGAGATGAACCCATATATGATGCATGGTCTCGTTTTAAAATTTTACTTCGAAAATTCCCTCATCATAGTTTCTCTTTAGCATCCCTAACCGAAACCTTTTACTATCGTGTCAGCCGATGTGACCAAATGTGCATTGATGATTTTGCCAATGGGGGCCCTAGGGAATTAAGTGCTGAAGAAGCATGGGATACCATAGAAGACTGGGCCCAATATTATTATAGAGTAGACAACCCAACAAACAACATCACAAATCAATCAAAAACAAGTTTGAAGGAGCAAACAGGAAGTTTGTCTGGGGATGATTACTCAGGGATACCTGTGTGGATGTCACCTAAAGCCATAGTACAAAACAAACACATAGGTAATCTAGGTACAATGGAGGATGAGGTGGACAATTCAAGCCCACAAAGTACCTCACAAGTCCTACCATCATTTGAGGCACATACACCGCCCATGACTTACCCGGAAGAAGTAGAAGAGACTATAGGAACCCCAATTGAGGTAGAACCCTTGGACCAAGCACCACTAGAGGATATAGGTTTGAACACTTGTAGTGATAACCTTACTCCTAGTTCAAGGGAAGTTCCTAGTTTTGATGAACCGGAGCCTCAACCAAAACCATTACCTAATCTTCCATCCTTGGATGAAGATTTAGGAATTGAAATAGGTCCCGATCCACCCATCAAACCATGTAGTCCGGGTAGTTTTACGTTGAAGGTAGTAGACCCCAAGCCTTGTAGAGAAGAAGCCAACATAGGAGTGAACCATGACCTTACATACTTACATCACCCATTCATGATTGATCATAAGAAACATTATGGGTTTAAACCGGTTTTATTAGGTCAAGATAGATCCCCAACTAGGAATCTCTCGAAGTTGATAGAAAATGATCCCTTCTTAGGAGAAAACTTCAACTCACTCATTGACCAAAGTGAACTAGGTAAGGTTATGATGAAAGGAGCACACCCCTTTGAGCATATAATTCACTCACCACTCTTTCCACACATGGCATATTTCCACCCTAAGGGTGTGTACCGCTACTTTCACCCGCACTTAATCCTAAGTGTAGGGAAAACCTCCCCTATTTCCATTAAATAAGGGTAGAGTCAGGCTCGTGACTCGAACAAAAACAAGCGCTTCTTGGGAGGCAACCCATGTTTTGTGTGATTTTAATTGTTTGTTTGTTATTTGCTTCCGTATGCATGTTTTATTTTTATTGTTGGTTGATCATGTCTCTAAATTAAAATGTGGAAATACTTTACTATGTTGTTTGGCCTAGTCTTAACTTCAACCTAAAAGTATTTTTGCAAAAGATAAGTGTAAGGGGAAACCCCAAATATGTTTTTAAGAAACAAACCGATCATGATTTTCCACAATATTAAATGAACGTGTATATTCGTATTTGTTAGAGTCAAATGCTTGTATTGAGTCATAATGAAGTTTTGCAGGAGTTTCCAGGAAGTAGGACCAAGTTTTTCCAGAAATTTTCCGGAAACTTAACATAAGAATTTCTGCAGGTCCATTCTGACGGCGTCAGGGGTTTACTCTTGACGGCGTCAGGAGTTAAAATCTGGAAATTTTACCGGTTTTGTTTTTCTAACGGAGTCTTACGGTTTTTGTGAATTATTAAGTTTTATAATCTCCAGGAAATCTGCAAACTTCATTCCACAAGCATTATATCTTACTTTGTTTTCTAGGATTTAGAAACTTAAATAGGATACCGCCGATTTTACGCGAGGTTGTCTTGTCTATTGTTGTCAGGATTTACAGGTTATGTTCGACAAGGAGATGATTTATATTCTGGAAGGGAAGCTTTGATTGTTCGTTTTCTTGGAAGAAGATTTAACCTGGCCAACCTATAATCCACACCGAGCGAATTAGGGGAGTATTTGATTTCATTCTCTTTACTTTTTCACTTTTACATTCTTTACTTGAACATTGGGGACAATGTTCATCTTAAGTGTAAGGGGAGGGTAAAAAGATGATACCTTACATATGCACTTTCGCTTGAGTTTGTTTTGTTTGATAGTAGATGTGTAATAAAACTATGAGAAATACTTGTTAGTGTAATTTTAGCACCAAATTTAAAATTTTTTACAACATTTAGGAGTGAAACTTTAGCCATAGCAAGCGTCTCATGGATAGGAGATTGTATGACTAGCACATAACCGTATATTCAGAAAAATTTTCCACCCAAAAATGTGAGGTTCGCCTTTAGATTTGATAGGAAAAGCATTCATTATTAGTGCTTATGAGTGTACCGGTAGCATTTAGATTCTAGAACTTGCGTTAGTGATGCATCCCGAGACCGCTAGTGAGACTACATTCGTGTGGTAGGATTTACTACACGATAAGAGGCATTAGGATTACCCTTGTGTTAAACCCGTATCATAATTACTTGACCATTTAACTCATATTACTTGGCTAGTTAAGTCAACTAATTTTTCCCACACCCTTAGCGTTGTACTCATTTTTAGTACACGAAACCCCTAGTACACCCCTCCGAGCCTATCTTTTCGTTTCTAACTTTAAGCATCTTACTTAAAGGAAGAATTTGTTACACCCCACTTAAATGTACACCCAAATCGCCTTAGCCTTCCGTGTATGCGCTCATTTTTAGTGCATTATTGTTATTTGTTAAACCCTAAGTTAACTTTCTAATTAATTACATGGTTGCTAAGTCGAGTCATATCCTTGTACATATTGTTTTGGGACGATTGGGACTCATGGGTAAGTACTTATTTTATTGAGTAATGGGGAAGAACATCATATTATTACCATCATATGTACGTTAAACTTAAAAGTGCTCCAAGTGTTTTGATTTTCTTAATTCGAGTCATTAGAATAGTTCAATGTAAAGTATGTAAAGATTCAAGTGTAAGGGGAATGTTCATACCCCTATGATGTATTATTTTGGATGGTAGGGTAAGAGTGTATGCAAAAAAAAAAAAAAAAAAAAAAAAAAAATAGAAAAAGGAAAAAGAGAGAAAAAACATACGGACTACCATCCCTTTTCATTCTATGTTCATTTTATGTTTTTTGTTATTTTTCATTTATTAGCTTAAGTCGAGTCTAGTCTTGGCTTAGCAACGCCATCTTGTACATGTAATTAACCAAGATTGTTAACTCGCCACCAGTAAAACTTCCTTTATCCAACAAAACCGTGTAATTCATATCCCTATACCTAACGTTACAACCCTTTAAAAGACCTCTTTGATAGTTTATCCTAGGTGCTTACGCCATGTGGTGGAGGTTTGATCCTTTCCCAAGCCTATGGTAATCTATTTTGCTATGACAGGTAGTGAGAGATATCTTCCATTTCCATAATGTTATATTACTTTATTACACCCGAGAGATGTGAGTATCTAAACACTATTTGTGAGGTGCTTGTGTATGACCTCCGTGCTTGTCTATTGGTCTTTAGTGGAACGATTATTTGTTATAATTACTTTTATATTAGTGTTAAATGACCCCTAACTTGTATTTTGAGTAGAATAAAAGCGCATTTGCTTGAGGACAAGCAAATCTCAAGTGTAAGGGTATATGATGAGGCGAAAAATGATCCGTTTTTAGGGGGTCATTTAAGCCCGAATCCGACTTTATTTTATCAAATATTGCCCTAAATCGTTCCTTTTGTGATTTTAGGTACTTGGAGAGTGAATTCTGGAAAAGAAGCTATTTTGGACGTTTTTGGAGCATAAAAGTGAAGAAAATGGCAAAGTCTCTATTTTCCATGCTGAGAACAGTGCATGACGGCGTCAAGAGTAATTCCTTGACGGCGTCAAACATCAAGAATAAAAATCCGTAGTTCATGAAGGCGTCAAAAGTTTGCATGACGGCGTCAAAGTCCCAAGAATAAAATACCGTGGTTGCTGACGGCGTCACATAGGCCGTCATAAGTAGATCAAGGCCGTCCGAGGAAGTATTTGGCGGCGAGATGACGGCGTCACACCATTGCTCTTGACGCCGTCACCCCAGTTTTCCTATATATAGTTTTCTAGTTTTTTCATTAGAAGGGAGAAGTTTTGGTGAAACCCTAAAGACGAATTTGGTGCAACTTTTACAGGTTTTTCAAGGGTTCCAAACCCTTGATACCTTGCATTGTAATTGAGATAAGTGTTCTTCTAATTCAATCAATATATCTATGTGTTGGTTGTCTATATCTTGTTCTTGTCTCAATTCAATTATGCTAGGCTAGATCTCTTTTGTGTTTGCTTAGATCTAATGAAACCTAGATGTTGATTATGTGTTGATTACTTGTTTATTCTTGTCTTGGATGAATGATTTTATATGTTAGGCTTAAGAAAACTGGCAGATCTCCAAATGGTAACATGCTTGAACGTCTTAAGAAACATGAACCGAGGCGTACTAGGTCTTTATTGGTTGTATTTAATGCATGAGCCACTGTTTACAATCCCTATAGTTGTGATGGGTCATGGTGTAGGAGGAGATAAGAGCTCATAGAATTGGGGAGTTATGTATGCCACCCCATGAATGGTATTAAGGAATACAATCCGTCATCCATACAATTATAACAAGTAATTAACGTGTAAAAGATATCTAGGGAGTAGTGAAGTCTAAGTAAACACAATTTCTCCAAATACTGCTCACAACTTTGTAATAATTAGTTTATTTTCATTTTCAGTATTTTATTTTGATTATATATTAGTTTTGGGTTAGTTGAATAGCAATTAATTCCGCCCACTCTTCCAAAACCCGAGATTTTACTTGCTTTCATAAAAATATAAAAATACAAAAATAATCATCCCTCACCTTTAGAACTAGTAATTAGGTTTTCTAATCCTAGCGACACTATTCCTAAGCTGAACGATCAATCCCCCGGTACTTGTCACTATACTATACTACAACGATTATGTACACTGCCTGGTGGGGGTTGTAAGCCTCTCGAGATCCCTCGAGAGGTAAAGCCTGTTGCGATTCCCACGCATCATTTCTCATGAAATCTTACGAAGCTCCTAAGCCTTCAAGCGAAGTGAACAAAATCACTTCTTCATGCGAATTATGTAGTGGTCACCATGACACTCGTGATTGTGTGGAACTCCCCGGAACAGCTTTTGCGGACTACGCATCCTCGCGTACCGACGAAGCGGGAGATAAGTGGTACACTTTCAAACCCGAGCCAAACCCTTACGGTGATTCCTACAACCCCTCTTGGAAAAATCACCCAAACCTTAGGTGGAAACAAAATCAAGCCAATTCTTCCAATCCGCCTAATCGTTACCAACCAAACGGTCCACCCTCCAACCGTACTTTCAACAACAATCCTTCTAACAACTATGGTAGTACCAACAATCTTGAAGGATTGATGTCTAAGTTCATGGCATCTCAAGAGGCTCGCATAGCTAGGTTTGAAACCGAATTCAACCAACAACAAACGGAGATGACCAACAAGATAGACAACTTGTTGAAAGCCCTCAACAACCAAGCGTTAACTACACCTAGGAAGGACACTAGGGACGCCAATAACGGAATCCAAATTAAGGACCCCTCATCATCCAAACATGTCCACTTTGTCAATGTTGTCACCATCAAGCCAAAAGATAAAGATATAGAAGAAAGTGACAAAGATGAAGTTGAAGTAGAAACCGAGACTAGGAATAAAATTAGGGAAGTTGAGGTTAATAAGGGAGGAGAGTTAGAGGAAGTAGAGACTATAGAAAAGCACTTTGATAAGTTGCCCACCAAGGAAGAACGGGAACACCATAAGGATTTATTCGATGGCCCCGAGACATCGTATATCCTTGGCACACCCCTTATCAAAATGGGAGACCCCTCTAACATCAACATAACATGCAACATCGGGCATATGCATATATGGAAAGCTTATATCGATCCTAGATCTCCTATAAACATCATGACTAGGACTTATTATAATTGGGTGATGAAGAAACAACTTGGTTATAGGATGATGCCCAATAAGAATTTGATAAGTAATTTTGTAGGATGAGTGAAGGGATTGCATGTGATAATAGGTAATTTCACCTATGAGATCGATTTTATGATAGTAGAAGATACTCGCCCGGTGATAGATGATTGCCTAAGCCAAGTGATATTCGGAAAACCATTTGTTGAGGCCACTAAGATGAGTTATGATCCGACTTTAGGGATAGTTAGATTCAAGGAAGAGAATGATGAGATTGCCTACCAAATGCCCTATAAGATTGAGCAATACCGCCTCCTTTCTAATATAGAAAAAGAACACAAACAAGCAGCTTACTATAGGAATGATGAGGATACACGTAGAGGAGTAGAGTATGTGATGAATAGGATGCTTGGTTTCTACAAAGAATGCTTGCAATTAGGTCCGGAATACAAAACTGGTATAGAAGACAACCTAGAGAGTGAAAATAACAAGGAGGTCACGTAGTAACCCATGACCTTGAGTCTAGCTACAAGACTCGTAAATAAAGAAAAGCGCTTCTTGGGAGGCAACCCATGTTTTTTGTGATTTTTATATTGTTTGTTTGTTATTTGCTTCCGTGTGCATGCTTTATTTTTATTGTTGGTAGATCATGTTTCAAAACTAAAATAGTAAAAATACTTTACTTTGTTGTTTAGCTAGTCTTAACTTCACCCAAAGGTATTTTTGCAAAAGATAAGTGTAAGGGGAAACCCCAAATATGTTTTTAAGAAACAAAACCGATCATGATTCTCCACAATATTAAGTGAACATGTATATTCGTATTTGTTAGAGTCAAATGCTTGTATCGAGTCATAATGATGTTTTGCAGGATTTTCCAGGAAGTAGGACGAAGTTTTTCCAGAAATTTTCCGGAAACTTAACATAAGAATTTTTGCAGGTCACTTCTGACGGTGTCACGAGTTTACTCTTGACGGCGTCACGTGTAAAATTCTGGAAGTTTTACCAGTTTTGTTTTTCTAACGGAGTCTTAAAGTTTTTGTTGAGTTATTAGTTTTATAATCTCCAGGAAATCTGCAAACATCATTCCACAAGCATTATATCTTATTTTGTTTTCTAGGATTTATTAGCATATATAGATTGCCGCCGATTTTATGCGAGGTTGCCTTGTCTGTTTTCTCAGGTTTTATAGTTTATGTATGACAAGAAGATGATTATTATTCTGGAAGGGAAGCTTTGATTGTTCATTTTCTTGTAGGAAGATCTAACCTGGCCACCTTATTATCCATACCAATCGAATCAGGGGAGTATTTGATTTCATTCGTTTTACTTATTTTACTTTTACATTCTTTACTTGAACATTGGGGACAATGTTCATCCTAAGTGTAAGGGGAGGGTAAAATGATGATACCTTACAGATACACTTTCGCTTGAGTTTGTTTGTTTGATTGTAGATGTGTAATAAAACTATGAGAAATACTTGTTAGTTTAATTTTAGCGCCAAATTTAAAATTTTTTACAACATTTAGGAGTGAAACTTTAGCCTTAGCAAGCGTCTCATGGATAGGAGATTGTATGACTACCACAAAACCACACCATTTAGAAAAATTTTCCACCCAAATATGTGAGGTTCGCCTTTAGATTTGATAGGAAAAGCGTTTACTATTAGTGCTTATGAGTGTACCGGTAGCATTTAGATTCTAGAACTTGCGTTAGTGATGCATCCCGAGACCGCTAGTGAGACTACATTCGTGTAGTAGGATTTACTACATGATAAGAGGCATTAGGATCACCCTTGTGTTAAACCCGTATAATAATTACTTGACCATTTAAGTCATATTACTCGGCTAGTTAAGTCAACTTATTTTTCCCACACCTTAGCGTTGTACTCATTTTTAGTACACGAAACCCCTAGTACACCCCTCCGAGCCTATCTTTTCGTTTCTAACTTTAAGCATTTTACTTAAAGGAAGAATTTGTTACACCCCACTTAAATGTACACCCAAATCGCCTTAGCCTTCCGTGTATGCACTCATCTTTAGTACATTATTGTTATTTGTTAAACCCTTAGTTAATTATCTAATTGATTACATGGTTGCTAAGTCGAGTCATATCCTTGTACATATTGTTTTGGGACGATTGGGACTCATGGGTAAAGTACTTATTTTATGGAGTAATGGGGAAGAACATCATATATTATGTTTTTGTTTTTGTTATTTTTCATATATTAGCTTAAGTCGAGTCTAGTCTTGGCTTAGCAATGCCATATTGTACATGTAATTGACCAAGATTGTTAACTCGCCACCAGTAAAGACTGCCTATATCCAACAAAACCGTGTATTCCATATCCCTACACCTAACGTTACAACCCTTTAAAAGACCTCTTTGATAGTTTATCCTAGGTGCTTACGCCATATGGTGGAGGTTTGATCCTTTCCCAAGCCTATGGTAATCTATTTTGCTATGACAGGTAGTGAGAGATGTTTTCCATTTCCATATTGTGATATTACTTTATTACACCCGAGAGATGTGAGTATCTAAACACTATTTGTGAGGTTCTAGCGTATGACCTCCGTGCTTGTCTTTGGTCTTTAGTGGAATGATTATTTGTTGTAATTACTTTTATATTAGTGTTAAATGACCCCTAACTTGTATTTTGACTAGAATAAAAGCGCATTTGCTTGAGGACAAGCAAATCTCAAGTGTAAGGGTATATGATGAGGCGAAAAATGAACCACTTTTAGGGGGTCATTTAAGCCCGGAATTGAATTTATTTGATCAAATATTGCCCTAAATCGTTCCTTTTGTGATTTTAGGTACTTTGGGAGTAAATTCTGGAAAAGGAAGCAATTCGGACGTTTTTGGAGCATAAAAGTGAAGAAAACGGCAAAGACTTAATTTTCCATGCTGAGAACAGTACCTGACGGCGTCAAGAGGAAGATCATGACAGCGTCAAGTGTAAAATCCATGACGACCCAGTGCAAACCTGAGGGCGTCACAAGGAGGGCGTCAAGAGTTAATTTGGTGACGGCCTGCATAAGGAGAATACATGACGGCGTCAGACCCAGATCTAGGCAGTCCGAGAAACTATTTGGCGGCGAGATGACGGCGTCGGACATTTGTTCTTGACGCCGTCACCTATCAAAATCTATATATAGTTTTCTATTTTTCATTCATAAAGAGGAACTTGTGTGGAGAAAACTAGGGCCGAACTTTGTAAACCCTAGGTCGTATTTTACAGTGTTTTCAAGGGTTTTCACCCCTTGAATCCTTTCATGTTCAATTAAGATAAGTCTTCTTTCAATTCAATCAATATGTCTATGTGTTGTTTGAATATATCTTATGCTTGTCTTGATTCTAACATGCTAGGCTAGATCTATCTTGTGTTTGCTTAGATGTAATGAAACCTAGATGTTAATTATATGTTGATTACTTGTTTATGGTTGTAATGGATGAATGATTTCAATGTTAGGCTTAAGAAAACTGGCAGATCTCCATTGTGTAACATGCTTGAACGTCTTAGGAAACATGAACCGATGTGTACTAGGTTTTATTGGTTGTATTTAATGCATGAGTAAATTCTAATGATCCCATGTTAGGAGCTTCTTAGCCGGCTCGACATAGGAGTGAAGTAGGCGCTCATAGGATTAGGGAAGTAAGTACGCCACCCCATGAATGGTATTAAGGAATACAATCCGTCATCCACGCAACTATAACACGTAATTAACGTGTAAAAGATATCTAGGGAGTAGTGAAGTCTAACTAAACATGATTGGCTCAGAACAGTCAACCTAAATTAACCAAGTATATGGTCAACAAAGTCAAACTACCTAGACCAATGCTTCCGGGTAATATACGGAATCACCAGGTCGTTATGTCCCGACGAGGTGTGGATTGTGCTTTAGCGTACTTGTGATCGGGTGATTATTCACAGAAAAGGGTTGTGATAAAAATACTAAAAAGGCTTAGAAAATTAAGAAAAATTTTACAAATCTAATTAACCATCATACGAATCCTAAAAAATTATAAAAAGTTGATTTTATGTATTTTTAAACAAATTTACTAATTATTATTCTAATTATTTATTAATTACCAATTAAACTATTTATATTATAAAAAATAGAAAATGAACAGTATAAATTCTAAAAAAATTTATAAAAATGTTTTAACTTATATAAAAGCTAGAAAAATTATAAAAACTAGGTGTTACTTTATAAAATCTAATTATGCTATTTAATTATTTAATATTAATTAATAATTAATTAAACTAAAATTAATTCTAAAAACCACTAAATTACAAAAGAAAAATCTGGAAAATTTTCTAGAATTACTTTAATATAAAAGAGATTTACTAAAAATATAAAAATGCTATATTGCTTATAAATAAGCTAAAAAGAAAATTAAAATGATAATTTCTATTAAATAGAAGCTATCACTAAAATTAAAATTTGTTTTTTGTGTTTTTTCTTTTTCCAAACTATTTTTATACTAAAAACTAATAACTTTTATGAAAACACTTCTTATGAAAACCAGAAATAAGCACTTTGAGTGCTTATTAGTCCAAACAGTTGACTTTCTTTGACCAAGAAGGGAATTTGGCTCAAATGGAGTTATGTGGGGTCCACAATGGCGTATTTTGGTTCCTCTGAGTTATTTGGACAATTATAAGCAAGATTTTCTCAAATAAGATGGCTAAATAAGCCAATAATCAACAATAAGCAATTAACTACTTGGAATCTGAGACAGAAATAGGACAACCTTATGAGGCAAAACCAAGTGGGGTCCACAGTGATTAAGGTCAAACTAAAGGTCAAAGCATGAAGCCTACCAGGAGGGGGGTTGAAAGAAGCTAAATGGGGGTCTGTGGGACCACTGAGGTGGCCAGAAACCACCACCAAAGTGGTGGTGGTGGAGTGGTATCTGCTGCAGCAGGGGAATACCCTCCCCTGCAGCTCAGTTTGGGTGAAAGTGGGGCCCTCAATAAAAATCCAAAAAATACAATGAAGGGGGGAACTCAAAGTTGAGCTGGGGGACTTTGCACCCAACAAGTTTGATGGTCTAAATCAACACACAAAAATCAAATTAATTCTTGCAACTTTTGTAAAAATCTGAAACATGCATTTTGACTTTTTGAGAAAAACTTGCAAATTGACTTTTCCCAACTTTGATCCTACTAATCTAGTTAGAAATGATATATTAGGCTATACTAACAATGAATTAAGCTATAACAACAGTTAAGGAAAGGATTTGGGTGGGTTTGGAACCAACTGTTCCAACAGTGGGTTAAATCAAGGGTATTAACCTTGATTTTGACTTTAGGCTTAATGTGGACTTGTTTTCTTGGTCACATTGACCTAATTTAACCTAGGTAAGACTGTTTTGAACACAAGAAACAACAAAATCCTATGGAAACACAGTGATTAACCTAGAACCAAACACCCCTTTTTTGTGACTGTTTTGAAGGATTTGATAAACAAGCTGTTCTAATCCTAATGAAATAAGTTCCACAAGCTTAATATGTTCAAATTAGCACTATTCAATCGCAAAATCACCAATACAACACAAGTACCAAAGATTACTTAGTAAACTAATTTGACAGTCAAATACAAATTTAAAGTACAAGACAAACTAAACTATCTCTAACTAAATTTTCTTTCTCTTAATTACTCTAACTTACACTAAACAGGCACACTTAATCACAAAGTTTAAAATGCAATAACTCATTAAATGATAAAAAATTGAAATTGAACCAAGAAACTCACAATTCGCTAGAATTCCCCCCCCCCCCCCACCCACACTTAGAAATGAATATTGTCCTCAATATTCAAAGTCCCAGCTATTATGCCGACTCTTTGAACGTAAAAAGTTAATATTCGAATCTAACTGCAGAAACACCATATTTCACTTTATTTCTATATATACACATTTTTTTTTTGAAACTTATATACATATATACGTTTTCAAACAGCGGGGGGTTGGCCATTCCCCCACACTAGGGTGGTAGAAAGTAGAAAGAAATCAGAGATACGGGTGAAAACCCGTATTGTGCTATTGTTTTTGTTTATCGAGTCGCTAGCTTGATTCGATCCTCAAATTCAATTGTCCTTGGGGAAAGTTTGGAGATCCGGGACAACCATGGATGGTATGTCCTCTCCAAAGTAGTGCTTTAAACGATGTCCATTCACTTTGAAATTAGGACCGTCATTTTGAGATAATTCGACAGTGCCATAAGGATGAACCTTAGCGATAGTGAATGGACCAGTCCATCAGGTTTTGAGCATTCCCGAGAAGATCTTGAGTCTAGAATTGAAAAGAAGGACTCGATCACCAATGTTGAAAACGCGGTTCTTGATTTTGGAGTCATGAATCTTCTTTGTCTTTTCTTTGTAGATCAAAGAGTTCTCGTAAGCTTGATCACGAAGTTCATTTAATTCATTCAGTTGAACTTTCCTATGATCACCCGCAATTTTGAGGTCAAAATTGGCATGCTTGAGAGCCCAATGGGCTTTGTGCTCAAGCTCGATCAGAAGATGGCACGATTTCCCGTACACAAGTTTGTAAGGCGTACACCCAATGGGTGTTTTGTAAGCCATACGGAAAGCCCAAAGTGCATCATCTAATTTATCCGACCACGATGCACGATTTTCACCTACGGTTCTTTCTAAAATCCTCTTAATTCCTCGATTGGAAACTGCTACTTGTCCACTTATTTGTGGGTGGTACGCAGTAGAAAGACGGTGAGTTACACCATACTTTTGCATGACTTTGTCGAATTTGTCATTGCAAAAATACGTACCACGATCACTGATAATAGCACGTGGAGTTCCAAATCAAGCGAAAAGAGCTTTCAAGAAAAGCTTTCGCTTCAACCCATTTTGACAAGTAGTCAACAGCCACGAGTATGTATTTGTTGCCATGAGAAGACGGAAATGGCCCCATAAAATCGATGCCCCAAACGTCAAAGATTTCACAAACTTGAATTGCATTTTGAGGCATTTCATTCTTTTGTGAAATATTCCTGTGACGTTGACAAGCGTCACAGGATTTGACTAATTCCTGGGCATCCATGTAAATCGAGGGCCAATAGAAACCGGAGTCAAACACCTTTTTGGCGGTGTAGTTTGGATTGTGGTGGCCCCCCGTGGGACCAGCATGGCAAGCCTTAAGAATTTCAGCGGCTTCTTGGCCATACACACACCGCCGGATGACTTGATCCGCACATATTTTGAAAAAGTAGGGGTCGTCCCAGAAGTAATGTTTTACATCTTTGAAAAATTTATTTTTCTGTTGGGACGACATCCCTTTCACCACAAAGTTACCCGCAAGGTAATTTGCAAAGTCGGCAAACCATGGGGTAATAGAGTCTCCACGAAAGGCAACCGCATTGAGTGTCTCGTGAGGGAATGTTTCATTAATTTCTTTCCTCTCGAAGACATCTTGGTGGGGGTTTTCCAATCGGGAGAGATGATCAGCAGCTAGGTTCTCAGCTCCTTTTTTATCACGAATAATGATATCAAATTCCTGTAGGAGGAGAACCCAACGGAGTAGTCTCGGCTTTGCATCTTGTTTTGCAAAGAGGTACTTCAAAGCCGAGTGATCCGTATACACTATGCTTTTGGGCAGTATCAAGTATGGCCGGAATTTTTCAAAAGCATACACCACAGCTAATAATTCTTTTTCGGTGGTGGTGTAATGGCTTTGAGCCTCGGTCATAGTTTTGCTGGCATAGTGTATAGGCTGAAAATGATTTGTTTTTCGTTGCCCCAAGACTGCCCCTATCGCATAATCACTAGCATCACACATGAGCTCGAAAGGCAAGTCCCAATCAGGGGCAACAAGAATTGGTGCCTCAGTAAGCTTTTTCTTTAATGTTTCAAAAGCTTCGATGCACTCGGGGGAGAAGATAAAAGGAGCATCCTTTTCGAGGAGATGGGTCATAGGCCGGGCGATTTTAGAAAAATCTTGAATAAACCTACGATAGAAACCTGCATGACCCAAAAAGCTCCTAACACCTTTAACAGTGGTGGGATGAGGTAATTTTGCACTGACATCCACTTTGGCTTTGTCAACCTCAATCCCGTTCTTTGAAATTTTATGGCCGAGGACAATGCCCCTTTAACCATAAAGTGACTCTTCTCCCAATTTAGACATAACTTTGTGTCTTCACAACGTTTTAGCATGCTGTCTAAATGGGAGAGACATGATTGAAAAGAATCCCCAATGACCGAAAAATCGTCCATAAAGACCTCCATAGTTTTCCCGATCATGTCGGAAAATATGGACATCATACATCTTTGAAATGTGCCCGGAGCATTACATAGGCCAAATGGCATATGTTTATACGCAAAAGTTCCATAGGGGCACGTGAAAGTGGTCTTTTCCTGATCTTGCTAATCAATGGGAATCTGAAAGTAACCCGAGAAACCATCGAGGAAGCAATAATACTCATTCCCCGCTAATCTCTCGAGCTTCTGATCCATAAAGGGCAGAGGAAAATGATCTTTACGGGTGGCATCATTTAACTTGCGATAGTCAATGCAGACACGCCATCCCGTAACCAAACGAGTTGGAATCAACTCATTCTCCTCATTTGTGACAACAGTAATGCCACCCTTTTTTGGAACACAATGAATTGGGCTAACCCAAGGACTGTCCGAGATAGGGTAAATCAATCCGGCATCAAGAGGTTTTAAAACTTCTTGTTTGATAACCTCGTGAATTTTTGGATTCACCCTTCTTTGTTGTTGGACTGCTGGTTTGAAGTCATCCTCCAATAGAATCTTGTGAGTACAAAATTCAGGGTCAATGCCCTTGATGTCGGAGAGTCGCCAAGCAATTGCTTGTTTATGAGACTTCAAAACCTTTATGAGAGCAGCCTTTTCCTCAACACTTAAGTCTTTAGCAATTATGACGGGTAATTTATCATCACCCTCCAGAAATGCATATTCAAGATGAGGCGGCAAGTCCTAAAGTTCAACCTCAGGGAAGTCATCAGTTTTCTCAACATTTTTTACTTCCTCTTTATGAAGTGTTTGTGGTAGAACAGGAAGAGGAGAAGGATCTTCGTTTAATAATTTCTCAAGTACGAGAATATCCCTCTCGGGGTCAATCTCTTGGTTATCGATTCCATCGGGAATTGAATCACTTTTGAGAAAGGCCTCAATTACTTCTAAGATGAAGTCACTTCCCTCAAACGGAGTGAGGGAAGGAGAAGGATTGGCTATGATGGGATGAGAAGAATGAGTGAGGTTTTCACTCGAAGAATTATCAATGAAACCTAAAATCTCTTGAGCATACTCCTCAGCAGCAACATCGATGACATCTATTTGGTTCACCGATTCACAGTCATAATTGGAGGAGTATCTCGAAGTTTGATTTAGGTTGAAGGTAATGGCTTCCGTTCCAACACGTAATGTGATCTCATGCTCAAATACATCGATAAGAGCGCGCCCAGTTCTAAGGAATCCCCTTCCAAGAATGATAGGAACCCTAGAATCGGCATCAAAGTCAACAATCACAAAATCTGCCAGAAAATGGAACTTTCCCACCTTAACGAATATGTCCTCGGCAATACCAAGAGGACGAGAAATCGAACGATCGGCAAGCTCTAAAGTCATGCACGTGGGAGTAAGTTCGGGAGGAGAGAGTTTCTTCCACACAGAATATGGCATTAGGTTAATGCTAGCACCTAGATCGGCCAAGGCGAAGCATTCAACCATACCCAGGAAAGTACAAGGAATGAGGAATTTCCTGGGGTCTCCAAGTTTTTCAGGAAGCTTTTTGTATGACCTTAGATATCACAACTTTATCACACCAATATAGAAGCAAAGATGAAGTAGAGATGGAGACTTGGTGACTTATATGTAATTCGTGTATATGTAGAAAGAGAGATGAAATATGAGAGAATATTATTAAGAAAACACACACAATACACACACAAGCACACCTTACAAATGAGAGGTAAGGTGCCTTATATAGTTCCATACATAGGCTTTGATGGGCTTGGGCTTGGACTTGGTTTCATGGATAGATAACAAGGCTTATGAAACATAGCATATAACATATTAGCTTGCCAAGTCCAAGACCCAAATGACTAAACTATTACTGATCCTAACAAACGACACAAAGTTACAATATGAGAATGACCATCACTTCATAATACATATTTTTAATGCTAACAATCTCCCCCTAAGGGGTGGTCATTCGAATGATGCTCCACATAAGTGGGTCTTCCGTGTTCTTTGTCTTCAACTTTGTGTGTCGTTGTAGAATAGTCTTTAGTCTTTGTTCCTTCATGCTTTGTAATCTTTGATAACTGATTTTCATCGTTCTTTGTTCCTTTGCGATGTGGAGTTATCTGCCTTTTGTCACTTCTGCGTCTGTGGTGGTTGTTTGCATTCCAACATGCTCATACGTCTTCAGTCTTTGTGATACATGCA
Organism: Artemisia argyi; assembly: GCA_030686995.1. NCBI lineage: Eukaryota > Viridiplantae > Streptophyta > Magnoliopsida > Asterales > Asteraceae > Artemisia > Artemisia argyi. The sequence goes on from CM060687.1 coordinate 71,179,425, forward strand.
TTTGTAGTTCCTGTTCTTTCACACAGATCTTTGTCACTTTACTTCTGTAGATTCTTTCACATTGCGTAGAATCTTTCTTTGAACCTCTCTTTGCTTTGATCTTTGTGAGAACTTTCCTTTGACTTCGAGATGCATGTATGAGCATGTGGAATCCTTCGCCATGGAGATGAAGTGTCCCTGCATATAAACAGTTAGCAATAAAACATCCGGTACTTACAGATAAGAATTAGAGATCGTCAACAGCATAGTGTGAAGACTCCTTCTAACCCTTACCAAGGCCGTTCCCATGTCAGATACTCTCGAGAGAGCTTACAAGACCTACTTAGTAGGTCAATGACTGGGTGAGTCGCTGGGGATCACTCCACGACTGTAGACCGTTTGAAACCACCACGTACACTAAGCGTAACCCATAAGGAATTACCGAAGTGACCTGCTGTCAGGGCTGTTTGATGTTGACCCTGGCAGGAATTTCCATTCAATCATTGAGAATCACAAAAGTGAATCCTCTCATAAATGTTCTGGCGGATTGCGAAGATCTGCGTAGGACTCATAAGTTTACATCTGGCGTCCTTAATGTTGAACAACCAGTGTAGAAATATCATGTGTTCCTATGAGATCTTTTGATGAATCTCGAGGCTCTAGACTCGATAAGTGCACATATGGTTTCCTATGTGGAGATTAGGGAGAGGTCTCCTGCTTCAATATCAACCATCTCTAAGAGACAGGTCGATAGATTACGCCGGTTCCCCGTGAGAATGAAACAAGCTCTTTTAAGAGAACTTGAGTGGTTAAGAAGGTTTAGTGCAGTGCGTCACTGGGTCCATGACGTCTTTGTCTTCAATACCGGTGTCACCTTAGTAACAACCAGTAGCATATGAGTTGAACCCGGTGTCTACCCTAAGGTTGAACATTTGGAGGGCTATTTCTTTTCACCCTTTTTCATAACTTTTCTTTTTAATTCTTCAACCCCTTCTTTCTCCTTTCTCATTTTCTCCTTTTTTCAATCATACCTAAGGACTTCTAATTCTAATCTATTGGAATTGTCCTTGGGTAGATCCCTCCGGCTCTGGCGGATCATAGGACGGTTTTCCCTAACCTTAGTCACCTTATAACTCCATGATTATCCTATCATTGATCACATGCCATAAAACCTTTCTGTGAAAAATCTCTCAAAGTGTTTATGATAATAAAACACATTTTGTTGACACTTCGAGAGTTTTGCATTTCTTTTGAAGGACTCCCCCTTCACATGTGCTCATGAATTTTTAGAAATTTGCACATGCGTGAGGAGTTTGCACTTTTTGAGTTGATCCACTTTCAGTGAACATGACCGATTCGAGACACGCTTACATCACTAGTTAGACTAGCTTGAAATTGTTACCCGTCCTGGTCAAGTCCAAAGAAAGTCTCTCGATACGGTACATTCTACTCAGACAAGTCCTATTCGAGACACGCTTACATCACTAGTTAGACTAGCTTGAAATTATTACCCGTCCAGGACAAGTCTTTTCGATTACTGACATTTTAAGCTTCGTCAATTCATTGGTACTTACTGAGTCGAGCTCTTTTGAGATTCAGCCACAATCTTTAAACATCTTTGATCACATTTAATCATGTCTTCTCCCCCTCAAAAATAGCATAGCGTGATATTTTTGATATCAACTGATTAATAAAGAGCTTTTTGGAGAGAAAGACAGATTTGATTTAGCATGAAATCGGAACATTTTTCTTTTTATACTCCCCCTTAATGATAGCTTATTTAAAATCAATGAAGGGTTTTGAGGGAGTTATCTTGAGCACTAATTTTGAGAGATTTTGAGAAATCTTTTGAACAATCTTGAAAAAGTGCTCAAGAATTTTGTTTGAAAACGAGTTTATGCTTGAAATCTTTTTCGTTTGTTTAGACTCGAACTTTTTGAAAAAGATTTCATCATTGAACGTACGAGTCCTTGATTTGAAAATAATCAGAAGTCATCATTGAAGTTCGGGTTTCGTACTGAAGTATACGAAAGCCATTGTGAAGAAAATTTTGAGAGACGACATGTTTTAGAAAAACATTAAAAAAGAACTCCCGCTCAAGCATCTGTACATATCCGTGTCATTGTTGAATAACATTTCTAGAAACGTACAGAATATTGATTTATACGAGAGACATGTCGTGAGAAGAATATTTTTGGATTTTTTGATTTTATATTGTTTTTGTATTTTTTGAAATTTTATATTTTTGTATTTTGTTTTTGTTTTTATAAAAGAAATGGAAAATCAAAAATAGAAGATTGAAAGAATGATTTTATAGAATTTACAGAATTTGAACCCTCTGAAGAACTGGGTTCTGAGATAGTTGAAGCACCTGCAACCAAAGACGAAGAGGTTTCACAAATAACAGTGTTAGAAGTACATGAAACATCACTCTGCGGGTGTTGACTATCAACGGTTGTTGTGGTTTCTACTTCTTTATCCTGAAGATTATCACTATTATTTGTCTTGGTGCAACTATCAAAAATCTTCCCTGTGGGAATCCACCTAAGACCAACTGTTTTAAAAACTTTCCCCGTAGGAATCCACCTAAGGTAAGATCTAGATGTAGTTTTCTTATCAGATGCAGCGGAAGTCTCAGTCTTGGAAAAACTACATTCTTTAGATATCCGCCTATTAGGTTTCTTAACCTCTTGCTTCTTATCAACGGGTTTGTTTCGATTTGGTGTCTTAGTGGATTGTGTCTTGACACTTGATTTGGAATTCTTTGTGTTGCATTCTACGTTCCTAGCATACTCTTTTGTGTCACTACTCTTAGATGTAAGCCAATCCCTAGTATTTTGTTGAAAGTTCCTAGGTAATGGTTTACTACTACTAGCGGTGCTTTGGAATCTTGTAGAATTCATCACACTAGGTTTTGCACCTAAAATTCCGTTTTTTCGATGTTGTGCCTTTTTTCTAGCTTCTTCTAGATGATGATTGAGGACCATGTCATTAGAACCAACAGATTCCTTTACAGATTTTGTGGTCACATTTGGTGTACTATTCCTAGAAGAGCCAGGTGAAATCACATTTTTGTTTCTTTCAACAAACAAATTTTGTTTTTCAACAATCTTATCATTTTCACATTGCTGGGGCAAGGGTGTTGGAGTGACTGGTTTTGTCAAATCCTTTTTCGCATCGACTTTTGGAGCAAACCGTGAAATTGACATTTTTGGTTTTTGAACCGTGTTAGAAACATTTGGTTTCTCCAAAGTCAATGGTTTTGCAAACTTAGTTTCCTCACCCTTCCCTTTTTGATTTTCAAGCTGAGCCCTCAAAAGATCATTTTGCTCTTTCATTTTCTTTAAGTCACGCTCATACGACAATTTGTCATACTTGCATTCTTCCTTTTTCCGATCAAGTTGTTTAAAATATGACACATTTTCTTTTTCAAGCTTTATAAGAGCATTTTCATATTTTGAAACAATTGCGGAGGTCTCAGCTATTAGTCGTTCATCGTCTTGAACAGAGTATGTTTGTAAAATGATGGACATAATGTCAGTGGTCATAACAGCTTCGAAGAGAGAATCATTTAGATTTTCCAAAACATTGATTTGCTCAAAAGATTCATTAGCCTTGTTTATCAGGGATTTGTGATCCGTGACGAAGTCAGCTGTTTCTTTTAAAAATGCTTGTTCAAAGTGAATTACACGAGCATGAATGTTATTAATTTGAGGAGCAAATTCATTTTCAAGAATCTTTTTAAGCTGTAAATGAACCGTGGAATTCCAGTTAATCTCATTAAGTCTCGTTTTAGATTCTAAAGTCGTTTTAAGTTGCCCAACTCTTGTTTTAAGATCATCAAGATATCCTCTGGCAGCACTTGAGTTAAAAGTGTTGTTTGAAGACATCTGTTCCATGTTTGAAAGCGATTTGGAAGCAACTACTTTCTTAGAAAACATTGTCGAGAATGGTCTTTTTATGGAAAACACAGATGGTTCTTTTTGTGGAACAAAAGTAATACCCGAAAGTTTGTTCAATTTGTTGTAATCAATGGGTTTCAAATCCTTTTGTTTCATTTTAGAAATGCTCTCTTCGACATGTTCTATCGTTTGCACAGAATCCCGAACGACGGGAGGATCATGTTTGGTGTAAAAAACACTACCATTATACAAAACATTCTGTTCATCCTGAACTTTCTTGAGATTACAAGGATTGTTGTTACCGAGAGCCATTTTGTGTTTCGTGTGGTAAATCGGATTAGTTTGGTTTGAAATCATTTTCATAGTTTGACTTGACTGACCCTACTTAACCACCAATTCTTCTAGATGTGCAATCTTGTGTTCTGACTCTACGATTTCTTCCAAAAGTTTATCTTCTTTCTTTGCAAAGTCCTTTTTCAACTCATCCCGTTCTTTTTCAAGATTGGTATAAGCTGTTTTTTGTTTTGAAAGTTGGTTTGTTAATTCAGAAATTTCTTGTTTTAAAGAGTTAATGGTTTTTGTTGAGCTTATTTCAAGATTAGCAAACTTGGTTTTCCATTCCCTATCTTTAACAAGTAACTTCTTATAACCAATTTCAAATTCTGACTCACGTTCTTTGTTAATTTGAAAACTTTTTGCATTTTCCTTGTATCTCTCAAGCTCAGTGGTCAATTTCTCATCCGCGGCCTTAACATCGCGATTGACCTTTTTTACTTTCTCGATTTCAATACCACAATTATTTAATAATGATTCAAATAAAGCACGTGTTTCCTCATCATTCTCAGCATGCTGTGAAACGAAGCCTCCATTATGATTCACATCTGGAGTTGCTGAAGAAGTATTGCTACTACTTGGCGTGTCCAGGTATGTATCATAAGTGGGTGCTAGCTTCTCAGAATGCTGTTCCTTATGAGGAGACATATCAAATATATCATTATTGTGACATGTGTTGAAATTTGGTACCTCAGATGGTGCATTGGTGTCATAAACAGGAAGTGTGTCAGAATCCGTGTCATACTTAGCTTCCTGAAGATTAGCCATGAATATGCAATTCGCATCGATATCCTCTCTATCTTCCATTTCATCCATAAGAGCCATAAAATCATGTTCCTCTGCATTCAACTGAAACCCTGCCTTCTCTTTTTGTGCCAACAGAACTGCTTTCTGCAAGTACTCTAGATCTTTCTTGTTCGGCTTAGTAGGACAGTTCCTTGCCATATGACCTACTCCTTGGCAGTTGAAACACTTTACCGGATTACCCTGATTCACATTTCCATAATTCCCAACAACTGGAGCTGCCACATTCCTATTCTGATTACCCATTGCCTGATTACCAACATTCTGACCCCTCTGATTTCCAACATGCTGACCCATCTGATTCCCTGCATACTGACCATACTGATTCCCTGCATACTGACCTGCATTTTGCATATTCTGATTACCCATGTTAATTCCAGTAGCGTATCCTTGTTGATTCCCATAAACTCCAACCATGTGGCCTCCATTGCCCATATTGAAACTCGGCTGAGCGATCTGCCTGTTGCGAGTATTTGATGAAATCCTTTGGTTGTTGTTTGTTGGTGTAGAATAGCGTCCTTGGAAAGCTTTTGTCAGAAAAGCAAACGCTTGAGTCAATGCTGCAGTAGCTTCATCATTTTCAGTGAATTCTGGTTCTTGAAATTGTGGGTATTGCTGTTGTGGAATAAGATGTTGTTGTTGCTGTGGGTAGAATTGTTGTTGGTAGACCGGTGTTGGTTGTTGAATGTAGGATGGTTGCATGTAGTTGTGAGTGGAAGATGATGATGGTTGTTGTTGTGTGTTCACTGGTATAGGTGTTGGTGTATCAGCAATTAATGCTAGAGGATCATGCTTTTTAGCTAGTAATTCAGCTCTTACTTCATTAGCTTCATCTTGATTTTGCTTCAAGAAGTCATACACTTGATCATAAGTCACTTCATGCAAATTCTTTGTCTGATAAACAATAGTGACATATCTTCCCCATTCTGGTTGTAACTCATTCAGAAAAATGGTGTTGTTAGCAATATTTGTCTGACTGAGGTTGTGTCTTGATAAATCATTCATGATCTTACAGAATCTGTGGTAGTACGTCTCTATGGATTCACCAGGAATTGAAATAAACTTGCGAAGTTCCTTAAGCAATTGTGTTTCCATTTCCTGTTTCCCGATGTCTGTCCCATACATTAACCTCTTGACTCTTTCCCAGACTGCATGAGCACTTACTTCACTGTCAACAGTAGCATAGATGGTTTCAGGTAAACCAAGAACGACGTAATGAAATGCCTGATCATCAGCTTCAATCTGTTTTCTGTCTTCCACAGTGTATGCAGTCTCATTCTGATCTCTGTAGTATGGTTGTACTGGGGGGGTACCATTTGGATCACCAGGGTCTAGTACTTGTGATGGTTTGAAGGGTCCATCCACAATGGATTTGATGAGAAGACTTCCATTTGTTTTGCTCTTAAGATAACGCATCATACGACTAGCCCACTGTGAGTATCCACCCTTTGACAGCATGGGAGGTCGGTTTTCGGCACCGGCTGCATGAATGTCTTGTTGCGTTGCCATAGATGAAGTGTAGATGGATAAAGTTGATTCTTGGATCGTTCCAACGAAATAGGAGTTGAGTTTGGAGTAAGTTGTTGCAAGATTTTATGGTGAAAATTTTGACTGAAAACCTTAAAACCTCAATAACTTCTTCTCGGAGCGTTTTTAGGCCTCGAAACTTCGCCTAAATTGATAAATCATTTAGCGTGTCGTTCTCCTCTGTCTGACGGTCGTTTTGACAGCTGATTCGTCGAAAACGGAGTTACGGTTCAAAAGTTATGGCCGTTTGAAGTTTGGTCGTCAAAAACCTCACTTTTGTCAAAATTCTCGAAACTTTGCTGTGATTGCGAGACTTCAAGATTGCGAAATTCTGTGTTCTCAAAGTTTGTCCAAGTTCTCGAAAATTTTCCAAGTTTGCGAAAATTATCAAGTTTCTCGAAAATTATCAAGTTTCTCGAAAATTATCAAGTTTCTCGAAAATTTTTCAAGTTTCTCGAAAATTATCAAGTTTCTCGAAAATTATCAAGTTTCTCGAAAATTATCAAGTTTCTCGAAAATTATCAAGTTTCTCGAAAATTTTTCAAGTTTCTCGAAAATTATCAAGTTTCTCGAAAATTATCAAGTTTCTCGAAAATTATCAAGTTTCTCGAAAATTTTTCAAGTTTCTCGAAAATTATCAAGTTTCTCAAAAATTATCAAGTTTCTCGAAAATTTTTCAAGTTTCTCGAAAATTATCAAGTTTCTCGAAAATTATCAAGTTTCTCGAAAATTATCAAGTTTCTCGAAAATTATCAAGTTTCTCGAAAATTATCAAGTTTCTCGAAAATTTTTCAAGTTTCTCGAAAATTATCAAGTTTCTCGAAAATTATCAAGTTTCTCGAAAATTTTTCAAGTTTCTCGAAAATTATCAAACTTATCTAAATTATACAATTTAGAAAAGTATCCCAAGTCGAAGTGTTTTTTCTAACTTATACAAGGAAGAAAAACACCGAGTAAGCCACGGAATCGTCTGAAGATACTTGAAGAGAAATTCTCGATAAAAGGTGGTGAGAGGTTCTCGATAAATGGCAACAAAATCGTTTGACTTAAAGCACTTCAAAATCAAGTTTGTGTTCCAAGATACTTGTACTTCTATGCTTAAAAACACCAAAATTTGAAGAAAGTTCCAAACTTGATGATTTTTTATGAAAAATTTTAAGATCTCGAAAACAAGTACAATACCAAAGTCGAACTTTTAAGCTAGAAATTTTCAAAAAGATTAAAACTTTCTTGTTAGATAAGGTTTATAACACTAGTTTGTAATCAAAAAAGTGTTAAAAACCAAGAAAAAACAAGAAAAGTAAAGAACTTTTAAAAAAAAAAAAAACGTGAAATATAGCTTAAAATCACGAACCACACAAACTCTCAACCCTCCTAAATCATTGTTAGGCGATTGATACCACTTGTATGACCTTAGATATCACAACTTTATCACACCAATATAGAAGCAAAGATGAAGTAGAGATGGAGACTTGGTGACTTATATGTAATTCGTGTATATGTAGAAAGAGAGATGAAATATGAGAGAATATTATTAAGAAAACACACACAATACACACACAAGCACACCTTACAAATGAGAGGTAAGGTGCCTTATATAGTTCCATACATAGGCTTTGATGGGCTTGGGCTTGGACTTGGTTTCATGGATAGATAACAAGGCTTATGAAACATAGCATATAACATATTAGCTTGCCAAGTCCAAGACCCAAATGACTAAACTATTATTGATCCTAACAAACGACACAAAGTTACAATATGAGAATGACCATCACTTCATAATACATATTTTTAATGCTAACACTTTTTCAAAAGAACTGCTGAGCAGTTCTCATTCAGAGGAGTTCTTGCCATCTCAAAGAGTTTTTCCTTATTACTTAACAGATTTTTGATTGTCGATGCAAACTTGGGCATCAAGAGAATAGCGTCCGCGAAGCTAATATCAAAGTGCAAATCTTGGAAGATTTGGAAAAATTCATCCATTTGGTGATTAGCTTTTTTGCGGAGCTTTTGTTCACTGAGACGTGATGGGTAAGGAATAGAAGTTTTGGATTTAGGGTTGTCCACTGGAGTTTCTGGTGGATCAAAGACAACTCCAAGCTTACATCTGGTTTCAGGAATAACCTGAGGTTGGACGTGTGCTGTACTTCGTGGGCTAGGAGTTTGCACCTTGTCCTTTGTCACCTCAGGTTCACGTTCCACTACCTTTGGAGGAGAGGAAGAAGAGGTAGTATGAATCGCGGGTTCATCATATGAAGCACCGCTTCGTGTTGTGATCGCCTTAGCATCGCCCCTCGGGTTAGCGATCGTGTTGCTCGGTAAAGTAGTACCTGAGCCCGAGGGTCGATCATTTAAAGACTTCTTGATATCAGAAATCTGGCTGACCAGCAACTTGTTCAACTCTTCTTGGGACTTCATGAATTGTTTTAACAACTCGTCAGATGAAGGCCCGGTTGGAACAATGGCTTGATTCGGATTAGGAATATTTGGAGCTCGATTGTTCGGATTGGGACCTTGATTTTGAAAATTACCCTGATTAGGGTTGTTGTTTCCATGAAAATATCCCGGATTGAAATTACCCTGACCTTGGTTTCGATTAAAGTTTCCTTGATGTTGGAAACCTTGATTTTGGAAACCTTGGTTTTGATTGTGAAAACCATGACCCTGATTGAAGTTACATTGGTTTTGAAAACCTTGGTTCACTCTATTTTGATTTTGACCACGGTTTTGGACATTTTGGTTTTGATTAAAATCGGGAGGTCCAGGATAATGATGATGAGGACGATAGCTAGGGTCCATAGGAGGGTGATATTGATTGCCTCCTTGATTTTGGGACCCGGCTACAGCATGAGCTTCATATGGAGTACCATTAGTAGCTGTGCAATTGTAGTAGGCATGCGGCCCACCACAAGTCACACAGACTTCCACTTTTTTAACCTCAGCAGGTGGAGGATGTTGTGGAAATGAAACTTTCTTTGTTTGGGCGAGAACCAAAGCTTGAATCGCTTCAGTGAGCTTGTCAATCTTAGCATCCGTGCTAGATTGACTCACAGAAGATGAAGTGGAAGGACCCGCATTGATTTTAGAAACAATCGGTTTGCTTCGTGTAGAGCGGACCTTGGACTTGATTTCTATGTTTTGCAAAGCTTCTTTTGTGGTTCTACTCAAGAAATTACCTCCCGCGGAGGCATTGAGAGAATCCTGATCAGCTTGGCTCACGCCATTGTATAAAGTATCGAGTTGCATCAACTCAGAGAAACCATGATGTGGACACTTGCGAAGTAATTCTTTGAAACGATCCCACGCTTCACCAAAAGATTCATCATATTTTTTAGTGAACTTGGTGATTTCGTTCTTAAGACTCGTGGTCTTGGAAGGTGGGAAGAATTCATTCACAAATTTTTTGACAAGATCTTCCCATGTCTCAATAGATCGAGGAGGTTGTTTTTCAAGCCATATTCGGGCTTGTCCCTCCAGGGAGAATGGGAAGAGAAGAAGTTTTATTGCTTCACAAGGGACATTCTTGTACGTGATGGTCGATGTGATTTTATTGAACCATCGAATGTGAGCATGAGGATCATCCCTCTCAAAACCATAGAATTGACTTGAGGTTACAAGATTGAGTAACCCAGTTTTGAGCTCAAAATTATCAGCCACGATGGCTGGAACAACAATGGCATCTCCGTAACCCTCGATGGGTGCTTGGAGAAGCTCACACATGGGGCGGTCTTCCGCCATGGTGACAGTGGGTGTGGCAACAGTATGGATCTCAGATCCGACTGTTGGTGTTGAACATCTACGAGGTCTTCGAGGTTTCCGAACAAGCTCACGTAATGGGCTCGTAGACCTTGAAGAACGAGTGCGCATGCACTAGAGATAAAAACCAATCAAAACAAAATCGAGGCAAATCAACAGTGAACTTAAACCAATAATCACAAGCAAGTGGCTTCTTTAAGAAAGGTACACCACTCACAGGGATACAAAGGCAAGTTTTAAATCTTTGGTTTGGGAACTTATTATGTTCACACCCCCAGTTGGTAGGTGTTCTGTCTTGGTTTGCGACGGTTGGTTTTTATGTATTTATTATTATTCACAAGAAAAGACAGATGTTTTTGGGTTTTGTGTATGTATTTAAAAACTTTTGGACAATATTTTTGGTGTCGTTTCGTTTACCAAAATCGTATTTCTTTAAGAATCACCTTAAAAGAAACACAATATAGAAAACGTAACAATCTGTTTTGTTGTTTTTTTACTTTTTTGGTGTTTTAACACTTTAGGAAAAGTGTTAATGACTTTTTTATGTTTTGATTTTAAAATTTACAAAAGTGGTGGTTTTTGTACAGTGATTGTGGTGAAATAACACTAATCTCAAATGACGCTATAGAAACGCGCACACCTCCCCGGCAGCGGCGCCAAAATTTGATTGGTTCAGAACAGTCAACCTAAATTAACCAAGTATATGGTCAACAAAGTCAAACTACCTAGACCAATGCTTCCGGGTAATATAGGGTATCACCAGGTCGTTATGTCCCGACGAGGTGTGGATTGTGCTTTAGCGTACTTGTGATCGGGTGATTTTTCACAGAAAAGGGTTGTGATAAGAATTATTTGAGAATTATGAAATGAAATAGCTTAGGAAAGCTATGTGATTGATTACTGGAATTTAGATTAAGAAGAATCGATTTAAAACCTAAAAATGTACGTTTTAATTAAAAACGTACGCTGACGTACGAGAAAGAAAGTACAACTGATGAACGGAAAAGGCTACAAGTGTGAAATTATTATTATTACAATCCTAACAAATAAAGAAAATTTTAAGAAAAAGTAAATTATTTTTGCACTATTTAATTATTTATTATTAATTAATTACTAATTATTTATTTATTAACTAATTAAACTAATTAGAATTATTAAAAATACTAAAAAGGCTTAGAAAATTAAGAAAAAATTTACAAATCTAATTAACCATCATAGGAATCCTAAAAAATTATAAAAAGTTGATTTTATGTATTTTTAAACTAATTTACTAATTATTATTCTAATTATTTATTAATTACCAATTAAACTATTTATATTATAAAAAATAGAAAATGAACAGTATAAATTCTAGAAAATTTTATAAAAATGTTTTAACTTATATAAAAGCTAGAAAAAGTATAAAAACTAGGTGTTACTTTATAAAATCTAATTATGATATTAATTATTTAATATTAATTAATAATTAATTAAACTAAAATTAATTCTAAAATCCACTAAAAGACAAAAGAAAATTCTGGAAAATTTTCTAGAATTACTTTAATATAAAAGAGATTTACTAAAAATATAAAAATGCTATATTGCTTATCAATAAGCTAAAAAGAAAATTAAAATGATAATTTCTATTAAATAGAAGCTATCACTAAAATTAAAATTGGTTTTTTGTGTTTTTTCTTTCACTAAACTATTTTTATACTAAAAACTAATAACTTTTATGAAAACACTTCTTATGAAAACCAGAAATAAGCACTTTGAGTGCTTATTAGTCCAAACAGTTGACTTTCTTTGACCAAGAAGGGAATTTGGCTCAAATGGAGTTATGTGGGGTCCACAATGGTGTATTTTGGTTCCTCTGAGTTATTTGGACAATTATAAGCAAGATTTGCTCAAATAAGATGGCTAAATAAGCCAATAATCCACAATAAGCAATTAACTACTTGGAATCTGAGAAAGAAATGGGACAACCTTATGAGGCAAAACCAAGTGGGGTCCACAGTGATTAGGGTCAAACTAAAGGTCAAAGCATGAAGCCTACCAGGAGGGGGGTTGAAAGAAGCTAAATGGGGGTCTGTGGGACCACTAAGGTGGCCAGAAACCGCCACCAAAGTGGTGGTGGTGGAGTGGTATCTGCTGCAGCAGGGGAATACCCTCCCCTGCAGCTCAGTTTGGGTGAAAGTGGGGCCTTCAATAAAAATCCCAAAAATACAATGAAGGGGGGAACTCAAAGTTGAGCTGGGGGACTTTGCACCCAACAAGTTTGAAGGTCTAAATCAACACACAAAAATCAAATTAATTCTTGCAACTTTTGTAAAAATCTGAAACATGCATTTTGACTTTTTGAGAAAAACTTGAAAATTGACTTTTCCCAACTTTGATCCTACTAATCTAGTTAGAAATGATATATTAGGCTATACTAACAATGAATTAAGCTATAACAACAGTTAAGGAAAGGATTTGGGTGGGTTTGGAACCAACTGTTCCAACAGTGGGTTAAATCAAGGGTATTAACCTTGATTTTGACTTTAGGCTTAATGTGGACTTGTTTTCTTGGTCACATTGACCTAATTTAACCTAGGTAAGACTGTTTTGAACACAAGCAACAACAAAATCCTATGGAAACACAGTGATTAACCTAGAACCAAACACCCCTTTTTGTGACTGTTTTGAAGGATTTGATAAACAAGCTGTTCTAATCCTAATGAAATAAGTTCCACAGGCTTAATATGTTCAAATTAGCACTATTCAATCACAAAATCACCAATACAACACAAGTACCAAAGATTACTTAGTAAACTAATTTGACAGTCAAATACAAATTTAAAGTACAAGACAAACTAAACTATCTCCAACTAAATTTTCTTTCTCTTAATTACTCTAACTTACACTAAACAGGTACACTTAATCACAAAGTTTAAAATGCAATAACTCATTAAATGATAAAAAATTGAAATTGAACCAAGAAACTCACAATGTGCCTCCTGCCAATTTCTTATGAACTAGAAACCAAGTATCCTAACCTAATGGCTTCCACAAGCCTCTATTACCATTTCCAACTCAGAATGCACCCTTCTTCTTGCTTCTTCTTCTCTTCTTCCTTTTTTTTTTATTTTTGAGTGAATTTTTATATTTTTTTTTAATTTTTGAATTTTATACTACTCTGATTTTTATGATCACTAAAAGCTTGCAGAAGCTTTATAGGAGCTTACATGAGTTAATGGAGTCCAATATAACAGATAACAACATTTGAACTGGATTGAGTTTTTGAGCTAAAATTGCATAATCTTAATTTATAAAGATACACTGAAATTGATAACTTAAAAAGAGTTATTACACACTAGGATTACTTGGTACCACATTAGAAAACTAAATTTTACTCTAGAATTTAAGAACCATAAAATTCGACATAAGAAAAATAAAAATTATACTAGATACTCTCTCCATTGCTTCTTTTTCTTTATATATGGGATCATTAGGGTTTGTTGAAGCTTCTGAGCAATTCCCACCATGAATTTGAGCTGTTGGATCCTTTTAATGCCGTCTTGACCTTTGAATTGGATTTGGCGCCTTTTTCTTATCTTTGTCAGGAGGGGTAACTTGGAGGGGTTTTAGGGATCATTAATTGGTTTTGGAGTTTGGTGGAGGCCAAGGGAACAAGTAGTGGTGAAGCTGATGTGGAGGTATGGTGGTTTGCAGTAGCAGGTTGGAGGGGGGAGAAGGAAGTCAAAAGGTTGGACTTGGGGGAGTTTATTAGAAACGGGGGAGTATATTTGAGTGGTGGGCTGGGGTGTTGGTGTTGGAGTGGGCCTGAAAAAGGGTGGAGTGGGCTTTTGGAGTTTGAGTGGGCTTGGTTTGGTTTGGGGTATGTTTGTTGGGTTATAATAACTTGAAGGGTCCGTTTGGTGTTTATAGTAAAAACAAGGACCAAAAATGAAATTCCACCAAACCAAGGGACCTGAATTGTAATTCTGCCAAAGTATCACCAAGGACCGTTCATGCAAAGTTTAATAATCCAAAAACCATTTTTGCAATTTTTTTACTTTTCAAAATTCCCAGGGACTATTTCTGCAAATTTCCAAACTCCAGGGGCCAAACATGTAAATTTTCCAAACTTTTTACCCAAAGTCCATTTTTGATAACTTTTGATTTTTTAAGGACTTGGGTTGACTTTTTTTTCAAAATAAATGTATAGGGACTATTTTTGACAAATTTTGAAACTTGGGGGACTGAAACTGCCAATATTACAAACTTTGATCATTTTTCATTTGTTTTTGCTCATTTTGCATTTAAAACACATAAAACACAATCCCTGGGATAATTTTAGTATTTTGATGACTTTTCGATTATTTTTGTATGTTTTGGTAGTTTAAATATGATAAAAATGATGAGTGTTTGAGCACTCATCAAAACACAATTCTCCCACATATTGCTCACAACTCTAATATAATTTTAGTTTAATTTCATTTTTAGTTTTTTATTTTGATTGCATCTTAGTATTGGGTTAGTTGACTAGCAATTAATTCCGCCAAACTCCTTCAAACCCGAGATTTTTACTTGCTTTCCTAAAAACATAAAAATACAAAAAGAATCATCCTTCATCTCTAGACCTAGTCTTTAGGTTTTCTAATCCTAGCGACACTATTCCTAGCTGAACGATTAATCCCCCGGTACTTGTCATTATACTATACTACATCGATCAGGTACATTGCCTGGTGGGGGTTGTAAGCTTCTCGAGATCCCTCGAGAGGTAAAGCCTGGTGCAATCCCTACGCATCAAGTTCCAATAATGAACGATATAGTCTACAACATTCAAACCGGACGTGAAAAGACTATGATCCCGTTCATAAGATTCACAAAGCTAATCATTGAGCATTTCTGCAAAGATACACCGGAATTCATCAAAAGAATGGGAGATCCAAATGAGCCAAAGAACCTCTTCGAGGACGACTTCACCATTTCTTTTGTCAAAATCACCACATCTTCTACTAAGCAAAAAGGAATGAGGCTTCCCGAGTACCTTCTTAATGATAATATCAAGAAAAGTTTGAGCTATAAAATTTACGATAATGCTTACAAAGGGATTCAGGAAGAAACTACCATACAGACTTGAAGTAAAGGAAGTGTGAAATCTGGGAGTACTACAAGCACCACTGGCTCACCGCAATCAAAGTCAAAGGCTACTCCCAAAACCAAACCTTCCACCAAACCGAAACCTACACCCAAACCTAAGCCTGCAACTAAGCCAAATAAGAAGGTAACACCAAACTGCGCTGTTCGAGATGAACCTACACCGCCACCCTCTGAAAGCGACTCTGAGTTTGACACAGAATCTGAAGAAGAAGAGGAAGACTTTGAACGAAGAGTAACAGTACCTGAAGAAGCATTTCCAGAAACGGAAATTGCAATACAACAAAGTCTAGAAACCTTTGAAGCAGATAAAAGAAAAAGAAAAGGGATCACGATAAATGAACCTAACAATGATGAAGAAGACGAACCAATAGTTGAGCAATTGGTCGACAAAAGAAAATTGAAAAGTATAATTGTCGACACACGAGCTGAAGAGAAAAAATTTCTCAAAGATCAGAGGGAAGCATCACTCCTCAGCCGACTTCATCCTCAACCTTCATCACCACCTGTCAATCTACCAGAGCATGAAGGCACTACCAGCAGCACAGTTCCTCCCGTTGTGTCTACCACTTTAGAACCAGCTTTACAACCAAGTGATAATGTAACAGACAAAGATGTAACAGGTGACATCACTATGACAGAAACTACAATTGTTGAGGAGAATGTTGATGAACAGGAGAACATTGCTACGGATCAGGGATTTGACCCTTTCACCACTCCAGAGTTTCTTGCACAGGAAGAAGAGGAACGCAGAAGAAAGGAAAATGAAGAAAATGAAGCATTCGACACCAACATATTCCTTCAGTCATCTTCACAATCTAAACATACATCTTCACTGCAACCTCCACCTCCTCAAGACTCTCCACCAAAGGATCCGACTCCTCCAGCTTCTTCTTCTTCAAGCTCTCACAATGAGTCATCATCTGAATCATCACCGGAACATTCATCTCCTATACCCTCTGAAACCGCATCTAAGCAACAATCAATCAATGAACCGACAAAACCAGTTGATCTCTAGGAGCAAGTCAACTGTCTCACAACCATGGTTACTAGTCTTGCTAAACAAGTTGAAGATTTTTAGGAGGCAAAGCAGCAAATTGATAAGTTCATGAAAGCAGATTTGACAGGACTCATCAGGACTTTCACACTAGATTACCTTACTGAGAATCTGGTTGAAATCGTCACTCCCGAAGTGACAAGTCTTGTTGCACCAATCAAGGACAATCTGGAGCACAGAATCAGAAGTGTTGTAAAGAAAATGTTTTCAACAACACCATTCACGCTTCATCCTGCCAAAGCTTCAACATCAACTCCAGTCATTTATGAACCATTAGTCGAAGACCTGCTTACTCAACTCTACGACAAAGTTGCGTCCAAAACCACTTTGACAACTGAGGAAACTGCACTTATCGACGCTATTGCAGCTAACATGTCTAAAGAGTCATGCAAAGACGCTGCAGGATCCCTGAAGAGGTCAAGGAAAGATGACGACCCGGACCCAAAATCAAAAGGTAAGAAACACAAGTCCAGAACCAGTCCATCATCTTCTCACCTGTGGAAAACTAGAAGGGGGGTTGAATAGTTTTACGTCCTTTTTAAATTTATAAACACAAGTTTGTTTTAAAAACTTCGATTCTAGTTTATGTGAACTCAAAACTTGCACTATATGAACAATTGTATGGTAACTAACTAACAAAGCTAATATAGGAAAGGTAAATAAATAAGTAATGAGAAGAGATGGAAAGATCAAACCACAACACAAGGATTTATAGTGGTTCGTCTACAAGGACACCTTCCTTATTCCTACTCCACTCCCCGAGTCACCTACTCGAGAGTTTTCTTCACTATGTCAACAAACTCCCTTTTGGCGGAGAAAACCTTACACACCAATTTACACACCACAACAACTTCACAACTTGATCACAACTTCTACACAACTTCTTCACACCAATATACTACACACCAATCTTTTTCACACCTATCTTCTACACACCAATCTTCTACTTCACACCAATCTTCACAACTAACCTACGTCACTACTAATCAACTTCTACTTCCTACACAACTTCTATATCTTCTAAACAATATATAACAAGCACAACATAATATTCACAAATGAATGTATATATACACTATGCACAACTACTCTTCAACACTTCTTGAACTTGGTTGTAGAGAGAGTGTTCTTCTTTTGCACTTTGGATGAGAATGGATGATGAGGGATTGAATCACTTGAAACAAGGATTAATATACAAATGATCAAAGGGTTTTAGAGGATCTTTAGAGAGTTATAGATCTGAAAATTTCGTGCAAAAGGTGAGGCAAAAATCCAGGTTTAAGGTGGTATTTTTAGGCAAAAGATTCTGACAGAGGAGCGTGGCCGGTCCCCTTAAATCAAGGCCGGTCCCCTTAATTTTAAGGGGACCGCCCCTTATAATTAAGGGGGCCGCCCATCTCAAACGGCCAGAATCTTTGTCTTTTAGTGGGGAAAGTTTATTTGGTGAAAAACTAACTGATTTTGGTTAAAAATTTGAATTCATATATTTAGTATGAATAAAACATTTTTCTTTATTACCGAAAGTGTTTTTCAAAACATATATAATATGTTTATATGATTAAATAAACTTTGTGTTAGTTAATTAAATACCCCTTTGATCATGAGATGTATTAAGCACTTGTTTATCCATACCTTAAGTGATTAAGTTGGATAGAGTGATATAAACTAGCTTAATACTTGTTTACGTAGTAATTATATGATTGACGATTTACATTTTGTGATCGTCAAAATATAGAGATATCGAAAGATATAAATAACGTTTTCATACATTATTTATGTCAACAATCTCCCCCTTTTTGATGATTACAAAATTTAAACTCATTAATCGAAAATTAGTATATATTCAAGTATTATTTTGAGTTTATATCACTTCTCCCCCTTTTTGTTAGCATCAAAAAGGTTATCCCATGTTAATGTAAGCTCCCCCTTGAAGTATACTCCCCCTCATTTTGAGGCCAAAAGGAATCGAGATATGGATATCTTGCAAAAATATTTAGTGGACAAGCAACATATATATGTATATAGCATGCAAGAGTAGAGACTAAACATAACCATAACATTAATAATATGAAAAAGATACATCAAGCATTACATTAACAACCATAACAAGTAATGCAAATAACAAAAGCCTTAAAGGCTTAGAATCATCACTAAAATAAAAGAAACCAAGGCTCAAACATGAGAGTCCTCTTTAGAGCTTGCCATCCAAAAAGGTTTAATACAATTTTATTTGTAAAACACCAAGCATGTTTAATTGGGAGGAATGGATGGTGAACATGGATATGGTGATGGTGGAGGTGTGTTTGTTGATGGTGGTTGATGCAACAAGTTTTCAATATGAGAAAACATGTATTGGATCTCATCTCTTAATCCGAACACAATTGTTCGGTTATGAATGCAACAAAGGCAAGTGTCTCCATGAGCTTCAAGTAAGCTCCATGGGACGGGGTTATAGGTTGGTGGATTGATAGGAGATGATGAGAAATGTGCATCAAGAGGTGTTAATGGTGATAATGAGAGAGTGAGTGCAAGAGTTGTGTTTGCATTGGTGGGTTGTGATGGTTGATCAATTGTTGGAGGAGATAAGTGGGTGTTGATGTAGTCATTTATGGATGAAGTGGATGGTGTGGAGGAAGTGGAATTTCCATTAGTTGATGGTGTTTTGGAGGGTGCATTTGGTGCACTAGGAGATGAGCATTGAGGTGGTGGTGATGGGGTAGTGTTGTCTTCATTTGTAAGATCAATGAATAATTGTTTTGGTGGAATAATGACAAGTTTTTGTTTCTTGGCATTGTTTGAATAGGTGGTTCTTGGTGATGACATGATAAAAGGATGATGTTTAATGAAGGTTGAGGATGATGGAATGTGAATTAAACATGCATGGGGATTATATAGTGGGAAAACATGTTTAGAAGTGGAATTAGTTTGAAATTGTAATGTTAGATTCCAAAATCAGTTTGGTTTTTAAGGGAAATGGTAGCTGAGACTAGCAAAAGAGATCACAAGGTGCAAAAGAAAACAGTGTAAAAACTGTTACAGATGGCCGGTCCCCTTAAATGGAGGCCGGTCCCCTTAAATTTAAGGGGGCCGCCCTTATGAATTAAGAGGGCCGCCCATCTGACGACCTAGAAATCAAAAATTTTCAAAAATTTTCTGAAAAAATGTTATGTTCTGTTTTGTATCTATTTGGACATTTCACATTTGTTTTGGTCTATTAGAAAGCATACATGTCATATATTTATATAAACATTAACTAATCATGCAAACATATATATAGATTAAGAGAAGCATGCATTAAAAAGCATATATTAAAAACAATCAAGTTAGCATCCTAAACAAATATCCAAATAACAAGTACTTCCGAATATACTTCGGACAAATAGCACACAAGACATAAAAATAAGTATTGTTCAACAAATATAATCCAAGCACATCATCTCTTTTTCTTCCCGAATATGCCCTTCAATGTCTTCCCGATAGATTTGAAGCCACCTCTAACTTCTTCATGCAAACTCTTTTGTCTTCTAAGCATCTCGGTAGTTCGTTCATGAAGCACTTCTTCGGTTTGATCACTAGGAGATGGGGTAGAATACTCGGGATAGTCAAGATCCTCTAAATTGTCAACGAACTCAGAAAACGAAGGGGTACTAGCATCATGGATGTTTTTCTCCTCATCGTCATCGTCTTGCCTTGAGGATGATCCATGAAAGTTATGACGACGAGGTTTACCCTTGTCACTTCGAGTTCGTCGAGCTTGTTTTAGAGCGAGAGGACGTAGAGTGGGGTAGATGGACTCATAGATACTATTGTCAAGATCGGGGTAGTACTCAATAACATGACGATAGAGACGAGTGAGGAACATTCCATATGGAAGGTTGGCTTTGGGAGTTTTTCTAGCACACTCAATCCGTTTGATAAAGAAGTAGGCCAAATTGTAAGGCTTTTCGACAGCTATACAATACAACATGTGAGCAAGGCACGCCGGGAGATGGTCCCGTTGACCTCCAGTACCAAACGCATTCTCACGAATGAGTTCTTCCCAACGCTTCATGTAGGGGCTTAATTCCTTGAGGAGAAGTTGGTATGGAGAGATTTGAACGTTTTTGGATTTCATTTTTCGGCTTGTGGTGGCACGTTCCACACCAAGGATTTGACGAATTTCGTCGGGATGAGGAATTTTGTCGAGATAGGGACCGAAGGTTGGTCGATAGCGATTAAGAGATTTGAGGTCCCACTCGTTTGTGAAAACGGCTTGACCTCTAAAAGGAATTTGGAGGATATGACCAAATTGTTCGAGAGTTAGGGTGATAAATTCATTTTGAATCATGAAAGAGATGGTGATGATACCAAGATCATTGGCTTGGATGGTGACTTGGCTATAGAAATCCATTATGAAGCGAGGAATGATAGGTTCATTTATTTCATAAAGACAATTGAAGTTGATGCTTGTAAACACGCGATTTATGTAGTCGGATTGAGCAAAAGCAAGATCTACTACACGTCCTTCATGAACATTTCTATCTTCAATTTGACGATATATAAGTCCAATGGAAGGAGATGTGGTAGGGAGTTGGGAAACTTTAGGAATGTAATTTTTAGTGTGAGAAAGATCTTCGGTAGTTGCTTTTGGCATTTTCACCTAAACACATCAACAATACAAAAAAAAAATTTAAAGAAAGATAAAAGTATATGTATATTGTTAAGGTTTATGTTGGAACGCAAACATACTTCGTTACTAATCCTAAGAAGTAGATTACCATGTTCCTTAATATTGTTTTTAACTCGTTCTAGATATACTTTACGATGTTTAATAAGTAGTTATGGACAAATCCAAACGCCCTTTTAAACATCTTAATATATCATGAAATTTACTAGATTTACATTAGATTGTAAAACTAGCTATTTCTTGCGAGTTTCTTATGCATGTGATTTGTTTTTGAAAAAGATGGTTTGTATTTTTACTTAAAAATGTCATTTTTAGTAATAAACCAAACGCTTCCTTAACTATTGACTTATACCACTAGTATGTCAATATATATATGAATTATATATCTTGACAAGTCCGATTAGCAATTTTTAGGTTTATAATTATAACAAAGTTTTATAAAAATTATAATATCTAGGTTTCGATATTATTTGGACATAATCCAAACACTCCTATATCGTGAACCAATATAATTTTTCTTGGTCGAAAAATGTAATTTCAAGTTTTACAAGTTACAAAAGTATAATGTGATTTGTTTTAACACGTTTTCAAATCATTATTCAACAATGACTTTGCTAAAAATTTTGAAAAGGAGTGTATGAAGTTTTTCAAAAATTTTCGACATGATAGTTTATAATTACTAGTTTCTAGTGTTGATAAATCATTCTATTCCTAGGGGAAGCATTTGGTTATGGAGTTTTAAGACTTAATTCGAAAGAAATTATGAAATTGACGAATTTTATAAAACATGCATAATCATGAGTATGACCAAATAAGATGAAATTGGATGAAATGTGTTATGAAAAACTTACAATACGTAATGGTGATAGTGTTAGATGAATTTTCCCTTTGCGAATTAACCCGAATTATGTGATTTGGAAGTGATTTGAGATGTTTTTGGGTTTTGGCTTTCGTCACAGCAGAAGCAGGGGAAGGGGAGTATGAAAAAGTGGAGTGTTTGGCAAAAGGAACAAAGGGAAAAACAGGTTTGAGCTATCAAATGGCCAGCCCCCTTAAATATTAAGGGGGCCGCCCTACATTTGGCTGCCGGTCCCCTTAAACATTAAGGGGGCCGCCCTCCAAAATTTTATTTTTGTGATTTTGGTTTCTGGAAAGAACAAGAAAATATTTATATGTATGTATTAGATTTATATTTAATCAAAAATGCGTTGGAGGGTATTCGCACGAAAGGAATTACTTGACACTTTTACTTGACATTATGCCAATTAAATTTTCTTGATCATTTCGGATGAAATTTATCAAGTTGTCAAGTACACGAGAAAGTTGTGGAAGGTTCATAACTATATGTATATATATATATATATATATATATATATATATATATATATATATATATATATATGTAGTATGGGCTTATAAGACGAGAATAAAGGAGGGAGACGTATGCAACGGAAGCCGTGAGTTTGTTTCATCCATAGATTTTTCGACTCATCTCTCTTCATCAGCATGAGTGTTGTTGGATATTAAGGTTCAATAAGGCAAATGGGGAAAAGAAAAGGTTCGTAAACGAACAATTTCTAGTTCTAGAAAATCAACAAATGAATTTTCTAGGTTATAAGATCCTAGATATAGCTAAGTGTATATATATGCATATATATATATATTTAGATATAGTATAAGTAGATAAGTATATATATGTATAGAAATAAGAACTAGAGGGAATAATGAACCAATCCAAATCACATAAAAACTAGATACTAAACTAAGCATACATTTGTTGACAAGGAAATAAAAGGAAATGTGTACCTTTCGTCTTCAATGCGTTTAACTTCAAAATCTTCAATAGAAAGTCCGAACAAGGGGTGACATCAAAGATTTCCATGTTTGAATGGCGAAAGTTTTTACGTTGGTCCTCATTGTCTCATTTGACCAAAGTTATTTGTCTCGAACATGTTTTGTATTTGACTTGGGTGCATATATGGTGGAAACATTCCCCATGGATTGAAGTTCCACATTTGTTGATTATTGTTAAAGTTTCGTCTATTTTGGTTTACTCTTGGTTGAGGTGTTTTAGGTCTAGGGTAAGAATTATTCGGTTTCCTAGGTGGTGGAGTTTTAGATCTTGTTTTAGTTTTGGGCGATCCTACTTCGGTTTTTAAAAATGGTTTATAAAATGGTTTTATTTCTTCATTACTAGCTAGAGGTATTTTCTTATCATTTATGCGTATATACTTAGGATTAGATT
This sequence comes from Artemisia argyi, assembly GCA_030686995.1. Taxonomy (NCBI): domain Eukaryota; kingdom Viridiplantae; phylum Streptophyta; class Magnoliopsida; order Asterales; family Asteraceae; genus Artemisia; species Artemisia argyi. Next base: position 71,202,818 of record CM060687.1, read on the forward strand.
TTGAAGGTTTTAGTTCCTTAAGTTCGCTTTCAAATTTAACATTTTTAACTTCACTTGTTGAGGCTTCGGTTGAGTTAAAACCTAGACCGGTTTTATCTCCGGGTATTCTTTGAATACTTATAATTTTACTAAGTGAGTTACTACTATTTTCAAATTTATCAAGTTTACAAATTTCTTCCTTAAGTTTGTTGTTTTCACTTCTAAGCTCTTGACATGATTTACATTCTGCAAAAGTTTCTTTTCCTTTTTCAAGTTGATGTATTTTAATTTTTAGTTCAAGTACTCCATTTTCTAATTGGTTGTTTATATATTTTAGTGATTTGTTTTTAGCCATAACTTGTTGTCCTAGTTTGCATAATCTATTGTATTCACTATCTAAATCTTTTTCATCTAATGATAGATTTTCATCACTAAAATATTCGGTTTCGGAACGTACCTCACTTGATGTTTTAGCCATGAGACACTTTTCTTCCTTTGTTGTTTCTTTCTCATCTTCATCGCTATCACTCCAAGCGCCTCCAACAAACGCTCTTTGATTCTGATCTCTTGTCATCATTGGACATTTTCCAATAAGGTGATTCGGATCACCACACTTGAAACATTTTCTCTCATTCTTGCTATACTTGTCATCATTATTCTTTTGAGATGTTCTTCTTTCATCGTGTGGTTGTCTAACGAATCTTCCTCGCCTTTTGAAGAATTTCTTGAAATCTCTTACGGCCATGGCATATTCTTCGTCTTCGCTTTCGGAAGATGAGCTATCTTCGTTGTTGTATTCCTTTCTAGCTTTCAAGGCGATTGACTTGCTTTGCTCTCGTTTCCCTTTAACCATTTCGGAGTCCTTCTTTATTATTGCTTCGTAGACTTTTAAATTACCAATTAATTCATCAAGTTGTAGCGTTGACAAATTCTTTGATTCTTCAATAGCCGTCACTTTAGCTCGCCATTTTGGGTGAAGAGCTCTAAGAAACTTCCTAACAAAATTTTTACTAGAGAAATTCTCATCAAGTGCTTTTAAACTTGTGATTATAGTGTTAAATCTACCAAAATCATTATCAATTGATTCCTCTTCCGGAATCGTGAATTGCTCATATTGTTGAACAAGTAGATCTATTTTGTTATCTTTGACTTGATTATTACCTTGGTGGGTTATTAATAAAGAGTTCCAGATTTCTTTTGCGGTTTCACACATAAATATCCTTTCGTACTCTTTACGTGGTAGCACATTGTAAATAACCATTTTTGCTTCATTATTTTTAGCAAGTTTTCTTTTTAAATCATCATTTTGTTTTTCAAAAGATACGATTTCATCTTTCTTAGTTTCGGGGTTATTTTGAATAGGTAAAAAATCACCATTGGTAATAACATGCCAAAGATCTAGATCTTTTGATTTCACATAAGTTTCGAATCGATTTTTCCAATATAAAAACCCATCACTTTCAAATAGTGGTGGTCTTTGCATAGATTGCCCTTCTAAATATTTTTCAGATTTCATAGATCGTTACAAGTTTTAAAATACAATATATTTTAAAAATCTTGCTAGACGTGGCTCCTGATACCAATTGTGGAAAACTAGAAGGGGGGTTGAATAGTTTTACGTCCTTTTTAAATTTTTAAACACAAGTTTGTTTTAAAAACTTCGATTCTAGTTTATGTGAACTCAAAACTTGCACTATATGAACAATTGTATGGTAACTAACTAACAAAGCTAATATAGTAAAGGTAAATAAATAAGTAATGAGAAGAGATGGAAAGATCAAACCACAACACAAGGATTTATAGTGGTTCGGCTACAAGGACACCTTCCTTATTCCTACTCCACTCCCCGAGTCACCTACTCGAGAGTTTTCTTCACTATGTCAACAAACTCCCTTTTGGCAGAGAAAACCTTACACACCAATTTACACACCACAACAACTTCACAACTTGATCACAACTTCTACACAACTTCTTCACACCAATATACTACACACCAATCTTCTTCACACCTATCTTCTACACACCAATCTTCTACTTCACACCAATCTTCACAACTAACCTACGTCACTACTAATCAACTTCTACTTCCTACACAACTTCTATATCTTCTAAACAATATATAACAAGCACAACACAATATTCACAAATGAATGTATATATACTATGCACAACTACTCTTCAACACTTCTTGAACTTGGTTGTAGAGAGAGTGTTCTTCTTTTGCACTTTGGATGAGAATGGATGATGAGGGATTGAATCACCAACCACAAAAGGATCCTACTCCTCCTAGAAATCAGCAACACACTTCAGCTACTGGTCAAGGTCCCACGGATGAGGAAGAAAATCTTATGCACCCAACTGATGATTAAGAAGGACAACCTGATACCGATTACCGTGCCTCCCCTATTCCCGATTCTCAACCTGGACCATCGTCAACCTCAAAAGCTCAAGACAAGGATACTGCATCCATGTCTAAGAAGTCAAAGAAAAGAAGGCGTCATTCATGGCTCGACAATGATGACATACCTGAAAATGATTGGTTGACTGATTTGGTCAACGCTCAACCTCCTCTAGAAGATGAAGAACCACTCCCAGGTAATACACTGCAATATACTCAGGTTATCATGAAGGAGCTTCAGATTGAGAAACTTACAAAAGCGGAGCTAAGAAGAATCGATCGGGATGCACGTGAATTCCTCAAGTCTAGATCTGGAAATACGATGGAACTCGAATTTCATATGCAGAATATAGCTAGTGCAATGTCTGGTAAGTTTGACTGGCTAAATCCTGAGGCGAATCTCGACACATATTCTAAAAACCAGGACAAACCTTACTTCACCGATTGGACTAAACCATTACCTCTGCAAGGATTTCCTGAAAAACCTAAGATACCTTACCGCTTCTTCTTCAACAAGGATCTTCGTAACCTCCAACTCACTTAAGAAAAATCAAAATAGAAATACGCTTCCTCATTGACTATCTCAATACCAGCCGCAAGATACGTTGTTCCTGGAATTGAAGAATCAACTCCAGTATTTAGCGACTCTATTGTAGCTTACGACAGAGATGCTTTACACTCACAGGTTAGACATCAAGTCATTAGAGAATGTGAAGCATAAATCAAAGATCATTGCTATCCTGGAGATTCAAGAGTCGAAACAGTTTAACTACATGTTCATGAATGAGATTGTGGTTAAACGACAAGATGAAAAGAAGTACAAATTCTCAGAAGCAGACTTTCCTGACCTATATCTAAATGACATTGAAGACATGTATCTAGAAAAAGTTCAAGGAAGAATGCATGGATTTGACACTGAAATACAATACAACTTCATTTCATCTCTACTTCTCTTCATCCGACGATTGATAGTTCAAGAAAGAGTGGAAGATCTTCAGCTTGGAGTGGAAAGTTACCAACAGAAGATCAATATGACAAAGCCACAAGTATCATTTCCTGGAATTAATCAGATGTCACAGTACACGCTCATCCAAACACCATCTTTTGGCTTCACCTACCTCAACAGCAAAAAGTTAATAAGTTTTATGAGGCTTGATGAGTTACACAAGTTCTGTGATGTCACGCTCAAAACAGTTCGCGATGGGTTAGTCAAAAGGTTGAATGATGATCGGAGAAAGATATCTAGAGGTGAAACTGCAAGGTGGAAATCTAGTGCCAGAAGACAAGTTTGAAACTTTGTCATGAAAATTGAAGAAAGGTTATTTCGTCGGGAACAGATCAGACGATTGGAAAGTAATATCGGTGTCAGACCTTCATTTCCAGTCAGACTCTTCTAAAAACCGGATCCTCAGTTCACAGACTTTGATGCTCCGATCACTGATGAACTATAAACTGGAACACAAGGGTTTTAACATTTCAATATTTACTATTTCACTTGATTGATTTGTTATCATTATGGCTTGTGCACACGTAACAGTGTACAACCCGTTCTTGTAAAGAAAGGACCCTGAGGTACGCATCAGTGCCTCAATCCTAATATAAGGAGTGAAGGCTTCTTACTTTTGAGTAGAGTTAATCAAACATTTTCTTATTTTCATAACTCTGCTCAAAAGACAAGTATTTCACCTCAATAAGAATTCACTTGTTGAGGGGGAGCACTTGAAACAAAATCATCGTTCTTAAATCAAAAAGTTCTTTTTGAATTCTCCCCATAAGACTCAAAAGGCATATTTTAATCAAAAGTTGTCAAAAATATCATCTTATATGCTATTTTTTAGGGGGAGAAAAAGTGAATATGATTAAAATATGAAAGTTCAAAAGTTGCTTAAAAGTCAAATCTCCTGCGAGCTAGACTCAGATTCACCCAAGAATTGACGAAACATGAAAGTTAGTAATCTCGAAAAGACTTATCCTCGACGGGTAATGACATCAAGTTAGTTACTAGAGCTAGTTGTCACCTAAAAGCTAACAATGGAGCCACGTAAGCTTGTCTCGAAAAGGATTTGTCTAAGTAGAAATGTACCGTTTCGAGAAACTTTCTGTGGACTTGACCAGGTCGGGTAATAACTTCAAGCTAGTCTAACTAGTGATGTAAGCGTGTCTCGAATTAGTCTTGTTCACTGAAAGTGGATCAATTCAAAATGTTTGCTCCTCCTGCATGTGCAAAATTATTAATTACTTATGAGCACATGTGAAGGGGGAGCCCTTCAAAAGTGAACACAAAACTCTCAAAGTGTTAACCAAAATATTTGATTATCACAAACACTTTGAGAGATTTTCAATCAAAGGTTTCATGGCTATTGTCGGATAATCATGGAGTTATAAGGTGATTAAGATAGGAAAAACCGTCCTATGATCCGCCAGAGCCGGAGGGATCTACCCAAGGACATAACCAACAGTTAGAATTAGAAGTCCTTAGGTATGATACGATAAAAGGAGAAAAGAATAGGGGAAAGAAGGAGTTGAAGAATTAAAAAGAAAAGTAAAGAAATGGGTGAAAAGAAATAGCCCTCCATATGTACAACCTTAGGGCAGACACCGAGTTCAATTCATATGCTACTGGTAGTTACTAAGGTAACGCCGGTATTGAAGATAAAGTCGTCATGGACCCAGTGACGTAATGCACTAAACCTTCTAGCCACTCAAGTTCTCTTAAAAGAGCTTGTTTCATTCTCACGGGGAACCAGTATATTCTATTGATTTATCTTTTCGAGTTAATTGATATTGATGCAGGAGACCCTTCCCTAATCTCCGCATAGGAAACCTAAGTGTGCACTTTTCGAGTCTAGAGCCATGAGATACATCAAAGATCTCTTAGGATCACTTAGTATTTCTACAACTGGTGTGCTACATCAATGGACACCAGCTGTAAATTATCGAGTCCTTCGCAGATCTTAGCAATCTGCCGAGAACGTTTATGAGAGAATTTACATAAGTATTTTTCAATGATTGAACGGAAATCCTGCCAGGGTCAACATGAAACAGCCCTGACAGCAGGTCACTTTGGTAACTCCTTGTGGGTTACGCTTAGTGTTTGCGGTGGTTTCTTAGCGGTCTACAGTCGTGGAGTGATCCCCAGCGACTCACCCAGTCATTGAGCTACTTAGTAGGTCATGTAAGCTCCTTCGGGGGTATCTGATATGGGAACGGCCTTAATAAGGATTAGAAGGAGTCTTCACACTATGCTGTTGACGATCTCTAATTCCTTATCTGTAAGTACCAGATGTTTTATTGCTAACTGTTTACCTGCAGGGACAGATCATCTCCATGGCGACGGATTCCACATGCTCATACACGCATCTTGAAATCATCAAAAGCTCCCTCAAAGATCAAAGCAACACAAAGTTCAAAGAAAGATTCTACGCCAAAAAGAAGAATCTATAGAATATAAAGACTAAAGATCAAAAGCCTAAGAAAGGGAACTACGTGCATGTATAAGTCAAAATTCAAAGATGTATGAGCATGTTGGAATGGTGGACTACCACCACAGACGCAGAAGTGACGAAAGGTATACAACTTCATAACTTGATCACTATCACAACAACAACGAACAAAGAACAAAGAACGATGAATGATTTTTGTAAGACGTCTAAAGCTGTGAAAGTCAAAGATGAAGAAATGACAAAGACATCAAGCAATCGTGATGACCGACCCTTAGGGGGAGATTGTTGGGAACGAAGTTTTACTATTTTATCAAGTCTCGGTCATTTGTAATAACACTAGGTTGCTTAGTTATTATTTACTTACATTTATGTAATGTTTCAAGTTTACTAGACTTAAGTTATATGGTCCATGGGCTTTAAAGCCCACACGATTTGATGAATGGAAGGAGAGGGAGTGTTGCCCTAGCTCCTTCCCTATAAATAGAAAGCTTAGGTCATTTGTAAACATGGTTGGTTATTTGAAATCTTAAGGAAACTCTTGCAATTATAATTCTCTCATTCTCATAATTATCCCATCCTTATATATATCTCATTCTTGCTTGTGTGAATTCAATATGGGTACCTAACACCTTGACAACTTATAACGTGACACCGTCATGAGCTCTTCAAAAAATATTCTGGCGCGTCACGTGTAATTGATTTATCCACATCTTTGTCTAGTTATGACACCGTCACTAGCAACATGTGACGCAGTCAAGTGCAATTTCCAGCATGATTTGAGACTTTGTCGTTTTCTTTACTTTTTAGCTCCAAAAACGTCCAAAATGCTTCCTTTTGTAAATTTCCTCTCAAAAGTACCTAAAATGACAAAAGGAACGATTTAAGACAATATTTGATCAAATAATCTCGACTTTGGCCTTAAATAACCCCCCAAAAGCGGTACACTTTTCGCTTCATCAACGGCCCTACGAATGGTATTAAAGAATATAACCCGTCATCCATGCAATTGTAACAAACTAATCAACCTGTAAAAGATAGCAAGGGAGTAGTGAAATCTAAGTAAACACATTTTCTCTCATTATTGTTTTCGCTATATTTAGTTTAAGTTTAGTTTATTTTATTTTGATTGCATCTTTAGTTATTTGGGTTAGTTGATTAGCAACTAATTCCGCCCACTCCTTCCAAAACCGAGATTTTACTTCCTTTCATTTAAAATATAAAAATACAAAAAGAATCATCCCTCATCTCTAGACTTAGTTTTAGTGAGTTTTAACCCTAGCGAACAATATTCTTTGAGTTAAACGATCAATCTCCCGGTACTTGTCACTATACTATACTACAACGGTCAGGTACACTGCCTGGTGGGGATTGCAAGCTTATCAAGATCCCTTGAGAGGTAAAACCTTTTCCGAAGGTGCAATTCCACGCATCAAAGCGCATGTTATGATAAGTGTCTGGAGAAAGCCATAAACACACAACCTCCACATCAAAAGTGCATCTCATTACTAAAGTATCAAGTTCCAATATATCATATCCGAAAGATTTTAGAGCAGATAATGCCGGCTGATCTAGCTAAATGTAATGGTTGACAAATTAATCTACAGAGCTACAGGATAACGTCAAGTACTTTTAATAGTCGAGTAATTTTAGTTACAACAATGTACAAGTTCGGTGATTGAAGTTTCCATTATTATGCTTCAATTTACTAAATGTATCTACTAGTTCAGTTTTTTCGTCTAAATACTTTTGTGAACTATAGATGACAAAGTAGTCTCTTTAAAGAACATTAATTATTAACGAGTTAATTGGTAACATTACCAAAATGGACCAAAAAACACGATGCCATTCTATTAAAATTTTCCCATAGATATTAGTATTTAGTGACCACTTTTACATTCATCACCAGCATGAAATTGTAGAAATACATATATACTCACTTTTATAAATCATCACTAATTTACCGCAATGATTTTACTTAAGGAAAGAATAATCTAGGTTTACAAAGATATCTTAGCGATATTTCCGCATCTTTGTAACAAATTGTTTAACTCTACCTCAATTCTCGTGAACTCTCACATTCTTATCACATAAAACTTCACTCACCGCATATACTATCCTAAAACTATGACTTCCTGAGTGGACACTTTTTGTGGGACAGATGGAGTACTTCAAAGATGTCTTAGCGACACTTTTGTGTCTTTCTAATAGCTTTGTTCAACCCTATATCAATTTACGTTAACATGTTCACATTCCTCTCACACCATACTTCACTCACCGCATGTCCTCTTTAAGTCAAAAGCTCAATCTTCTAGAAAGTTCCGTCTTGCAATCTTCATTTAATACCACTTAGCATTACCATATTTTCTGATCACTTGCATATCTTTATGATAAACCTTTACAAAGCAGAGAAAAAAGATGTCTTCAGCAAGTTCTCATAAGCACCTGCACTACTTAAACAAGCATGCGAAGTCAGATGCGTTTGAACAACCTCAATCCATGGGCAAGAAGGTGGATGATATACAACAAACTATGGAAACGTTATGCCCAATAGTGAAAAGGTGCAAACAAGGAATGATGTTTGGATAAGAAAGTTATATCCTCCTCAATCTCCTCCTTTAAGGCCAATTTCTCTCACTAAGGAGGAGATTCAAGAGGACATAGCTTTCTTTGCCACACAAACGGCCCTAAAGAACATGAAAATGAAGGACAAGCCTGTGCAGAAGAAGCTAGGCGATGTAATTAAAAACTTTCATGCTAAAAATTCATAATTATTTATAATTGTTCCTCGTATTAACTTAGTTTTGGTGCTATTTGTGTAGGTTCATCAAAAGGTTGGAGACTAGCAATCTTTGAGGGATAAAGTCTCTTTTCTCCAATGGAACTTACTTTAATACTTCTTATCTATCAATATATGTAAGAAAATATTATTTTTTCTACATTATATTATTATCGAACTTTGATATTTATATTACTAGTTATGGTTGATAAAAGAATGCTATAATTTAATTTTAGGCATTTAAAAATATTTAACTCTGACCAAATTAAGTCAGGCGAGATCTTTAAACTTTATATATAGCCACAAGAATTAACTCAAATAGTACATCTTGTGAGTTATCTACTTATCTTGCAATTCATCATACCTACTATAAAACAAAATGTTGGGATTTATAAACCGATTAACCATTAATCACCACAAGTACGCAGTGGATGGATCTAGTTTGATGATTATTAATTAACAACTAATTAGTAACCTTTATCACTTGAATTACTAAGACAAGTGATCCTCTTTAATCTTGTTTTTGAAATTTGACTTGCACGAACACCATATAACAACTAAAGTAAGTTATCTCTAAAGGATGTTCACACTACATGCCAAAACGAGAATGCCAAATGCTAGTTCATGTATCACGAATAAGCAACTCAACACCAAACACAATGTTCTTGGTTGTTCTAGATTAATGTCGATCGAAAATCCCTTATGGGATATATTAATGCCGATCACAACACTTGGGATAAGGAGAATCTGTTTTGCATGCTTTTAGTCTTTGCATGCGTTTTGACTTTTGAATACGTTTAGGTTTTGAATTATGTGTATTAGGCATGTGTATATCATATAGAATGAATCAAGAGGCTCATGATATAGCCCCATGACTTGTTCTCTAAGTCATACTCAAAGACCTCATCTTGTTTGCTAGAAACGACACTCGCACCCCCTCCATTCCTTTCTTGTTCGATCGGCCCCCACCAACACCCCCAGGTTTTGGTGTTCGTACTAACAAGTCCCTCACTTGTTTAACTAATGATACAATTACATAATACGTGATAAAAAACGATGCCGTATTACTCCTGATTTTTCCACCTTTTTTACTGGGCTCGCGGAAAAAATTTTAGTTTGCTAACCAAGGCCCATTTCATTGGCCAGTTTTTTTTTTCACCGCCTATAACTGAGATATTATATCAGGACATTCCAGATTCATTTACAGTTCCACAACATAAAGCTTCTATAGATTTCTAGGTTCTTCATCCTTTCAAACGACAACAACCACAACAACTGTGACTCAGCAGCAGTTGAGGATAGGGGTGGAAACGAGCTGAGCCACTCGTGAAAAGCTCGGGATCGTATGGTAAAAAGCTCAAACGAGCCGAGCCTAAACGAGCTCAAGCCCGAGTTCGAGCCTAAGTTTGGGCTCATTTAATAATCGAGCTTAAGCCTGAGCTTTATATATAAAGCTCAATTAGAATCGCGAGCCTAAATGAGCCCTGACAATATATTCGTATATATAGTTTCTATACACATAACCATGTATAAACGAGCTTAAAAAAATAAACGAGCTCGAACCTAATGTGATTAACGAGCTTTCGAGCTTTATTTTGTTTTATATCACTTAGTCGAGCTCGAGCTGAGCTTGAGCTTTTGAAAATTTCACAAGCCGAGCTTGAGCTCAAAATATGAGGCTCGAAACGAGCTCGAGCCCGAGCTCGAGCTTTATATATATAAACGAGCCAAGCTCGAGCTCTGATAGGCTCAGGCTTGGCTCGGCTCATTTCAACCCTTGTTGAGGATGATAAAGAAATCTTAATGTCAATAAGGTATTTTTTATTTATTCTTCATCCTAACCTTTAGCTTACTCGAATTAGGGAATCGAGCAATCATTGGTGTTTTGTTCATGGATTTGGATGAGCATTGATGATTTTGTCGCCCTTTTTGGTGTAATAGTATTGGTGAAGATTACTTAGTCCTAATCTTTAGTTTGTTCGAGTTTAGGAGTAAGCAATCATGACGTGATCATGGATTTGGTCGTGTATTTGTGATTTTTTTTGCCTTTTTTTAGAATTTTTTCGCCTTCACAATTTAACCTATTTTGCATTAGAAATTGGTTATTGTCCTAGACTCTAATGGTAGAGATGTATATCCTTTCCAAGCTTATGATAGAATACTCACCACGATTGTGAAATTGAGTGTACCACTAAATAAACACCCTAGAATAGTTACGAGATCTGAGTGAATTTCATTTCCTATTCGTGAGGTGTAATGGTTATGCTCTATTGGTTGATTTAATTACTTTGATGCTTTATTCCTAAACCAAGGTTTGGGATGTTTTTCTAATTACTTAATCTAGAGTCCACTGGAGGATAAGCAGAAGTCAAGTGGGGAGATATTTGATAACATCAAATGTATACAAAATTTATACATCATTTATCCCATAATTATTGCTCATTTATTATATATTTATAAGTGAATTGATACTTAATTGCTTAAGTTTACCATTTTCAGTATTTACAGAGCAATATTGGAAAAGACACGAAAAATGACATGATTTTGAGCTATTTTGGTATTCTGTATGCAATCTGCAAAGAGCATATGGCGTATGTAACTCTGGCCATACGCCTTATTAATATCTAGAAGAATTCAGTAAGTATTGATGAATATGAAGGCATACGACATATTTAACTCTGGCAATACGCCATATTTGGAAGCTTTGCAGTCAAAGCCCAAGTCAACTATTGAAGGTATATGGCGTATGAAAGTCTGGCTATATGGCGTATTGAAGATTTTATCCCCAGTCCAAGTATATCGAAGATTTGAATGTATACGGCTTATCACTCTTCAGCAATACGCCGTATTTAAAAAATACGTAGAATATGCTTGAAATATGCTTTCTTCATCAGCAATTTATAAATCTGGAATGCGCCGTATCCGGTCTTGGATACATCGTATCGATGCCCTAACAGAAGACTATAATTACAAACCCTATACAGGAGCTTTTGATATCATTCACTCCCCACACTCAACCACAGCCAAATTTCACCATTCCAAGGTCACAAGATCAGTCTTAGGGTCGTTAAAAAAAAAGTCTTAAGAGCTAGGAAATCAAGAAGAGAATGTCTCATATCATCACATTAGGTTTAGTCATTCTATTTACACATTGATTTCACTATGATTTCTATTTGTCTTTTGTTTAAATTTGCTTTGTGTGCTTCTACTTTCATTTTGGGCTAACACCAATGGTGTTAGCCATGTTATGACTATTACATTAATGTTATTCCATTTATTATGATTTGATGTTTAGTTTTGTATAGTTTATGTGTTTATCGTTAAGTCTAGGAATCGCCAGGACTAATGGGATATTTAGATGTATAATGCAATAACACGTAAGTTAATATAGTGCTCTTCAATATAGTGATCGCGTGAAAAGAGTAGATATTTCCTGGACCAAAGGGGTATCTAGTTGAAACAACATAATGCATGCTTATAATTGAGTAGATGCATGGACCAAATTATCTATAGTTTATGTGTTTACCGTTAAGTCTAGCAATCACCAGGACCAATGGGATATTAAGATGTTTAATGCAACAACACGTAAGTTAATATAGTGTTGTTTAATATAGTGACCGCGTGAGAAGAGTAGATATTTCCTGTACCAAAGGGGTATCATAGATAAATCACATAGATTAGTTGAAACAACTTAAAGCATGCTTATAATTAAGTAGATGCATGGACCAAATGGTCTATAATATTACACGTGTAGAGACTACATGCATGGACCAAGTGGTCTAGTCTACATTAGATAGGAGTATGGAGGTATTGTCTAGACCAAAGGGATATTTTCTAAACATTCTGACATCACCATTACTTTATATTAAAATCGTTGCACTAGTAACCGGATAACTAAAACGTGTAATATGAGTAACATGGCTAGCACTTCTTCTCTAATTGACCACAATACACGTAGTTTAAATAGTTTAATTTAGTTTTCTTGTTTTAGTAGTTTAATTCAATCAAAATCAAAACCCCTTTTAAACTCATTAAAATTCACTACGTTAATTCTAAATAACACTATTCCTAAGATCGACCTCGTACTTACTGCACTGACTACATCTGATCGGGTACACTGCCCGTGAAAGTGTGTCTTTAGGTTTAGTCTGGCAAAATATAAATTTAAAACTTGAATATAAAAATACACACTACACGACACACATCAAACCCCTAATTTATTTCATCAAATACTTGAAAGCTTTAACAAGTACTTCACAAGATAATTAAAGTATACCAACCAAATAATAATATATGAATTCAGTTTTGAATAACCTTATATGTATCTGAGTCTTATTGAGCTTCCAAATATGTAAGTTGAATTAAACTTGAAGCAACTCGTCCTATCTGACCTGTTTCTAAATTTTCATGCTTACTAATTCTAGGCCTGTAATAAGCTTTTTCTTATAACTGGCATACTCAATAAAATATACAATCATACTTTGAAATTTTAATTATACATGGATTTACTCATGTATATGCAAATATTCTTGTTACAAATTGTTGATATCCTGTGAGTGACAAAATTAGTATTTTTGTGTAATCTACGCAATTTTTATGTGAAAGGACAAAACTCAACAAAATTTACCTGTTACATTTACTTAAAATACAGTTTATGTGTCACAATGTATATGTGAAGAAATGTAATCATGTAATTTAAGGTTGTCATTGTCCTACATTGTACTGCTTCTTAATGTTCACTGGTACAAAAATTTGTATTGGTCACGCCAGAAATGTGTGACGATATGCATATAGTCACACACGTTTTTTTTCGTTGTGTGTCACCAAAGGTCCTGCCACCGTAGGTAGCATATTGTCACATTGTTGAGTGCGTAGCCTTTTTCATCGAAAAAGAGTGACCAAAACCCCGAATATGTGTGACAAATTAGGCATAAGTTTTATTGGATTAGTCAGTATGAGTGACCGTAAACACTTTATAGTCACACGAATGTTTTTTTAGAGTAATTATTGTTCATCCTTTGGCCACATAAATATATAATATATGTGACATTTGAGATGATTTATTCAAGTAAATGTGAATTATGGGTGACTATTTCCCGTCCTGTGGCCACATGAATATATAATAACTGTGACGTTTGTGAGGATTTAGTCACACAACAGGTATTGTTATTTTTTTAGTTAGTCACATACAATTAAAAAAAAAAAAAAAAAAAAAAAAAAAAAAAGAAAAAGAAAAAGAAAATAAAAATGGCCAAAAGTGTGAATAAGTGTGACTATATGCTGTTTAAAGTGAAGAAATGTGTATTTTGTGTGACTATTGTTCATCCAATGGCCACTTGAATTTTATGTTTGTGCGGCCTTTTGTAATATTTAGTCACACAGAGCATCTTTGTTTTGGGTATTTAGTCACATACAATTAAGCATCAAGTGGCCAAAAATGTTAATAAGTGTGACCATATGTTGTTTAAAGTGAAGAAATGTATATTTTGTGTGACTATTGATCATCCAATGGCCACATTAATTTTATGTTTGTGTAGCCTTTTGTAATATTTAGTCCACAAAGCAACTTTGTTTTGGGTATTTAGTCACATACAATTAAGCATCAAGTGGCCAAAAGTGTTAATAAGTGTGACCATATGCTGTTTAAAATGAAGAAATTTGTATTTTGTGTGACTATTGATCATCCAATGGCCACATGAATTTTATGTTTGTCTGGCCTTTTGTAATATTTAGTCACAAAACGAATTAAGCAAACAGTGACCAAAAGTGTTAATAAGTGTGACTATATGCATCTTTTAGTCACATTTAAAAAATCAATATATATCAAAACAATTCAAATATATATCAAAACAAATTCAAATACAATAAAATTGGAATGTATATAACTGAACAAAATATAAAATTGGACATCCTTTTATACATCAAGGAGTCCTAGTCGGCTTAAAATAGTTTCCTAAGTATCTACAATCTTTTCCATAAGCAACTAGCAACTTCGAGCGGTCTTAATCTCTGAGCAGTACCAACTTTCACTAGCATTAGTAACTTTTGTACTAGCAATAGTAAATACTTGGCACATTTTTTTTGAAGTTCATGAGCTGCACTAAATCCATCTAAGCAATATTAACACAAACATGATCAGCAGAATTCCAACAACATCATGAAGACTTTTAATCCAAAACAATTAACATAATAATCAAATTTGCAGTTAAACTTACAAGTTTTTCTCCCATTGATCTAATCTCATCATCTGGATATAAAAGCCTTGAAAATGTAGGCTGCTGCATATCAACACATCAGGATGAGAACATAACTAGAACATGTCAAAGCTCACAACATAGCAGAACTAGATGAGCCACTGGTTCAACTATCTGCACAAACATGATAGGAGAGTTACTACTAATACCACGTTAGTACTGCTGGAGCAGAGTTACTACTGCTAGTATATATATATATATATATATATATATATATATATATATATATATATATATATATATATATATGTGTGTGTATATATATATATATATATATATATATATATATATATATATATATATATATATATATATATATATATATATATACACACACATATATATATATATATATATATATATATATATATATATATATATATATATAACAGAATGTACATAAATGAAGCAAATATATATACAATTGTATTTCAAATTCAATAAAAATCGAATTTATATAAATGAAGCAAATATATATAAAATTGTAATGTCGTATATAATCAAATTCTCAACTATCATAAGTTAAAATCTGTTGACTCTTCGCCGCCTTAGCTTGCTTTTGCAAGGTTTCACTAGAGACCAATTGTTTTCGCTTCGTTGGTACTAATTTTAGTCCAGTATTTTGTTCACTAATATTTGGTATCATAGTTGGTGGTCTAACCTGTAGAACCGGTTTATCGTGGCTTAAGCGTTTTCGTATGTCCGATAGTTTTAACAGGTTCTTATATGTATATATAAAACACAGTATATTAGTCATGTATGCAAAACTAAAAAAATCAAAGGTGGATGTTTTATTACTTACCACTGTTTCTATTACTGGTACGTTTTCCAAAGTTTCAATGGCCATTGGAGTGGTCACCTGCAATATAAATTAAGAAATACAATGGTGTTAGCATTAGAAAATGAAATTGTTAACAACATAAAAAATGGCTTACATCTAAGTCTAATGGCAGTTTCTTTCTGCAAAAAAAAATATGAGAAATGTAAGAAACCAAGGCACTAATAACGCTGCATAATAAAAGATCTGCCAACTATGAAACAGTAAAAATATACTTGGGTTGGCTTTGGTGACTGAGATGGAGCATACCCACGCCTCGAATATTAAGTGTGCCAGAAAATCCAGCTGAGGGAATTTTTAGCCAGGCATCCCATGTATCATCCTCACACGTGAAAATAGCATGTAGCCCCTGCAAGAAACAAGTAACGTGATTAATGCTAACATAAAAGACGACAACATTAGATGTCCCAAATATAAGTTTAGCATAAAAAAAAACATACGGGTTGCATATCAACTCAGGCAACAAATAATATACAATTGGTTGAAATGTTCTGCAGTGCCAAACCTGGAACGAATAAATGTCAAACACATTACCAAGCAAGCAAATCACTAACATTTGGTATAAATGAAACAGTTTCACAAAAAGCAACCATATTTGAGTTAATTTCCTATATAACAGATGTTATGTAAATCTTTTGATAGATAACTTACGCAACTGCGATAAGCAAACTCCAACTGTTCAGCAACATCCTCCCGGAGTGGAAACCAAGTAAGACTCCCTTTACGAGCAAAACAGTGGCCTCTTAGAACACGTCGATTGTCTCCATTCCAATAAATAGGAAAACTATGTCATCTTAATAAGTCTACTTGCAACTTTTATCACCACACGAATTTATAATCAAAAACATGTTTTAGGTGAATTTTAATCCACGAAAATCAATATAAATCATTTTATATTCGATTACACATTCAAGAAAATATAAATCAAATATGTGTTTGAGCATACCCCTGGACAGAGTAGGATAGGTGAGATGAGGGTGATGGTGGCTCGACTGTGGTGGTGGTGGATGTGGTGGTTATCTCGAACCAAACAATCGAAGCAAACAAACTCTCCCATACAGTTCCCTTGTCTTGATGACGGTGATGGCGTGGAGGAGCGATGGTTGGTGGAATGACGGCGAGATAAGGCGGTGAAGTGTGGCGGTGGTGTGAGTCGGTTCTAGAGAGAAGGAGAATAGATGAATAGATAGAAGATAGATCTGGCTAGTGTAAGTGTTAGTGTTTTGATTTTGGGAAAAACGGGGCGGGATCTTGAGTGGGAGATTAAAATTTTTGGGGGAAAATTAGGGGCGTATCTTGAGCGCCTGATTAAAATTTTGGAGATTAAAAGCCTATCAAATGAGCTTGAAATATTTAATGAGTTGAGCTCAATCTTATATAAGTTCGACTCGAGTTATTGTTGAGTTCTCGAGCTTGTAAGTAATATAAAATATGTTTTTTTAAGTGTACTAAGTGTAAATATTTATTTATGAATGTATCAAGCTTTTCGAGCTGAAGTCGAACCGAATTCAATTCTTAGGTTATATTATATTTCAATTTTAATTTATGTCATAAAACACATCTTTATAGATGATGAGGCGAAAAATGATCCGTTTTTACGGGGTCATTTAAGCCCGAATCCGACTTTATTTGATCAAATATTGCCCTAAATCGTTCCTTTTGTGATTTTAGGTACTTGGAGAGTGAATTCTGGAAAAGAAGCTATTTTGGACGTTTTTGGAGCATAAAAGTGAAGAAAACGGCAAAGTCTCTATTTTCCATGCTGAGAACAGTGCATGACGGCGTCAAGAGTAATTCCTTGACGGCGTCAAACATCAAGAATAAAAATCCGTAGTTCATGAAGGCGTCAAAAGTTTGCATGACGGCGTCAAAGTCCCAAGAATAAAATACCGTGGTTGCTGACGGCGTCACATAGGCCGTCATAAGTAGATCAAGGCCATCCGAGGAAGTATTTGGCGGCGAGATGACGGCGTCACACCATTGCTCTTGATGCCATCACCCCAGTTTTCCTATATATAGTTTTCTAGTTTTTTCATTAGAAAGAGAGAAGTTTTGGTGAAACCCTAAAGACGAATTTGGTGCAACTTTTACAGGTTTTTCAAGGGTTCCAAACCCTTGATACCTTGCATTGTAATTGAGATAAGTGTTCTTCTAATTCAATCAATATGTCTATGTGTTGGTTGTCTATATCTTGTTCTTGTCTCAATTCAATTATGCTAGGCTAGACTCTTTTGTGTTTGCTTAGATCTAATAAAATCTAGATGTTGATTATGTGTTGATTACTTGTTTATTCTTGTCTTGGATGAATGATTTTATATGTTAGGCTTAAGAAAACTGGCAGATCTCCAAATGGTAACATGCTTGAACGTCTTAAGAAACATGAACCGAGGCGTACTAGGTCTTTATTGGTTGTATTTAATGCATGAGCCATTGTTTACAATCCCTATAGTTGTGCTGGGTCATGGTGTAGGAGGAGATAAGAGCTCATAGAATTGGGGAGTTATGTATGCCACCCCATGAATGGTATTAAGGAATACAATCCGTCATCCATACAATTATAACAAGTAATTAACGCGTAAAAGATATCTAGGGAGTAGTCAAGTCTAAGTAAACACAATTTCTCCAAATACTGCTCACAACTTTGTAATAATTAGTTTATTTTCATTTTCAGTATTTTATTTTGATTATATATTAGTTTTGGGTTAGTTGAATAGCAACTAATTCCGCCCACTCTTGCAAAACCCGAGATTTTACTTGCTTTCATAAAAATATAAAAATACAAAAATAATCATCCCTCACCTTTAGAACTAGTAATTAGGTTTTTTTAATCCTAGCGACACTATTCCTAAGCTGAACGATCAATCCCCCGGTACTTGTCACTATACTATACTACAACGATCAGGTACACTGCCTGGTGGTGGTTGTAAGCTTCTCGAGATCCCTCGAGAGGTAAAGCCTGTTGCGATTCCCACGCATCAAGTTTTTGGCGCCGCAGCCCGGGGAATAGTTATTGTCTAGGTTAGAATTTCTTTTTATTAGGTATACTTGCTAGATTCCTTTCTAGTAAGATTTTTATTTTTATTTTTAGGTCTTCTTTAGTCTATCTTTTTCTTTGTGTGTTTGTTCGTAATTTCCATTGACTCTTCCGTTCACCATTATGGAGTACGCGAATCCACCATACCACCAACCACAAAGGCCATTCTACCCTATTGACATCTCGAATTTCAAACAATATCGAGATGAACCCATATATGATGCATGGACTCGTTTTAAAATTTTACTTCGAAAATTCCCTCATAATAGTTTCTCTTTAGCATCCCTAACCGAAACCTTTTACTATCGTGTCAGCCGATGTGACCAAATGTGCATTGATGATTTTGCCAAAGGGGGCCCTAGGGAATTAAGTGCTGAAGAAGCATGGGATACCATAGAAGACTGTGCCCAATATTATTATAGAGTAGACAACCCAACAAACAACATCACAAATCAATCAAAAACAAGTTTGAAGGAGCAAACAGGAAGTTTGTCTGGGGATGATTACTCAGGGATACCTGTGTGGATGTCACCTAAAGCCATAGTACAAAACAAACACATAGGTAATCTAGGTACAATGGAGGATGAGGTGGACAATTCAAGCCCACAAAGTACCTCACAAGTCCTACCATCATTTGAGGCACATACACCGCCCGTGACTTACCCGGAAGAAATAGAAGAGACTATAGGAACCCCAATTGAGGTAGAACCCTTGGACCAAGCACCACTAGAGGATATAGGTTTGAACACTTGTAGTGATAACCTTACTCCTAGTTCTAGGGAAGTTCCTAGTTTTGATGAACCGGAGCCTCAACCAAAACCATTACCTAATCTTCCATCCTTGGATGAAGATTTAGGAATTGAAATAGGTCCCGATCCACCCATCAAACCATGTAGTCCGGGTAGTTTTACGTTGAAGGTAGTAGACCCCAAGCCTTGTAGAGAAGAAGCCAACATAGGAGTGAACCATGACCTTACATACTTACATCACCCATTCATGATTGATCGTAAGAAACATTATGGGTTTAAACCGGGTTTATTAGGTCAAGATAGATCCCCAACTAGGAATCTCTCGAAGTTGATAGAAAATGATCCCTTCTTAGGAGAAAACTTCAACTCACTCATTGACCAAAGTGAACTAGGTAAGGTTATGATGAAAGGAGCACACCCTTTTGAGCATATAATTCACTCACCACTCTTTCCTCACATGGCATATTTCCACCCTAAGGGTGTGTACCGCTACTTTCACCCGCACTTAATCCGAAGTGTAGGGAAAACCTCCCCAATTTCCATTAAATAAGGGTAGAGTCAGGCTCGTGACTCGAACAAAAACAAGTGCTTCTTGGGAGGCAACCCATGTTTTGTGTGATTTTAATTGTTTGTTTGTTATTTGCTTCCGTATGCATGTTTTATTTTTATTGTTGGTTGATCATGTCTCTAAATTAAAATGTGGAAATACTTTACTATGTTGTTTGGCCTAGTCTTAACTTCAACCTAAAAGTATTTTTGCAAAAGATAAGTGTAAGGGGAAACCCCAAATATGTTTTTAAGAAACAAACCGATCATGATTTTCCACAATATTAAATGAACGTGTATATTCGTATTTGTTAGAGTCAAATGCTTGTATTGAGTCATAATGAAGTTTTGCAGGATTTTCCAGGAAGTAGGACCAAGTTTTTCCAGAAATTTTTCAGAAACTTAACATAAGAATTTCTGCAGGTCCATTCTGACGGCGTCAGGGGTTTACTCTTGACGGCGTCAGGAGTTAAAATCTGGAAATTTTACCGGTTTTGTTTTTCTAACGGAGTCTTACGGTTTTTGTGAATTATTAAGTTTTATAATCTCCAGGAAATCTGCAAACTTCATCCCACAAGCATTATATCTTACTTTGTTTTCTAGGATTTAGAAACTTATATAGGATGCCGCCGATTTTACGCGAGGTTGTCTTGTCTATTGTTGTCAGGATTTACAGGTTATGTTCGACAAGGAGATGATTTATATTCTGGAAGGGAAGCTTTGATTGTTCATTTTCTTGGAGGAAGATTTAACATGGCCATCCTATTATCCATACCGAGCGAATCAGGGGAGTATTTGATTTCATTCTCTTTACTTTTTCACTTTTACATTCTTTACTTGAACATTGGGGACAATGTTCATCTTAAGTGTAAGGGGAGGGTAAAAAGATGATACCTTACATATGCACTTTCGCTTGAGTTTGTTTTGTTTGATAGTAGATGTGTAATAAAACTATGAGAAATACTTGTTAGTGTAATTTTAGCGCCAAATTTAAATTTTTTTACAACATTTAGGAGTGAAACTTTAGCCATAGCAAGCGTCTCATGGATAGGAGGTTGTATGACTAGCACATAACCGTATATTCAGAAAAATTTTCCACCCAAAAATGTGAGGTTCGCCTTTAGAATTGATAGGAAAAGCATTCATTATTAGTGCTTATGAGTGTACCGGTAGCATTTAGATTCTAGAACTTGCGTTAGTGATGCATCCCGAGACCGCTAGTAAGACTACATTCGTGTAGTAGGATTTACTACATGATAAGAGGCATTAGGATTACCCTTGTGTTAAACCCGTATCATAATTACTTGACCATTTAAGTCATATTACTTGGCTAGTTAAGTCAACTGATTTTTCCCACACCCTTAGCGTTGTACTCATTTTTAGTACACGAAACCCCTAGTACACCCCTCCGAGCCTATCTTTTCGTTTCTAACTTTAAGCATCTTACTTAAAGGAAGAATTTGTTACACCCCACTTAAATGTACACCCAAATCGCCTTAGCCTTCCGTGTATGCGCTCATTTTTAGTGCATTATTGTTATTTGTTAAACCCCAAGTTAACTTTCTAATTTATTACATGGTTGCTAAGTCGAGTCATATCCTTGTACATATTGTTTTGGGACGATTGAGACTCATGGGTAAGTACTTATTTTATGGAGTAATTGGGAAGAACATCATATTATTACCCCCATATGTACGTTAATCTTAAAAGTGCTCCAAATGTTTTGATTTTCTTAATTCGAGTCATTAGAATAGTTAAATGTAAAGTATGTAAATATTCAAGTGTAAGGGGAATGTTAATACCCCTATGATGTATTATTTTGGATGGTAGGGTAAGAGTGTATGCAAAAAAATAAAAAATAAAAAAAAATAAAAATAAAAAAAAAAGGAAAAAAAAGAAAAAAAAACATACGGACTACCATCCCTTTTCATTCTATGTTCATTTTATGTTTTTTGTTATTTTTCATTTATTAGCTTAAGTCGAGTCTAGTCTTGGCTTAGCAACGCCATCTTTTACATGTAATTAACCAAGATTGTTAACTCGCCACCAGTAAAACTTCCTTTATCCAACAAAACCGTGTAATTCATATCCCTATACCTAACGTTACAACCCTTTAAAAGACCTCTTTGATAGTTTATCCTAGGTGCTTACGCCATGTGGTGGAGGTTTGATCCTTTCCCAAGCCTATGGTAATCTATTTTGCTATGACAGGTAGTGAGAGATATCTTCCATTTCCATAATGTTATATTACTTTATTACACCCGAGAGATGTGAGTATCTAAACACTATTTGTGAGGTGCTTGTGTATGACCTCCGTGCTTGTCTATTGGTCTTTAGTGGAACGATTATTTGTTGTAATTACTTTTATATTAGTGTTAAATGACCCCTAACTTGTATTTTGAGTAGAATAAAAGCGCATTTGCTTGAGGACAAGCAAATCTCAAGTGTAAGGGTATATGATGAGGCAAAAAATGATCCGTTTTTAGGGGGTCATTTAAGCCCGAATCCGACTTTATTTGATCAAATATTGCCCTAAATCGTTCCTTTTGTGATTTTAGGTACTTGGAGAGTGAATTCTGGAAAAGAAGCTATTTTGGACGTTTTTGGAGCATAAAAGTGAAGAAAACGGCAAAGTCTCTATTTTCCATGCTGAGAACAGTGCATGACGGCGTCAAGAGTAATTCCTTGACGGCGTCAAACATCAAGAACAAAAATCCGTAGTTCATGAAGGCGTCAAAAGTTTGCATGACGGCGTCAAAGTCCCAAGAATAAAATACCGTGGTTGCTGACGGCGTCACATAGGCCGTCATAAGTAGATCAAGGCCGTCCGAGGAAGTATTTGGCGGCGAGATGACGGCGTCACACCATTGCTCTTGACGCCGTCACCCCAGTTTTCCTATATATAGTTTTCTAGTTTTTTCATTAGAAAGAGAGAAGTTTTGGTGAAACCCTAAAGACGAATTTGGTGCAACTTTTACAGGTTTTTCAAGGGTTCCAAACCCTTGATACCTTGCATTGTAATTGAGATAAGTGTTCTTCTAATTCAATCAATATGTCTATGTGTTGGTTGTCTATATCTTGTTCTTGTCTCAATTCAATTATGCTAGGCTAGATCTCTTTTATGTTTGCTTAGATCTAATGAAACCTAGATGTTGATTATGTGTTGATTACTTGTTTATTCTTGTCTTGGATGAATGATTTTATATGTTAGGCTTAAGAAAACTGGCAGATCTCCAAATGGTAACATGCTTGAACGTCTTAAGAAACATGAACCGAGGCGTACTAGGTCTTTATTGGTTGTATTTAATGCATGAGCCACTGTTTACAATCCCTATAGTTGTACTGGGTCATGGTGTAGGAGGAGATAAGAGCTCATAGAATTGGGGAGTTATGTATGCCACCCCATGAATGGTATTAAGGAATACAATCCGTCATCCATACAATTATAACAAGTAATTAACGCGTAAAAGATATCTAGGGAGTAGTGAAGTCTAAGTAAACACAATTTCTCCAAATACTGCTCACAACTTTGTAATAATTAGTTTATTTTCATTTTCAGTATTTTATTTTGATTATATATTAGTTTTGGGTTAGTTGAATAGCAACTAATTCCGCCCACTCTTCCAAAACCCGAGATTTTACTTGCTTTCATAAAAATATAAAAATACAAAAATAATCATCCCTCACCTTTAGAACTAGTAATTAGGTTTTTTTAATCCTAGCGACACTATTCCTAAGCTGAACGATCAATCCCCCGGTACTTGTCACTATACTATACTACAACGATCAGGTACACTGCCTGGTGGGGGTTGTAAGCTTCTCAAGATCCCTCGAGAGGTAAAGCCTGTTGCGATTCCCACGCATCAATAGATAAATCGAGCTTTTCGAGTCAAGCTCAAGCCGAGTTCAAACTTTCTCGATCCCAGATAACATGATCGGGAGGTCCCTAGATACTTGCTTCTTAGTGTCTGTGACAAACGGTATACACCTACCAAGCCGGTGCAACCCATGCATGACCAGTGTGGTAATGGCTAATTCACATGGGTCATGGGTCATCTGCATTAGGCAATTATCACTGGTCACATTCATTAATATGGGTATTTGACATCATATGGGTCATATGCATTGGGTTATAATTGCTTAGAGTGTCATGTTACGACACATCCATGACTGTTGACAATTGGTAATTAACATGGGTCATGGGTAATGTGCATTGGGTTATAGTGGCTTTTAGTGTAATGGAAACCATGCATGACCGGTGATAATGGCTAATTCACATGGGTCATGGGTCATGTGCATTAGGTAATTATCACTGGTCACGTTCATTAATATGGGTATTTGACATCATATGGGTCATATGCATTGGGTTATAGTTGCTTAGAGTGTCATGTTATGACACATCCATGAATGTTGACAATTGGTAATTAACATGGGTTATGGGTAACGTGCATTGGATTATAGTGGCTTTTAGTGTAATGGAAACCATGCATGATCGGTGATAATGGCTAATTCACATGGGTCATGGGTCATGGGTCATGTGCGTTAGGTTATCACTGGTCACATATTTGACATCGTAGGGGTCGTATGCATTGGGTTATAGTTGCTTAGAGTGTCATGTTATGACAAACCGCTCAATCTGAAACCGAAAAAAACCCAAAACCGATGAAACCGAAACCGAAAAAAACCAAAACCGGAAAAACTGCTTATCACGATTCGGTTTCGGTTTTTACTTTTAGATATCCGTGGTTAACCAAAACGAACCGTAGATAATATAAATGTAGCTTTAATATATACTTATTAGTTTTAAA
This sequence comes from Artemisia argyi, assembly GCA_030686995.1. Classification (NCBI taxonomy): domain Eukaryota; kingdom Viridiplantae; phylum Streptophyta; class Magnoliopsida; order Asterales; family Asteraceae; genus Artemisia; species Artemisia argyi. The sequence continues at coordinate 71,227,643 of CM060687.1, forward strand.
ACTTTTATTACTTTTTATACTTTTAGTTTTTGTACTTTTAATACTTTTAAAAATTTTTAAACTTATAATATATACAAAGAGTATCAAACACACTTCACTTATTAGTTTTAAAACTTTTACTACTTTCTATACTTTTTGTTTTTATACTTTTAATAATTTAAGTATGTAGATTGCATTTGTTTAGTACATAGTATTAATTTTTTTTTTTTTTTTTTGTTAAAAAAGGTTTAGTACATAGTTTTTAATGTAAGTATATACATTTAATTTGTTTAGTACATAGTAAATACACTTACTTTTTTTTTATCTAAAGTATATACATTGAATCTTGTGCAATTAAGTATTTTGCCGTTTGAGTGGTGGATTAACAAATATATAAATGCTTATAGTTAGGGTCAAGAGTTACACAGTGTCTTCGTTTTCTTTCAAACTCTCAACCTAACCATCCCTATTAAAATGACATCGCCACCTACACCATATGCTGCTGCTTCCACTCCTAAATTTCAACAATTAAAGCAAATCGCTGAGTCTGATGATCTTGACGATGTCTTCCTCCTGCTTTTCAGCCAACAATACACTGAAATTGAAGGCTTAATTATGTTGCTTGGGCAAAAACGTGATCACCTAGCTAAGGAGATTAGGCGCCTTGAAAAGCTAATTGAAGAAGGGGAACATTTTTGCCTTTTTCACGATGAAGGTGCTGATGGGTTGAGGTTTATGAAGGAGACTTTGGCAACAACTAAGAAAATTCTTGCCGGTCTAATTGGGTTGATGGATTTGGCACGTGAAGGAAGGGAAGAGAAGCAACATCATCTGGCCTGGTTTGAGAAAGTCTAGGCTATTGTTGTGGTATCTTTTGGTCATCCCCTGTTTTAGTTTCAATTGGCAGGGTATTTTAGTAATGGTTATGCTTTAAGTATGGTTAATATGTAATATGATGCTAGCCTAGGCAATTTTTTATAGCCATTAGGCAATTTATGTATCGGCATCATATCGATTATGTATGAACTCACCTATTAAGGTTGCATATCTGTTATAAGAATTGCATTGCATTTGTATTCATAGAATAAGGAAGAACATGCTATGTTGTTTTTGCGAATAATTAGAACAAAAGAAATATTAAGGTTTGCTTGGATTAGCTTATTTTATCTTAGGCTTAGGTTGACTATCTGTTATAAGAATTATGTTGCATTTGTATTGAGAGAATAAGGAAGAAAAGTGGCGGATGTGTGTAATTTTCAAGTTTTTATGCCTTGGAAACCTTAATATGTATAGCCTGCTAGCTGTTTGTCCGGTCTTTAGGTTCACGCTGTCATATATTGTGACGTATGTGGTCCATTAGGTACCAAGCTCGAAAACCTAGTGGGAGCCTTTTGATTCTCCAATTGGAGAAGACTCCTTCCTTGTAATGAGGATTGAGAACTCGGTTTTTATACGTGTTATATCTGTTAGAAAATTCATATGTGTTCAACTTGTTATTATTATATGTACAACCCACTAGCTGGTTATTATTATATATTCAACTTATCATTCATGCACGATTAGCTCTCTAATGTCGTAGAATCTACATAATTAATATGTATGTTCATCACATCTAAGGGAGCAATATAAATGATAGTAAGAATCTGTTTTCTAATAACTTAAAGCTCAATATCAGGGTAGATCTATCTAACGTTGCAGATCGGTTCCCTTGCTTAATTTGGAAAACGTCTACTACCGTTATTAGACGCTGTCCAAAAAACAAAGCAATGGAATCTTTCTGCAATGCTAGATAGATCTGTCCTGATAATTGAGACGTCTTCAATGCGATAATGATATAGTGTGTATTGTTCATGACAGGCCACACTCCTTCATTATCGCATTTAAGATGAGTGATATTACTTAGACTCTATTCTTTACTCAACATTTGTATCATATTGACCTTTTATCCCATTTTAAACTACACGAGTCCTAAAATTAGTACATGTGTGCCGATTAGTACTAGGTGCCCACATTACTTGGTGAATGAATGGTTTAACTTTATAAATGAGTCTAGAATTTCAACATACCTTTCCCTTCTAAGTTCCCATGTAGTTCCTTTTGTTTTTTCAACAATCTAGCAATGCACCTGGTGCATGCCTTTGCTCAAAGGGAGTTGAAACGACAAAAGGAGCTGTAGCGGGAACTTAGAAGGGTTACGTATGTTGGTTTATTGCATTCCATTCTTTTTTATGATCTAAAACCAACCATCCACCAAGTAATGTGGCCATTGGAGTTCCAAGAACAAAGGTTGTTTCAAACACACCCAGAATTGCAACATTGACTGTTTTTGTCCACATCAGTTGACTGTTTTGGCCTTGGTCTTTGCACACCTGCATTTTTGGCCTTGGTACTGCAAATACTGTTTTTTTCTCATGTTTGCACATATGAAAAAGTAATGACATGACTGCACAATTTCATGCCTACAAGAAGGGTAACAAACACTATTTTTTTTCTTCACTGTCAATTGACTACTTTTTGCAGTTTTGAAACACTAACCAAGCATACCTTTTTCTCTATAAAACCAAACACAACAAGCAAGCTCCCACAACCCCATTCTACCTACTGAAACAATGAGTTTCAAGAACAAAGGTTGTTTCAAACACACCCTGAATTGCAACATTATCTTTTATTTCATTTACACTATATATATATTTTTTTTAATTTTAATATATTTTTTCTTTTTTTTTTTGCAAAAATCATTAACATTGACAGCAGTGACTCAAGTGAATCAAGTTCATTTCACATATCAAGCAGTTCTGAAGGTCCTCCAAATCCATGGGCTGACTACTTTCCAAAGGGATATTCTGGATCAGGCACAAAAAAGGAAGATGCTAGGAAGCTAAAAACTCCAAAAAAGACTGCCAAAGAGATTTTTGATGAGAGGGTTCAGGTGCTAGGTCTGCCCAATGCTAAGATTTGTGAAGACAAGGGTATAAAACCATGGGAACCAAAAATGCCCAAAGTTTTTTCAAAAGGGAAAGGTAAAAAGAAAATGTATTAGTTTAGGAAGTACTTTATTTGAATAAACCTGTGTTAACCTGAATAAACATGTTGTAATCCTTTTGTACTACTTTATTTGACTTTATGAAGTCAATTTTATAATGTGTTTGTTATACCTCAATTTTATTTGACTTTATGTAATCCTTTTGCTTGTTCCCTTGTTGTACGATCATGCTTCTCACCTTATTCTTGATTTCTTTCTCAACAAAATCTAAATTCTTATTTCATCTATCAACCAAGTAACATCAAAAAAAGGTGTTGGATCTCTTTAATAATTAGGTCATAACAGTGTTGAAGTAAGTTTGCCAATTCAGGGAGTAAACACTGTCACAAACACAAATTTTACACAACTAATAACTAGATTAATACCATTATGTTTATTCTTACTATATTTTCTAACATTTGAAACCACTTACAACGCTTATTACCATTTAAAGTTTAAAAATAAAATTATAGAATGTTTAGGAGCATTTAATGTGTAAAATTAAAATGATTACAATTAGGCACGAGTAATTAGTGCATTTCACATGCTAATGTGACGTTAAAGTTGGTAAATTGCAATAATCTTTAATGTTTAGACTTTCAAAATTCTCTACTAGCTAAGACTACCATAGGCGTTTTGATGTTAATGTATCCCTTTTTAAGTCCACTTAGCATTTAACAAACACTTTTTAAACAATTAATCTTATAAGAAAATGGCTGGAAACAAGAAAAGAACAAGGTCCGTTTCATTCAAGAAGAAGCGCTCAAAGTAAGTAAACTTTTGTACACGTAAAAAATTCAACCAACATTGCATGATGCAACTTCTATAAATTTATCATCTAATGCTTATTTGATTTTAGGCAACCACGTTTTGAAGGAAAAAGTTCAAAAGATATTTATGTCATATATATTCAATAAAAAATAGTTCAAACTAATGTAACCATGTATAAGGAATAATTTGATATACATATTTGATTCTCTTAATGTATAGTATTGATTGATAAATCTTTATTTTATGCAGGTAAGGAAGAGAAGGTGTTTAACATTAACGAGTGGTATGAGTAGTGGAGTTCTGGAAGAAAGGAGGCAGCATGCAAAGCAAGTTTGCGTCAAATTGCCAAAGATGAGGCGGAATACAAGCGATCAAAGCCGCGGGTTGGTTCAGTGGAAGAGGACGCGGCTGATGTTGGATTTTTGAGTGACGAAGAGGATGCCATTGACTGCGATAATGTACATTTGGCTTTTGATCCGGAGAAATCTCAGAAATTTAATTGTTAAACTTTTTATGTATGAACAATTTTTAATTTACTTTTAACTTGTTATGGAATTGTTTTTTTTTTTTTTTTTTGGTTTATTATTATATGAATTTTAACTTTCTTGCTTCATTCAACCAAAAAAAGATGAAAAAAATTATCATATACATATTGCTATAATCAAAAAAAATTATGCTAGTCTAGAATTATGCCTAGCAACATTAATTTAGACCTAGCAGCATTAAGTTATGCCAAGTAGCATTAAGTTCTGAGTTAGTAGCATTCACCCAAATTCCATTCCAAACAGCTTTTTCTTTGCCTTTGCTGCAAAATTTTAGTCTAGAAACAAAGAAAACACAAGCCATAACATATGCACAATGATCACAACATCTATTTACACTTAGCAGTTCTAAGTAAAACTAGCAGCATTGTAATGGGGCAAATGAAGAGTCATGATCGACTAATAGTCTAAACTCAATTCATGCAGTTAATATCAAATTAGACTCAAACTAGAGAGACTATAAAATCCATATCGAACCCCTCAAAATTACATAAGTTATCAGAAATGTGTGACCATATGTATCGAATTGTACACTTAAATAATGTGTGTCAAAATATGACTCTATGATTTAGACACCTAAATAAATACTTCATGTGACCACATATAACATCTTGAATTTAGTCACACAAACACTCAATGTGACTAATATCAAGGTTAATGATAACTGAGTTCACATTTTGCTATAAATAATAGTCACATAAATATCACAATGTGACTATTTTGAATGTATTGGTCACATTTAATACCCTTATAATGTGTCAATAAACATAATTTAGATACACATTTGTGATATGGTGTGACTATTGTAAAGCCTATTGTCACATGATCGTGCTACAATTAAATGTGACTATACACATTAGGTTGTGGCAAGCAAACCCACACTAAACTTTAGACACACATATTAACTTACGTGACCATATGTATCAAATTTTCATTACACTTAATCATGTTTCTATGGTTTCGTGTGACCATATATGACATTTGGTCACACTCTTCAAGTGTGTGACATATATTTGTCACTTTTAAATGCATATCGTGACTAACGCTTCAAACTTACTTTTCAGTTGTCACACATTTCAAATTCATATGTGGCTAAATATTTAGCAAAGAATAGCAGTCACATTTAAATAATGTGTGACAAACTTGACTATATAATTTAGCCACATACACAATTAATTCATGTGACCATATATCTATTTTGGTCACACTATTCAATTGTGTGACATATATTTGTCACATATGTATATCTCTAGTGTGACTAATGTTTAAAGCTGATTTGTATCTGTCACATGTCCCAAATTAAAAGTGACTAAACGATCGAAAAATATTTACCAGTTACCCTCTAGTCACATAAATACACAAATGTGTGACAATAGAATTCCGAAATGGTCACACAAGTCGGATCAAGTGTGGCTATTTATTTTATTCTGGTACATTTAGTCACGTAAAAATGTTACCGTGTGACCGTTAAAAATCGACCATGTGTGACGAAAAGCCATTTTTGTACCAGTGGTTTGTGATCCAGGCTGTAAGCATTCAATATCGCATGACTAAGGGGCAAGTTCTGCGTGAAACCAATACTTGTGGTGCCTACTATATACCAATACTTGAAATGTATACATGCCACTTATATACTCTCTTAAATATTAGTAATAGTTTTACTGTTCTATTAAAAGACATGAAAACATTGAAATAACTATTAAAAAGTTTCTTTAATAGAAACAAATATATAAAAGTTTCTTTTTAAGATATGACTAATGTGTTGTTACCATATTAATTCTTTACTGAAGATTACAAATGTAATATTGACGTGGAATTTCCGTGTCAACTTTCTAACAACCTTATGTTAATGCGGGTGAATCCTCACATTTTTCTCACAGTCCTCTTCCCTAAATCTTCGGCTTTTAAATCCTCAATTTATATCGCCTAACACAACCAAATATGCTCACATTCAAATCTCATAACCAAACCTTACAAATCATAGAAACACCATGTCTTCACCAAGCTCTGAAAAGAAACAAATCGGCTCAAACATGCCTAACAAAGGTAAAAGTCCTTGTTTTGATTCCCCAATTGTCCCAGATTTGTCTGAACAACTTCAACTGTGTAACTCTTTATCCAAAGAGGTGGAGGATAAACCAAACACCAAGGCAACTTTTGACACAAAGGAGAAATGTAAAGAAAGAAAAATGTCACCAACTATTGAAGAGAGATACGCTCTCTATAAGAAAAATCAAAGAATCTCTATCACAAAGGAGGAGATTGAAGAGGATTTGGTTTCCATGACTGGGAAAAAGCCTCCAGTGATCAACAAGATAAGGGAGGATACCGTGCGAAGGAATCTGAATGTAATTAAAACACTTTCAACATAAAAATTCTAGAATTTTATTATTTTCATGTTCTCTTGCAACTAACTTATGTTTGTTGTTATTTCCATAGAATATCTTTCTTGAGCTCCGCTAGAAGGTTAGAAGACCGGATATCCATCTTTAAAGATGCAACGGCCTCTTTTCTGCAATAAGAATTTACTTTCATAATTTTTTTAATCGATCCTACAATAAATGTAACTTTAATTTTATTTCCATTTCTTATTATGTTAGCATAGGTGTTGTTTATATGTAACCAGTTATGGTTGACAAAGCAATGCTACAGTTTAATGTTTATGTTGTGAACACCAAACTTATATGGATGCGCCTTATGAAAATATCAAGATTATGCATATCTTCGTTATTTTATGGGTTAATTACTTGAAAATATATCATACTTGTCACTTTTTGTTATTGTATGTACTAAACTATTTTTTTCTTATTGTGTGTACTGAACTTTTGAATGTTGATTATTGTGTGTATTTGTGACTATTTAGCCATGTAAAATGACCATTTTACCCTTCAAATTTTTTTTAAAAAAAAGTAAGGGTAACATAGTCACAAATACACACAATAATCGAAATTTGAAATTTCAGTACACACAATAAGAAAAAAAAGTTTGGTACATACAATAGCAAAAATGCCAAATATGATACATTTTCAAGCAATTAACCGTTACTTTATCTGTAGAGTATTTGTTAGCTTTAAAGAATTGGCAACACAACAATGTAGTATCTGACTACCTGACAGTCAAATCCTTGAAATTCTCAGGTGACTTGTATCCTAGTTGATACATTTTAAAAGTATCAAGAGTAATTTGTGACTAAACAACAAGTGTTGATATCAATTTCGCTACATATGACATATAGGAGAAGAATACATGTAGAGACAAAGTACGAGAACATACTACATCAAACACATCAAGAATCTCACTTATAAGAACATAGTATCTGTACCAAGCTCAAAACCTTAATACAATTGAGCATCCCCTAGTTTTGGACACTGTTGATGAGACTTGTACACATGTATGATGAGGATAGATGTTGCTAATGATATATTAAAGGTGGAAAAGTAGATAGGTTGGTTCGGGGTTGGCTCACGGGTCTAGATGGGTTTAGGTCTATACGGGCCCGGGTCTAGGTGGGTCTTCTAGAACATGAGTTAAATGGGTTCGGGTCTAGTTCCTTTTGGTCCGGTCGACTGACTCACTCAATAAACTATATAAACCATACTATGAAATTTTAGTTATACATCATGGATATGCCTATGTATTTGCAAATATTCCTATTACAAATATTTGATATCATGTGATTCACAAAATTAGTATTTTTGTGTAATCTACACAATTTTTATGTGACGGACAAAACTCAGCAAAAACTTACCTATTACATTTATTTAAAATATGGTTTATGTGTCACGATATATATGTGAAGAAATGTAATAATGAAATTGAAGGTTGCCATTTTCCTACATTGTAATGTTTCTTAATGTTTGTGATCCAGGATGTGGCCATTCAGTAATCGCATGGCTAAGGGCCAAGTTCCACATGGAACCATTACCATATTGGTTTCACATTTTCTTGTGGTTATTATACCTCCTCCTTCTATATACCAATACTTGAAATGTATACATGCCATTTATATACCTTCTTAAATATTAGTAACAGTTCAAATGCTCTATTAAAAAACATGAAAAGATAGAAATAACTATTAAAAAGTTTCCTTAAAATATGACTAATGTGTTGTTTCCATGTTTGGTTGTGTTAGGCGATATAACTATTAAAAAGTTTCTGGATGTAATTAAAAATTCATCACTAAGATTTCAGAATTTTAATATTTTTATGCAGTATCTAACTTATATATGTTGTTATTTCTGTAAAATATATTTCCTGGGCTCTGTTGGAAGGCTAGAAGACTAGATATCCATCTTTTAAGATGCAAAACTTTTTCTGATACGAATTAGTGAATTACTTCCATAATTTTTTATGGATCCTGCAATAAATGTAACTTTAAGTTTATTTCCTTTTCTTACTATGTTAGTTGGGTGTTGTCTCTATATAACAGCATGTGAGATACTGTTTAATTTTGATGTTGCGGAACACCAAATATGATAGTCTGATTCTGAATTCTTATTTTGGTCGCTAAAAGTTGTGTCGCATCAAAAATTAGATTAGCTTGATTTTTTCTAGTTCTTCCCTACTTTCAGTTTATACTCTAAAGTACAATAATTGATATTTCCAACCTAACATGACTCATTATGAGTCAGTTTAATTACTAAATACGAATGTTGCAAAAAAAAAGGCCTTTCGCCTAGGCGCTACTGAGCCACCAAATTTTCCGATTTGTGTATCGGTCAACCATGGTCAAACTTGCCAATCTTGCCGAAAATACCCAAACTCATCGTAAACTAGTTTCAATCACTTATAGTCGTTGTTTGTATCTATTACTATATGTGTTTTAAGGAAAATCTTGTCGAAAATACCCAAAACTCTCCGGAAATACCCACAACTTGCCGGAAATTCCAATCCGTTTAATCATCGATTAATCCCACCTAGACTAATTACAAGCTACAAAAGAGTCAACCGCCCGACTACCGATTCACGATTTTTGTAACCTTGCAAAATACTACAACTCCTCTCAATCTCTAGGACCGAATGTAACTCATCAAGACCGATACAACCAAACAAAACCTGGCCAATACAACACATTTCAATACATTATATGGGCCAATAAAAACTATGACGGCCGATATCAACCAGTAGATATCTTACATAGCTTATTACAGCCCATTTTAAGACAATGTAATCAATTAAGAGACAATAAAAACCCATTTCACTTCCTTATATATATATATATATATATATATATATATATATATAACAGGAGGCGTTTGACCATATTAATGTCAAATAAGCACGGTCAATGCCTTGTCATCACTTTTCGAGTGTCATGTCATCAGTAGTGTTAGTTATGAGTTCCATGTCAGCATTTAATTTGTTGAGATTTTTGTTTTTTATATTAACTAAAAAATTTCGGAATAAATTAGTCTAAAAATGACATAATAAGGATTCGAACCTTGGGTTTTATGATAGTTAGCATACATGTTTACCACTAGATTTGCTTTTTGAATTATATTTTGAAAAACCAAAAATATAATACTCTGCAATCAATTATTAAAGGTAATCCATTTAAAATTAATGAAACTTTTAATTTTAAAAGGATTTAAATTTATAACTTATCCACCATATCTATTCCTTAATTATAGTTCCATAATTATAACTTTGTAGAGATTTTCGTTTTTTATATTAACTAAAAATTTTCAGAATAAATTAGTATAAAAATGACATAATGAGGATTCGAACCTTGGGTTTTATGATAGTTAGCATACATGTTTACCACTAGATCAACTTGCTTTTTGAATTATATTTTGAAAAACCAAAAATATAATACTATGCAATCAATTATTAAAGGTAATCCATTTAAAATTAATGAAACTTTGAATTTTAAAAGGATTTAAATTTATAACTTATCCACCATATCTATTCCTTAATTATAGTTCCATAATTATAACTTTGTAGAGATTTTCGTTTTTTATATTAACTAAAAATTTTCGGAATAAATTAGTATAAAAATGACATAATGAGGATTTGAACCTTGGGTTTTATGATAGTTAGCATACATGTTTACCACTAGATCAACTTGCTTTTTGAATTATATTTTACAAAACCAAAAATATAATACTCTACAATCAATTATTAAGGTAATACATTTAAAATTAATGAAACTTTGAATTTTAAAAGGATTTAAATTTATAACTTATCCACCATATCTATTCCTTAATTATAGTTCCATAATTATAAACTTTAACCATCTTTCATTAGTTAATACACATGCCAGCCATTCTTCACCAACCTTCTTTCATTAGTTACTTTTTAATAAAATAAACAAACACCTATATAATTTGATTTCCACTAATAAGGCAAATTAAAAAAAAAATTACCCATCGGGCGGGATTTGCAACTATATGATACGTATCACCAAATTTGTACCTATAAGAAAATATCATTAAAAAACACTTTTCCAGCCATTCTTCACCAACCTTCTTTCATTATAGAAAAAAATGTCAACAATCACAAGTAATATTATATCACATGCTAATAAAAGAAATCAACTTTACAAAATAATTAAAAACAACGTTAAAAAATACAACTGCACATACAATAAAATTATTACATTTTAAACAATAATACAAAACAACATACTTAACTACATAATTCCCGCTAAACAACAACATCACATGTAATATTACTACACATGCCCGCCCATCGGGCGGGCTTTGACCACTATAAAATAATAATAATAAACATATTTAAGATAAACAATAATAATAAAAGAACACTATATATATACATAAGTAAATAAAAATTAAAAATATGATAATCAAATTAAAATGTAAAATTACAAGTCATGCCCGCCCATTGGGCGGGCTTTGTGACTAGTGTGTATATATATATATATATATATATATATATATATATATATATATATATATATATATATATGTATATATGTATATATATATCTATATGTATATATATATATACATACATATACATGTATACATACATATACATATATACATATATATATACATATATATAAATATATATATATATGTATATATATATATATATATATATATATGTATGTATATGTATGTATATATATATATACATACATATACATATATACATACATATACATATATACATATATATACATATATATAAATATATATATATATATATATATATATATATATATATATATATATATATATATATATATATATATGTATATATATATATATATACATATATATACACTAGACGAATACCCGTGCATAGCGACGTGATTTTATAGCGACAGATCGTTTAGTGATAAAAAAAGTTTATGGGTTATAAACGAAAAATAATAAAAGTTTGAAGATTTAAAGATTAAACATAATATTTTGAAACCCGGTTCGACCCGTTCTGGACGAAAAATTGGTCGATTTAAATAGAGTGAACCCGACGGGTTGGGTCGCAAATGGGTCAAATTAAACCGGGTCAACCCGCCGGGTTTGAAGCGTCCCAGTTCAACCTGGTTTTCAATGTGTATTAATAGTTTCATTTTGAAATATATGTTTTCGTATGGCTTTTATTAGTTAGACGAACCGGTGCCGACACCGGTTCCCGGTTGAACCCGTTAGTCTGGTCCAGTTTTCAAAACTATATGTACCATCAACTTGTTAGCTTGTATGAAGCTTTGTGTGTTTTATTAATTTGTATAATGTGTAAAATAACATTAGTTAGTGTGTTAATTATTTTATATTTAGATTATATTGTAGCTTGTTTAAATTGTACATTATGAAAATTTTATTATACTTTAGTAAGGGGTGTTTTAATTAGTTGTTTTTTATTTGATATATGTACTTTTAATTGGTTGTACAATGTGAATAAATTATTGTACTTTAAAGTTATGTGGTGTTTTAATAAGAGTATTAATTATACTATGCATTTCTCTCACCTTTAACTTTCAAGATTTGACCATACATTCTTTATAGCGACAAATAGTTTATTCATCAAAAAAAGTTTATAGGTTATAAATGAAAAATAATAAAAGTTTGAATATTTAGGAATTAAACATAATGTTTTGAAACCCGGTTCGACCCGGGTGGTTCAACTGGGTGAACCGTTCCGATCGAAAAATTGGTCGATTTAAACCAGGTCAACTTGCTAGGTTGGGTCGAAAACGGTTCAAACTAAACCGGTTCAACCCGTCTGGTTTGAAGCGTCCCGGGACAACCCGGTTTGTGATTTGTATTAATTGGCTGTATTTAATTTAGTAGATATGTTTTTAAATGGTTGTACAATGTGAATAAATCATTGTACTTTTAAGTAATGGGGTGTTTTAATAAGAGTATTAATTATATTTCATAATTTCCTTTAATAAGATTTTTCAAGATTGACCATTTTTCTTTATATATATATATATATATATATATATATATATATATATATATATATATATATATATATATACACACACACTAGTTAATATTTAACTGCAAGTTCTCTAATATTGGCGAATGATTCACCATATAAACTTTTTAAAAACAATGTAATTTAATATTCTATTGCAAATTTGAAATTTCTAACTATCTGCAATGAAAATCACAGAGAAAATTTGTTGAAAGGTGACTAAATAAACACATTCCATATTATGTAATGCTTTAAAAGGGATATTTTGCATAACTATACTTAAAAAAAAAGTTCCTAAAATGAAGAAGGGATTCAGTAAGAAATAAATTAAAATATGAAGTGATGAGAAGAAGTGACTATAATTACACATATGAGATGCGACGTCTTGAATTATATGCGTCTTAAGTTTCGATAGTTATTTTAACGTGAAAATGGTGCAAATTGATTTTTATGATTTTGACAGATGTAGAGGAACAAAATAAAGATATATCCTGAAATGCATCTAGCGTATGTTTGGCAAAAATAGATGTTGCTATTGCTTGCGCTAGTGTTGTTGCTATTGCTATTGTTGTTGCTTTTGCTGGTGCTTATGTTGTTGCTGTTGCTGAAAAAGATTAAAATTGTAGGGTTTTTTTTTTAATCTTTTAGAAATAATAATAATAATGTTTGGCAAACTAGCTGTACTTTTAGATTAAAAGTGTAAAATGACATAGCTTTTATAATCTTCAGAATCTTTTAAAAGCTAGTTTTGAGAACTTATTTTTTCTAAAATAATCCATAATCTTTGGTTATGTTTGGCATATTTGTTGAGAGATTATGATTGTCTTTTTTCAAAAAATAAACTATTTAAAAATTATATGCATATACTCATCTAATTAAAAGCTAGAAAATACATTGCTATACATCTAAGATACTATTCACCCGATTAATCCTGCTTAAAAAATTAAAAAAAAATGAAAAAGCCTCAAACACCCCCCGTAGGATATGGATAAAGGTGTTTTTTATCTATTATGTCAAAAACACAATGCTTCTGAACAAATTTCTGTTAGGGCTTATGTTGATGTTGGCAAGTTTGGCTACTTATGAAGCATAAAGTACAAACTCTTGGGGCTGCAATTGACTATATTTATTATATAGCATGGCCGGATTTGAGCATGTGCAGGGTGATCAACCGCACAAGGCCTTCAGATTTCAAGGGGCCCCAAGATTTTTAACTGACAATGGTGTATAACTCAGTCATTTCTCGTAAAGTAGATGAAAATGTATACAGGAACCTAACATAGTGTTATTTTGACTGAATATATGTTATACATTGACTAGTTGTTTAGTTTTAAGAGATTTATAAGACAAAGGTGAAAACAGTTGTTTTGGGTGCGGCTGAATGGCTGAGGAAAAGGACATCTTTGGACTATTTTCAGTTTGCACCCTATAGCGTTTAGGTTTTACATTTGTCACCTGAAATTATGTTTCAAAATAAGCACAGATGGGTTCACAAAGTTAACATTTTCAACCCATGTTTTAGAAAAACTTTAAGAATGGTCCAATTAATTTCTTAAGTTGTGACGGTGCAACACTTATAAATTTGTTAAACACACCAGTTTAATGTTTTTGCTTGAATAACATTAATTTCAGTTTTCACTTTTATTATAAAATAAAAATCTTTTGTGTTTTCCACGAGGACTAAGTATTCATAATGGCACAGGGCCCTCAAAATTTACAGGATGGCTGATGACATCAAATAATCCTGGTATTTAAGTGTCAATTTCCCCCTAATATGGTCGTTTATTTTACATATTATGTGGATATATACTTTGATTTCGTTATATTTTGTATCCGGGTCACAAATGAGCATAGTAGCCTAAGAGACGTGGAAATTGGAAAGAACTCGCAAAAGATAAACATTTCTAGTATGCTAGAAAGAGCTACGCCTTAACATTCACTCTCTATTACGCCGTAGCTAGAAATTCAAACATGAAGACCAAAGCCAACTCGTATCAAAAGCTACGGCGTAACCAATTCCTTAGTTACGCCGTAACATACTCAAGACTTTGAAGAATCCCTCGAATTGGAGGCTACGCCGTAACATAGTTATGGAGTTACGGCGTAGCAATGACTACGAGAGTAATCCAAGATCTAAAAATTAAACTACGGCATAACAACACATGGGACTATGATGTAGAAGAAATCCTAATTGGAGTTATGGCGTAACACAATCATCAGCTATGCCGTAACTATTGCTTTTGGATAAGATCTTCTCAGGATTACACTAGCTACGACGTAACACACTTTTGGAGCTACGCCGTAGCTATGACGGGCCTATAAATACAACCCTAATTTCTGCACTTATCATACAACTTTCTCACACACAAAGTCAGAGATCGTTGGAAGCTTTTAGAAGGCCATTCTACAGCAGCATACAGAGCATTTCCAAATTAGAGATCACGCCTACAACACCATAAGTTTTAGTTTTTCATATTTTCATTTACATTTCGTATTCATGGCTTTTGTAAACATTGAATTGAGTGTTAAATTTAAAATGGTCAGCTAAGCACCTTTGGTGCTAGCCTAGTTATGATTCTTATATTCTTGCGATTAAGTTTTCGTGCTTTTCATAATGCTTCTAGTATGTGCATGCTTATTTTATCATAGATCCTTTAGTTGTGGTAGTCTAAAAGAACCGGTTATAACTGGTATGCGAGGAGAATTGACCATAGGACTCTTGCATAGTTAGGTTGCGAGGAAATGGTTGGGATGAAAACCGGCCATTCGCTTTGTGTGCAAATTGATCATAGGAGCGCTTTCTTGGTTGGATAGACTTAAGTAGTTAGAGATGGTTGATTGCTCAATTATAGTATAGATTTTCTCAAAGGAATTGCTAAGAAATAAGCAAAAACCGAGGTCGTAGTCCGTGCGAAGGTGTGAATGGAATCGTGAAATTCGATTCGCCAAATCGTGTCGTGAAAAGTGGAAATGTGAAAATAGTGATTATGAAATGCAAGTAATGAAAAGTAATCTCAATTTATGCAGAAGGTACAAGCTATGTATGCACAAGTGATAAAGATCTAAAAACGGAAATTCAAACGCGATTCTAAACACGTAACGTACGAATTTAAAACGTAACTTTTAATGAAAAATGATCCTAAAAATATGAAATAATTTTTTAAAAATCTTAAACAACTAAAAATAATTTTGCGAAAAAGAAAAATATTTTTTTTACTTTTTATTTATTTTCTATGAATTTATTTCTAATTTTGTATTTTTAAATGAATTAAAAAATAAGAGAAATTGTGAAAATAAAAGTGAAAAATACAAAATTAATTTTGAAAAATCTAAAATATCATAAAAGAATTATCTAAAATATTTTTTTTATTTTTTTAAGCTTTTACTGATTTTTATTTGATTTTTATTTATAAAAAAATATATTTAAAAATGAATTAAAACTAAGAAAAATTAAGAAAAATAGTAAAACAGATCAGAAAAATCTGAAAAATTCACAGAAATTCTAAAATATTAAAATGAACCTGAGAAAAAATTTTGAAAAGAAAATAAGCTGAAAAAGTGATTGTTGAGTGGAAAACAGCTTATCACAAGTGCTTATTTATAAGCACTTGTGACCAAACTGTTAGAAACTGAAAACACAACAATATTATACTAATATAGGCTCAGTGAAACTCAAATATAGCCAGGTGTATCACAGAATGCAAAAGAATTGTACAATAAGCAGTCATAATAAGCCAAAGATTAAGCAACAACCAAACAGAATAAGCCAGTGACTAATGAATCATGTAAAACACTGATACAACCACAAATAAGCTCAAATATCTCAATAAAGCTCAGGTTATGACTCTAGGTTCAATTATGCACCCTTAGTTTCAAAACAGCTTACTAGTTCCAAACTACTTATTTAATGAAGCTGTTAAGCAGTAAAATTAAGCTTTTAATCATGAGGTGAGTGGGGCAAATGTAAGCCAGCTATACTGAGATACCAAAATCACCAAAAACCTCTCCAATCACTTTCAACCACTACTCTAATTGGATTCAAATTCAGCAGCTAGTGAAGATAGATCTAATGCAACAGTTGACTAAATTTGCTAAACAATCCTTTGACCAAATCTAACTTCCATCAATCAAATAACCTCAAATGTGTTATAACAAGCTACTAACTAAATGAATTAAGCTATATTATACTAATTGACATCTGATTTTTCAGTATCACTAAATGAAATTACCAAATCTAACAGTTAACTAATTTTAAATCCTACTTTCACTTTTATATGTAATAACCTACTTTATTATGCTATTTTAGTTAACTACTATCCTATAGTGATCTAATTGTGAAGCTTTGACAGCAAAACTACAACTATAGAACACAGAAACACACAGATCCAAACACCCATGCAGAAAGTGAATTGCACTACTTCTACAAATTTTAAAGCTAAAATCTCCACAACAATGTTCCAAAACAGTCACCAATCTCTAATATGAATTACTAGAACATAAATCTATCACTATACTCACTCAAACTCAGAATCACAGATCCACAGATATAACAGTTGAACAACAAAAACTTAGCTATACTCAAACAGATATCAAATGAACAAATCAAACACAGATACAAGCAAAAATAATGAACAATAGATCAAACAAGCTCAGATATAGTAACTACTACAACAATTTCTTCAAACTAAATCAATTCCAACAGATCAATTCAGATGTAAACTAGTGATCATCTAATTCAGCAGTACAAGGATCTTAGAAATGAAACTTACAAAACTTATCTCCTGTTAGGATCGAATTTTATTTATAAAAAGTGTTGGTCATTAATATTATGTAATAGGTTGCTTTAGAATATCATTATGATAAAGTTTATGTTTAGTATTCATGTTTTGTAAAAGTCTAAGGGCTATTAGTGTAATAAAGTATAAGATAAGAGATGCCCTAGACTACAAGTATAAATACTCTTGTAATACCTCATTTTGAGGTTGGTGCTCTTAGTAATAACATAGTCTCATATTTCACACACTAGGAGTTCCCTCCCACTCTCTCTCTCTACCTACTTTCTCTCTCTAGATTTAGGCTTCATTCTCAAGTGATTAAGGTTGTTCTACGGTCCTACAAGTGGTATCAATCGCGTAGGGATAATTTTAGGTTGTTTTAGATTCGATTTGGGTGAAAATTTCATTTCGTGGGCTGTTCATACGTGTTCTTGCGAGTTAGGTCAAAGTTTGAGCGAGTTAGATTAAAAGTTTTAGCGAGTTTGGTGTAGTTTTAGCGAGTTAGGAAAGTCTCATTTAAACTTTCTTTGCAAGTTACATACTATTCTAGCGAGTTAGACACCTCTCTTGTGAGTTAAATAGTTTCTTCGAGTTAGCTCTTCAAGTTCCTGCGAGTTAAGGTTTATATTTGGCGAGTTAGCCAGTTAGCGAGTTAACTAACAACCCTTATCATTTATCAAGTAAGGTTTCTTACTTTTATCGAGTTAGGGGGAACTATACTTCGTTGCACATTTTTTACTGAGTTAGCATTTACAAGTTCTATCGAGTTACAAGTTCTATCGAGTTACACTTGTTCCTAATTCCTGCAAGTTAGAAATTCTAATTCCTGCGAGTTAGATATTATTCAAGTTAAAACTCCCGAGTAAGAACCAAACTTCAAACGACTATAACTTTTGAACCGTAACTCCGTTTTCAGCGGAATACCTGTCAAAACGACCGTGAAACAGAGGAGAATGACACATTGAATCGTCTAAAGATCATTCAATCCCACTTTTGAGGCCCAAATCCTTTCTGAACGAAAGTTATCGAGGTTTTAAGTTTCTAGACCAAATTTTCACCAAAACATCAAATCTTCCACAACAACCTTTGTTATCTTTCAAAAGATCATAAGAACAACTTTTCACTTAGAAGTCAATCCATGGCAACACAACAAGATATTCATGCTGTTGGTGCCGAAAACCGACCTCCCATGCTGTCAAAGAGTGGATACTCACAATGGGCTAGTCGTATGATACACTATCTTAAGAGCAAAACAAATGGAAAAGTTCTTATCAAATCCATTATGGATGGACCTTTCAAACCAATACAAGTACTAGACCCTGGAGATCCAAATGGAACCCCCCAATACAACCATTCTACATAGATCAGAATGAGACTGAGTACACTGAGCTAGACAGACAACAGATAGCAGCTGATGATCAGGCATTTCATTACATCGTTTTTGGTTTACCTGAAACCATTTATGCTACTGTTGATAGTGAAGTAAGTGCTCATGCAGTCTGGGAAAGAGTCAAGAGGTTAATGTATGGGACAGATATCAGGAAACAGGAAATGGAAACACAATTGCTTAAGGAACTTCGCAAATTTACTTCAATTCCTGGTGAATCCATAGAGTCATACTACCACAGGTTCTGTAAGATCATGAATGATTTATCAAGACACAACCTCATTCAGACAAATATTGCTAACAACACCAATCTTCTGAATGAGTTACAACCAGAATGGGGAAGATACGTCACTATTGTTTATCGGACAAAGAATTTGCATGAAGTGACTTATGATCAGCTGTACGACTTCTTGAAGCAAAATCAAGTTGAAGCTAACGAAGTAAGGGCTGAATTGCTTGCTAAAAAGCATGATCCTCTATCATTAATGGCTAATACACCAACACCTTTACCAGTGAACACACAACAACCATCATCATCTTCCACTCACAACTACATGCAACCATCCTACATTCAACAACCAACACCTGTCTACCAACAACAATTCTACCCACAGCAACAACATGTTATTCCACAACAGCAATACCCACAATTCCAAGAACTGACAATGATGAAGCTACTGCAGCCTTAACACAAGCGTTTGCTTTTCTGACAAAGGCATTCTAAGGACGCTATTCTACACCAACTAACAACAACCAAAGGATTTCATCGAACACTCGCAACAAGCAGATTACTCAGCCGGGTTTCAATATGGGCAATGGAGGCCAAATGGTTGGAGTTATAGGGAATCAGCATGGATATGCTACTGGATTTCACATGGGTAATCAGAATATGCAGAATTAGTTGGGTCAGTATGCAGGGAATCAGTACGGTCAGTATGCAGGGAATCAGATGGGTCAGTTTGTTGGAAATCAGAGTGGTTAGAATGTTGGCAATCAAGCAATGGGTAAGCAGAATAGGAATGTGGCAGCTCCAGTTGTTGGGAATTATGGAAATGTGAATAGGGGTAATCCGGTAAAGTGTTTCAACTGCCAAGGTGTAGGTCATATGGCAAGCAACTGTCCTACTAAGCCGAACAAGAAAGATCTAGAGTATTTGCAGAAAGCAGTGCTGTTGGCACAAAAGGAAAAGGCAGGGTTTCAGTTGAATGCAGAGGAACATGAATTTATGGCTCTTCTGGATGACATGGAAGACAGAGAGGATATCGATGCGAATTGCATATTCATGGTGAATCTTCAGGAAGCTAATTATGACACGGATTCTGACACACTTCCTGTTTATGACACCAATGCACCATCTGAGGTATCCAACTTCAACATATGTTACAATAATGATATGTTTGATATGTCTCCTCATGAGGAACAAAATTCTGAGAAGCTAGCACCCACTTATGATACATACCTGGACACGCCAAGTAGTAGCAATACTCCTTCAGTAACTCCAGATGTGAATCATAATGGAGGCTTCATTTCACGGCATGCTGAGAATGATGAGGAAACACGTGCTTTATTTGAATCATTATTGAATAATTGTCGTATTGAAATTGAGAATGTGAAAAAGGTCTATCGCGATGTTAAGGCCGCGAATGTTAAATTGACCGCTGAGCTTGAGAGTTACAAGGAAAACGTTAAAGCTTTTGAATTTCATAACAAAAGATTGTCTGAATTAGAAACTGGTTATCAAAATTCCATTTCATGGGAAAAACTTTTGCAAATCAAGTTTGATACACTTGATGTTAATTCTTTCAAGAAGATAAAAGCTTTAAACGCGGAAATTTCTGATTTGCAAAACCAACTCTCTAAACAAAAATCAGCTTATTCCAATCTTGAAAAACAAAGGGATGAGTTGAAAAAGGAATTTGCAAAGAAAGAAGATAAACTTTTGGAAGAAATTGTAGAGTCAGAACACATGATTGCACATTTAGAAGAAATAGTGGTTAAGTCGGGTCAGTCAAGTCAAACAATGAAAATGATTTCAAATCAAACTAATCCGATTTACCATACGAAACATAAAATGGCTCTTGGTAACAACACCCCTTGTAATCTCAAGAAAGCTCAGGAAGAACAGAATGTTTTGTATAATGGTAATGTGATTTACACCAAACATGATCCTCCCGTCGTTCGGGATTCTGTGCAAATGATGGAACTTGTCGAAGAGAGCATAAATAAAATGAAACAAAAGGATTTGAAACCCATTGATTACAACAAATTGAACAAACTTTCGGGAATTACTTTTGTTCCACAAACAGAACCATCTGTGTTTTCCATAAAACGACCATTCGCGAAATTCTTTTCTAAAAAGATAGTTGTTTCCAAATCTCTTTCAAAAATGGAACAAATGTCCTCTAACAACACTTTTAATACAAGTGAGGCTAGAGACATTCTTGTTGACGTTAAAAAGAGAATTCAAGAACTTCAAAATATTGTTAAATCTAAAACTACTATCAGTATTAACAACTGGCATTCTAGTTTTCATATCGAACAGAAAAAGGTGTTTGAAAACGAAATTACTATCCCACTGAATAACATCAGTGCGAGGGTGATCCATTTTTGAAAACGCTTTCTTAAAAGAAACGGCCGACTTTGTCAAGGACCACAAATCCCTGGTAAAACAAGCTAATGAAACTCGTGAAAACATGAATGTTTTGGAAAGGTTAAATGATTCTCTCTTCGAAGCAGTTCTGTCTACTGATATAATGTCTATCATCATACAAACATATTCAGTTCAAGACGATGAAAGACTGAGAGCTGAGACCTCCGAAATTGTTTCCAAATATGAAAATGCTCTTATAAAGCTTGAAAAAGAAAATGTGTCATGTTTTAAACAACTTGATCGAAAAAAAGAAGAATGCAAGTATGACAAATTGTCGTATGAGCGTGCCTTCAAGAACATGAAAGAGCAAAATGATCTTTTGAGGGCTCAGCTTGAAAGTCAAAAAGGGAAGGGTGAGGAAACTAAGTTTGCAAAACCATCGACTTCGGAGAAACCAAATGTTCCAAACACGGTTCGAAAACCAAAAATGTCAATTTCACGGTTTGCTCCAAAAGTCGATGAGAAAAAGAATTTGTCAAAACTAGTCACTCCAACACCCTTGCCCAAGCATTGTGGAAATGAAAAGATTGTTGATAAAGGAAAAGCGGTTGTTGAAACACCAAAAGTTCTAGCACCTGGCCTTTTTAGGATTAGTCCCACTAATGCGTCTGCCTCCACATCTAAGACTTATGAGGGCAAAAAGGATAATTCTAAAGAGTCTAGTGATGCTAAAAAGGACAACAATATAAATCCTAATGCGTGTGCCTCAACTTCTACAGGATTAGACAGCACTTCTAGGAGCAGCAAACTAAAGCCTAGGAGCAGAACAAAGAACAATAGAGTCTCGCCTGCCTCTAAGAGTAGTTGCAAGAATAAATTTAAAGAAGTAGAAGAACACCCTAGGAATTTATCGCTTTATAATAAGAGACATGTTTCATCTGAATGTAATGTCGAGAGTACTGGTTCTAATGTATGTAATGACACTGTTTGTCTAATATGCAAGAAACGTTTAATTAATGATGTTCATGATGAGTGTGTTTCTAAGAATGTGAATGTTACGCTTGAACAGAAGAGCGTTTCAAAAGGTCCTAGTGCAAAATCTAGATTTGTTGGAAATCTAATTAAAAGAATTAGGAACACCACTAATAGTCGCACGCCTAGGAACTATCTTAAGCATTGTGTTTGGATTCCAATGGGTAGAGAATTTATACTCAAGGATGGGAAATTAGAAAAAGTTCAAGCTAAACAAGTAGCAACTGTCTATGAGTGTGATTTTGATTGTACCCCTAACCCCATGGAACCAAATTCAAAACGGTTTCCAAATAAAAACTCTTATGTTATTGGCAGCTTATCGAAATATGTCTTTGGATCGTCGACTCGGGTTGCTCCAAGCACATGATCAGGAATTTAAAGCTGCTGATCAACTTCATCTGGAAATTCATGGGAACTGTACGCTTTGGAAAGGATCATGTAGCAGCTATTCAGGGTTATGGAGATCTTCAATTTGGGAATTTTTTGATCACTCGAGTTTACTACGTCGAAGGATTGGGACATAACTTGTTTTCAGTTGGGCAGTTTTGTGATGCAGATTTAGAAGTTGCATTCAGGAGAAACACGGTTTTTATTAGAAATTTGGTTGGTGATGATCTCTTAACTGGTAATCGTTGTACGAACTTATATGCTATCGACATCAACCAAATGGCATCTACATCACCAATTTGTCTCATGACAAGGGCAACCGAAACTAAGTCCTGGCTGTGGCATAGACATTTATCCCATCTCAATTTCGACACGATCAACAAGTTAGCCAAAGACAACATCATCAACGGTCTTCCTAAGTTCAAATACACCAAGGAACACCTATGTCCATCATGCGAACAAGGAAAAAGCAAAAGAGCGTCATATAAACCTAAAATCGTACCTAGTTCGGAGGCAAGGTTACATTTATTGCACATGGACTTATGTGGCCCAATGAGAGTTGAAAGCATTAATGGGAAAAAGTATATTCTTGTTATCATTGAAGATTATTCAAGATATACATGGGTAAAGTTTTTGAGATCAAAAGACGAAGCACCAGGCATCATCATCACCTTTCTGAAGCGTATTCAAGTTCTACTTCAAGCTCCAGTAAGGATTGTAAGAACAGACAATGGCACATAATTCACTAATCAGGAGTTAAGAACCTACTTTGAAGATGTGGGAATCACTCACCAAACATCAGTTGTTAGAACTCCACAGCAGAATGGGGTAGTTGAAAGAAGAAATCGAACTCTTGTGGAAGCTGCTCGCACAATGCTAATTTATTCTTGTGTACCACTATTCTTATGGGCTGATGCTGTTGCCACTGCTTGTTTCACTCAGAACCGATCCCTAATCCATCCAAGATTCAATAAAACACCATATGAGCTTGTGAACAATCGGAAACCGGATATCTCTTATCTTCACGTGTTTGGCGCTTTGTGCTATCCGACGAACGACAGAGAAGATCTAGGAAAGTTGAAAGCTAAGGGTGATATTGGCATCTTTATTGGATATTCAGAAAACTCGAGGGCATTCAGGGTGTATAATAGAAGAACAAAAAGGATAATGGAGACGATGAATGTAAAGTTTGACGAGATTTCACAAATGGCTTCTGAGAGATACGCTCTAGAACCCGCGCTTAATCCGATGGCTTCTAATCAAAACAGATTAGGACCCACACCAAACCTGCAGACTTCTGGACACATCAGTTCAAGACTCGTGCCTCAAGGAGCTCATTCAACAAACACGGACAAACCTTCAGAACAAGAACTGGAAAATTTCTTCGAGTTAATGTTTGATGAATATTATGATGGAACTTCGACAAATGCATCTCAACAACATTCCGCTGCACCCGCTCAAACCCATCAACCACCACCACCACCACAAGATGCATCTACAACAGTTGAAGCTGAAGCACCAACTCCCACAGCATCATCAACATCTACTCCAGCAACTCCAGTTATTGAAACTGATCTACCAAGAGTTGATGAGCAAAATCAAAACACAAATTTTCAAGAAGCACCAACAAATAATTCAAACGATGTTGCGTTAGAAGTAGAAGAAGAAGCATTTGAAAATCCGTTTGCAACAGACTCTGCTGAATCTTCTTCATGGTTACAAGAACCATCTAACACACATTTGTTCAACCCAAGGTACCCTTCTACGTTTCAATGGACAAAAGACCATCCAATAGAACATGTTATTCATGAACCTTCAAAGCCAGTTCAGACAAGGAGACAACTCGCCACCGATCTCGAATTGTGCATCTACATTTGCTCTATAAGCCTCAAAGAACCAAAGAACATTCGGGAATCAATGGCAGAATACCCATGGATAGAAGCGATGCAGGAGGAAATTATTCAATACCAGTTACATGATAGTTGGGAACTTGTTGAACGTCCACTTGATAAACGTATTCTTGATCTCAAGTGGTTGTGGAAGAACAAAATGGATGAGGAAATGACTGTAATTCGTAACAAAGCTCGTCTCGTGGCTAAAGGATATCCACAAGAAGAAGGGATAGATTTCGAAGAATCATTCGCGCCTGTAGCTAGACTTGAAGCAGTCCGGATTTTCTTAGCCTATGCAGCTTACAAAAACATCACAGTCTATCAGATGGACATTAAGACAGCTTTCTTGAATGGAACTCTGAAAGAAGAAGTGTATGTGTGTTAGCCAGAGGGATTCATCGACGAAGATCATCCAAACTACGTCTACAAGCTTAAGAAAGCTATTTATGGTTTAAAACAAGCACCAACAGCGTGGTGTGACGAACTATCATCTTTCTTGCTCAAAAACAATTTCACCAAAGGAACGGTTGATGACACCTTGTTTATCAAAAAAATCAAAGATGACATTTTGATCGTTCAAATTTACGTGGACGACACAATTTTTGGATCAACTAATCCAAATCATTCAAAACATTTTGAAAATCTCATGAAAAGCAAATTTGAAATGTCCATGATGGGGGAACTAAAATTCTTTCTTAGTTTACAAATACATCAATCCCCTCGTGGTATTTTTATCAATCAAGCTAAATATACAATAGAGATTTTGAAAAAACATGGAATGGAAAAATGTGATTTTGTTGGTACACCAATGGTCACTTCACCAAAAATAGGTACTGATTTATTTGGGAAACCCATCGATCCGAAGAAATATCGGAGCATGATCGGTTCTCTCATGTACCTAACTGCTAGCCGACCCGATATTCAATTTGCTGTTTATTTGTTAGCACGGTTTCAGGCAAAGCCTACCGAACTTCACCTCAAAGAGGTTAAACGGATCTTTTGGTACCTACGAAGCACCATTAACATGGGATGTTGGTATCGGAAGTATTCGGGGTTTAATCTAACAGCAATTTCAGATGCAGACCATGCCGGTGATCAAGTTACAGCAAAGAGTACATCAGGAGGAGCACAATTTTTGGGTGAAAAGCTAGTAAGCTGGTCGTCAAAGAAACAGGATTGTACTGCACTATCAACTGCCGAAGCCGAGTATGTGTCTCTATCTGCGTGTTGTGCCCAAGTTCTTTGGATGCGGACACAACTCACAGATTATGGCTTTACTTTTGACAAAATACCCATGTATTGTGACTCAAAAAGTGCCATAGCCATCTCGTGCAATCCCGTACATCACTCTAAGATGAAGCATATCAAAGTCCGCTACCATTTCATCAAAGAACACGTGGAAGATGGTACTGTTGAATTATTTTTCGTTAAGACTGATTACCAACTCGCCGATCTATTTACTAAAGCCCTTCCAAAAGAACGATTTGACTATTTAGTTCGACGAATTGGCATGCGAAGCCTAACTCCTGTGGAGCTAGAACGTCTTCTCGAATCTTCTTGAAAAATATTTTTCACAATCGCTTCGCTGTTAATATTTTTGAAAAAACAAAATACAAAATTTGAAAAACCAACAAAAACAAAATACAAAAATAGAAAATTTTCAAAAAATACAAAAACAATATAAAATCAAAAAATCCAAAAATATTCTTCTCACGACATGTCTCTCGTATAAATCAATATTCTGTAAGTTTCTAGAAATGCCATTCAACAATGATACGGACATGTACAGATGCTTGAACGGGAGTTATTTAAAATGTTTTTCTAAAACATGTCGTTTATCAAAAGTTTCTTCACTATGGCTTTCGTATATGATGAGGCGAAAAATGAACCACTTTTAGGTGGTCATTTAAGCCCGGAATTGAACTTATTTGATCAAATATTGCCCTAAATCGTTCCTTTTGTGATTTTAGGTACTTTGGGAGTGAAATCTGGAAAAGGAAGCAATTCGGACGTTTTTGGAGCATAAAAGTGAAGAAAACGCCAAAGTCTTAATTTTCCTTGCTGGGAACAGTAGGTGACGGCGTCAAGAGCAATTTCCATAACGATCCAGTACAGATTTGACGGCGTCATGAAGTAGGGCGTCAAGAGTAAAGTTCATGACGGCCTGGAAATGCATAATACATGACGGCGTCAAAAGTAGATCAAGGCAGTCCGAGAAGAGTTTTGGCGGCGAGGTGACGGCGTCACCTATTTGGTCTTGACGCCGTCAGACCCTATTTCCTATATATAGTTTTCTATTTTTCACATTAAAAAGAGAGAAGTTTTGGAGAAACCCTAAGTACGAACTTGGTGCGAATTTTACAGGTTTTTCAAGGGTTCTGAGCCCTTGATACCTTTCATGTGTAATTGAGATAAGTGTTCTTTTAATTCAATCAATATGTCTATGTGTTGGTTGTCTATATCTTGTTCTTGTCTTAATTCCATCATGCTAGGCTAGATCTATCTTGTGTTTGCTTGGATCTAATGAAACCTAGATGTTAATTATGTGTTGATTACTTGTTTATAATTGTATTGGATGAATGAATTTGATGTTAGGCTTAAGAAAACTGGCAGATCTCCAAATGGTAACATGCTTGAACGTCTTAAGAAACATGAACCGATGTGCACTAGGTCTTTATTGGTTGTATTTAATGCATGAGCCACTGTTTATAATCCCTATGGTTGTGCTGGGCATGGTATAGGAAGAGATAAGAGCTCATAGAATTGGGGAGTTAAGTGCGCCACCCCATGAATGATATTAAGGAATACGATCCATCATCCATGCAACTATAATAAGTAATTAGCGTGTAAAAGATGTCTAGGGAGTAGTGAAATCTAAGTAAACACATTTTCTCCACTTATTGCTCACAACTTTAGTATAATTTAGTTTATTTTCATTTCTAGTATTTTATTTTGATTGCATCTTTAGTATTGGGTTAGTTGACTAGCAACTAATTCCGCCCAAATCCTTTAAACCCGAGATTTTTACCTGCTTTCTAAAAAATATAAAAATACAAAAATAATCATCCCTCACCTTTAGAACTAGTATTTAGGTTTTCTAATCCTAGCAACACTATTCCTAGCTGAACGATCAATTCCCCGGTACTTGTCACTATACTATACCACAACGATCAGGTACACTGCCTGGTGGGGGTTGTAAGCTTCTCAAGATCCCTTGAGAGGTAAAGCCTGGTGCGATTCCCACGTATCAAGTTTTTGGCGCCGCAGCCCGGGGAATAGTTGTTGTCTAGGTTAGAATTTCTTTTTATTAGGTCTACTTGCTAGATTCCTTTCTAGTAAGATTTTATTTTTATTTTTAGGTTTTCTTTAGTCTATCTTATTTCTTTGTGTCTTTGTTCGTAACCCTTCACCACCCGACATCATGGACAACGGGAACATCTTTGAACCCGTCATCCCACCACAACAAAACCCACCATTAGAACCCCTTAGGCCCCGAACCTTAGGAGAGTATTCCCGTCCCAGCCACCAAGGCTACCGAAACACCATTGAGCTCACCGGAGCCAATGTGACCCCCTTGCGATCCGACACCATCCGGTTGGTGCAAAGCGGATGTGCATTCCATGGACTTCGTTCCGAAGATCCAAACCAACATCTTAAGGACCTCCTCAAAATCGTAGATTCCATAGACCCAGATGTTGAAACTAGAGAGACAACCCGATTACGCCTATTCCAATTCTCTCTACGGGATCAAGCTAGTCAATGGCTTGAGCGTTTACCCGCGGGATCCATCACCACATGGGATAACCTCACCAATCGCTTCCTTACTCAATTCTTCCCACCGGGGAAGACTGAAATGCTTAGAAATGACATTTTGATGTTTGAACAAAAGCAGGGTGAAACTTTCTACGAAGCTTGGGCCCGTTTTAAGGATCTCCTCCATAAGGTCCCTCATCATGGTATAAACCTTTGGTTATTAGTCCAAATTTTCTACGACCATGTTGACTATCACACTAAGCGCACAATCGATAGGGCCGCGGGAGGTAAACTGCATGATAAGAACGCCGAGGAGTCTTGGGCAATTATCGAGGAGCTCGCCGCTGATAATCATGAGATGTGGGAATTTAATCATACAATAAAAGCGGCCATCAATGCAGTATCGACATCTGGAGGGACCACCGAAATCCCCGATGAACTCCTATGCAAACTCGAGGCAAAAGTTGACTATTTTGAGGAAAGGCAAAGGAGACCTTTAAGTCCTAGACGGGCTACTGTCAATTCTGTCTCGATACCAACTTCAACACCATTATCAGAGTCACCCTCTAGAGAAAATGTCGAGAGTTTTCAAAACTATGCCCCGCCTTGTTCCCCTCCCAAGGAGCTTAGCTCGGAATTTGAAGCTAGGAAGAGAGAATATATGGCGACTCACTCAGATCGGCTTGCTAGATTCGAGGAAGCAGTCTATAAGCAAAAAGAGGAGATGCAGGAGAAAATGAATGAGATGATGAGTCTACTAGAGGAGTATGCCAACCAGAGAACCCCCGAAAGAATGCTACTAAGGAAAGAAAGCACCACTCCCACTACCCAATTTGTTAATTCCATCACAATTGTCCACAAGGATGATAAGAAGGTAGAAGCACCTGCTAAACAGACCTTAGAAAAACCACCAGAATCCCAACCGTTGAGTCACTACCTGAAACATGATATAAACGAAAACACCATAACAAATTGGATTAAGGGTGATGGGCGTAACCAACCTTCCAAACAGGGTTCTGAGAAAGAGGAAAAGGTAAATGATAAATATGATACGTTACCTGGGGGATCAGTATTCGAGAGGCTATTAGTACAAAAAGTGGCTACTAAACAGATAGCATGTGGGAACTTTGAGATACCAACCAGCATCGGGGACTTGAAATATCTTAGTGCTTTCGCCGACCAAGGATCGGAAGTAAATCTTATGCCCCTAACTATTTACATCCAACTAACGTCAAAAATGCCAGCCCCTACTCGTGTTAGGTTATCCCTCGCTGGACACTCGTACGTATACCCCCTAGGAATTGCAGAAGATGTATTAGTTAATGTTGCGGGATTCATGTACCCTGTTGATTTTATGATCATAGATGATAAAGGAGATGGATGCATGCCAATCATCCTTGGGGCACCATTCCTCGTCACCGTGTAACACCCCCAAAATCATCACGTCAGCGGAAGACTTAAGATGTCAGCGGAAGACTTAAAATGTCAGCGGAAGACTTTTTGGGTGTTACTTAGAGGATCTTTATCACAATCATAGAAAACGACACAAAAGTGACGCTTTAAAGTTTAATTCATTCAAAATACCAACTATTCGAGACATCAAGATGTTTCATAATTTAAACAACATGTTTATTTGAAATGTGTCAAAATGTTTATTTAAGCCCATGCCGGGTTACAAGCCCACTCCGTGCCATTCAAGTTCCTTCTTGTTTAGTTTCCTGAGATAAACACATGCTAAAAAGTGTCAACACAAAGGTTGGTGAGTTCATAGAGTTTATAGTTTCAAATATCGATTTCTAAAATCAAAGAGTTTATGATTTCACAGTAGATATAATAACAGTTAATTATCAAATTAAAGTATGAGTAAATCCATATGTTCATAGCTTAGATCAAAATTTAGAAATTGAGTATTTTCCTTATTAAATCGAAAATAGTTCGTTGATTTGCCTTTCACCGGGTCAAAACCCAAAATAGTAGTTGGTTTATAAATCCATTGATCACAAGTTTCGAGGTTTGGGCCACATTGTTGTACCCGTAACACAATCCAGTGGGCCACGTTGTTATACCCATAACATAACCAGTGGGCCAGTTGTTAGCACCCATAACATAACCAGTGGGCCAGTTGTTAGCACCCATAACATAACCATTCTGAAACCGTATTTAAACAGTTGAAACTGTATCCAATGTGGAGAACCGTATTTAAACAGTTGAAACCGTATTTAAACAGTTTGTTCCATAATTCCAGATATCGATAGTAAAATCGTTAGAAAAGTTGTTACACATGCATCTCTCCCAAAGAGTTTATAAAACAGTTAAACGATAGAAAGTGTAGCTATGAACTTATAATAATATGTAAATAGTTAACGAGTACTTGTAAAAGTATAAAGCAATAGTTAAGCATGTATCTCCCCCAAAAACATTTATAAATCATTGTAAAACGAGTAAGAGTAGGGGCTATGACTCACCTTAGTAGTACGGTAGACAGAGTATAAGTAATGTCAGAAGTGAAGATGGAATTGACTTCAAAGAGATAACCTGAATGATACGGAAGTCCGAGATAAGTTCGACTTATCGAGAATCGTGATTTGAATAGTGTTTGATGACAAAATGATTTGTGGCAGAGGTGGCTTGCGTGGCAAAACGTTTAATAGTTCAAGAGCAAGTTATATACTATATAACTTGTCTTTATGTATAAGTATCGTTTATTATTTATATTTCTCGTCATGAATTTATAATATGTATCGAAAGTTGGTGAATGATAAATTATAGTAATTGTACGTTACTCCTAGTTAAGTGAATCAATGAGTTTTATTGTAGGAATAACCATTACTTAACATGTATTCGTGTTAACCGGTAATATTGTCAAATTATATAATTTATGTTATGAATTATATATATTCAAAAATATATAGTCATAAGGTATTAAATTGTCGGCTGTAATTAAGTTGTTATGTAAACCTTTAAGTTATGCCTAAGTTACTCTCTCAGTAGTTACATGATTCTCGTATTCAATCCAAAATACGTTTACCAACTTATAAAAGTATTTAAGAAAATGATAATAACGTCAAGTCGTTTATATAGATTTATTATAGTCTCAAAATGTAGCTCCCGATATCTTATATTATGATAACGTCATAAAAGTATTACCTTGTCGATTCATATTTATTATCTCGTTAAGTCTCGAGGTGTGCAGGTATATTTATCAAAGTTATGTTTAACCAATATATATTATGACAAATCTATTATTTATGGTTTACGACTGATACGATTGTTATGTATTATCCTATTTATCTTGACAAAACTTGGTAATATTAGTTATTTAATACTTATAAAAAGTTTTAGGATGTAAGGTGTCAAAGTATTAAGTTTGGGAACCAAGGTTGTAAAAATAGTATACGTTTTTAAAACTTATGAATGTTAAATGGTTTGAGGTTGTGGGGTTGAATGTGTAACCATTTATATATGTTATAAAACTTGTAAAAGTTTTTAAGAGAAGTGGTATGTATCTCAAAGTTGAAGGGCAGAAATTGTCAAATCATGAAACTTAGTAAAAATAATAAAAGAGTAAAAACGTCAGGTGTAGGGTTCGATCACCTGACTTCGCGTTCAAAATCCCAGTATTCCAACCATATGAGCCAAGGGCTCGTTTTTATTATGTTATACTTTAAGCTCAACCTATAGTTAAGTTTATATGTCGTATATAATCCTCAGTACATACAAATCGAATGAACATGTTTTAATTTGTTTACTATCTTCTCAACTGAGCTTTGTCATCTTTTTCAACAATGCATTTCTAAATGTGTGTAAGGCAACGAGAGTCACCAAAATACGTCTCGACTCATTTGAGTCTCGCGTCCCATTTACCAAACGAAACCAAACACTTTAAACCGATTAGTACAAAGTTGAAATAGGTTCGTTTTCTATGTCTATAAGTTATAAAAATCACATTTTCATATGTTCTGTTTATTAATAAGTATGTGTTCATTCTTTTGAGTTTATTTTATGTTGACATGTAGTTTGTCTAGTGTTGTTTCTTCGTTTGCATGGCCACACATGAATCAAAGATACATTTTTAAGGTGAGTTTTATATGTTTTTATATGACCAAAACATAATAAGCCACGCATAACCAGAAGCCGCGAAGTACATATATATGTTACCAAGATATGACAGAACACGTGGAGAAAAGTTTTAGGAAGGACTTACTATGCCAACTGTGGTGGTGGACAACGAAGACGAATAAGAGACGAGCGAGAACCAAGACAACTTCCCAGCTTTCCATCATGTCTCGTACTAGGGTTTTTAGAATTTGAAAACTAAGCCGGGACTTGTTCATTTTACCCTCTTCTTTTCACGTTAATACTAAAGGTAATGAGTTGTTTGTGTGAGTTAACTTTCAAGGCATGGTTTCTCCTTCTTCTCGACAGTAACGACTAGAGTATTAATGTAGGTTTGAGTTTGGTTCAAGGGCAGTGAGGAAAGTGAGAAAGTGATGGTGTAAGGCTCGGTTCAGGGCTCACTCATGAACCAAGATTAGTTACATGTTTCCACCTTGGCTCGACTAGAAAGACTAAGGTTTGTATGTGATGTGAGTTGTAGGGAGAGTGTTGATCATCATGTAGCCTTAAGTACTAGAACTGGAATGCGACAAGTGGTAGAATGGAGCAGGAAGGTGATGTAGGAGTTGCACATGGTTTCCTCTAGGTTACACCTAAGGTAGTATGAAGCGAGGGAGGGTGATAGTGTGAATGATGAGCTGCCATTTGCATGTTGCCTCCATCTATGACCAATCGAGATCAAGCATGTGTAAGGTTATTCCTGACATTCGTATGTGATCTTTCTAGTTTTGTTTGGGTTGTTTATGGGACAATGAACGAGTGAGGGAGGATGAGTGAGCTGCCATTTAAATGTAATAGATGTGTTCATGTGTGTAAGGAAGTAACATGGGTTACTTAGGTTACACTTGGGGTAGGTTTACTTGGGTCAGGTCGTATTCCATAGATAGCAGCCACGAATTACATTTCTGGTTCAAAAATCTTGCTGGTCTAGACGTAAAACATTATTTCGGACAACTTTCGTGTTTTACACTTTTCCTGGTTCGGACCAGAAGGGCCTTAAAATTAGGATTTAAATTCGTTACAGAAAGTTAGTGGTTTATAAGAATTTATACGAAGTGGTATTGAAATAAAATGCTATTTGTGTCAAGTTGAGATGAAACTTGTAAGGTGCCTTAATTTGATCAATATTCTAGTATCATAATTATATTTGAAGGTTGATAACAATTGTCGTTCATGGTTCTTAGAGGTCCAATATTATTAGCGATTACACATGGGAATTTTAGTAGGCTCGGGATTTATTTAAATTGTATTTGTTAATTATTGAAACGTATACTTATTAAGTATCAATGTTTTAAGTTGTGTATGATATCTAGGTTATTAAGGTTTAAGTGTAAATGTCGTTTCAAGGTAAGAGTGAATAACGTTGTAATTGACAAAGTATATATAAAAAAAAAATTTGTTACGGGTAAAAATGGTTAATCTATGTTATGGTAACGTGTTAATCGTAGGAAAATTTTACGGGGTGTTATACACCGCTAGGGCTGTCATTAAATATGAAGGTAGGAAGATCGAGCTTAAATCTGGAAAAAGAAAAATTAGCTTCCCCAAGACTCCGCGAAGTGGACATGAGAATTTGAGTTGGAGAAAGATCAAAAACAACATTGACATGACGCCCATTCGTGTTCAGAATAAAATTCTTGCATGGGAGGCAAGAATTAAAAGCTATAAGGAGGATAAATATGAAAGAAGCAAAAGCAATAAGGTTCAGGTCGAATTCGAACATACTCAACCTGCAGAAAATCATGCACCATTTGAGGAAGGGAACTTGGTACTCCTAAGACACTTAGAAACAAAGATACCACCAGATAAACCAAGTCCTTGGTGGTATGGGCCTTTCACAATTGAAGGCGTGAACCAAGATGGGATAGCTAACTTGAGAAGTGAAGTAGGTGGAATGGTGATTGCAAGTATCGATAGGTTAAGGCACTACCACCATAACAGTAATGATCGCAACTACATGGGGTATGTCATTTCAAGGGATGAGGTCACGTAGTAACCCATGACCTTGAGTCTAGCTACAAGACTCGTAAATAAAGAAAAGTGCTTCTTGGGAGGTAACCCATGTTTTGTGTGATTTTATTTTGTTTGTTTGTTATTTGCTTCCGTATGCATGCTTTGTTTTTATTGTTGGTTGATCATGTTTCTCAACTAAATAGTGGAAATACTTTACTTTGTTGTTTTGGCCTAGTCTTAACTCCACCTAAAAGTATTTTTGCAAAAGATAAGGGTAAGGGGAAACAAATATGTTTTTAAGAAACAAACCGATCATGATTCTCCAGAATATTAAATGAACATGTATATTCGTATTTGTTAGAGTCAAATGCTTGTATTGAGTCATAATGAAGTTTTGCAGGATTTTCTAGGAAGTAGGACCAAGTTTTTCCAGAAATTTTCCGGAAACTTAACATAAGAATTTCTGCAGGTCACTTCTGATGGCGTCACGAGTTAACTCTTGACGGCGTCAAGTGTAAAAATCTGGAAATTTTACCGGTTTTGTTTTTCTAAAGGTGTCTTATGGTTTTTGTGAATTGTCAAGTTTTATAATCTCCAGGAAATCTGCAAACTTCATTCCACAAGCATTATATCTTATTTTGTTTTCCAGGATTTAGTAACTTATATAGGATGCCGCCGATTTTATGCGAGGTTGTCTTGTCTATTTTCTCAGGATTTACAGGTTATATATGACAAGAAGATGATTTATATTGTGGAAGGGAAGCTTTGATTGTTCATTTTCTTGGAGGAAGATTTAACCTGGCCACCTTATTATCCATACCGAGCGAATCAGGGGAGTATTTGATTTCATTCTTTTTACTTTTTCACTTTTACATTCTTTACTTGAACATTGGGGACAATGTTCATCTTAAGTGTAAGGGGAGGGTAAAAAGATGATACCTTACATATGCACTTTCGCTTGAGTTTGTTTTGTTTGATGGTAGATGTTTAATAAAACTATGAGAAATACTTGTTAGTGCAATTTTAGCGCCAAATTTAAAATTTTTTACAACATTTAGGAGTGAAACTTTAGCCATAGCAAGCGTCTCATGGATAGGAGATTGTATTACTAGCACATAACCGTATATTCAGAAAAATTTTCCACCCAAATATGTGAGGTTCGCCTTTAGATTTGATAGGAAAAGCAATTACTATTAGTGCTTATGAGTGTACCGGTAGCATTTAGATTCTAGAACTTGCGTTAGTGATGCATCCCGAGACCGCTAGTGAGACTACATTCGTGTGGTAGGATTTACTACATGATAAGAGGCATTAGGATCACCCTTATGTTAAACCCGTATCATAATTACTTGACCATTTAAGTCATATTACTTGACTAGTTAAGTCAACTAATTTTTCCCACACCCTTAGCGTTGTACTCATTTTTAGTACACGAAACCCCTAGTACACCCCTCCGAGCCTATCTTTTCGTTTCTAACTTTAAGCATTTTACTTAAAGGAAGAATTTGTTACACCCCACTTAAATGTACACCTAAATCGCCTTAGCCTTCCGTGTATGCGCTCATTTTTAGTGCATTTTTGTTATTTGTTAAACCCTAAGTTAACTATCTAATTGATTACATGGTTGCTAAGTCGAGTCATATCCTTGTACATATTGTCTTAGGACGATTGAGACTCATGGGTAAGTACTTATTTTATGGAGTAATGGGGAAGAACATCATATATTACCCACATATGTACGTTAATCTTAAAAGTACTCCAAGTGTTTTGATTTACTTAATTCGAGTCATTAGATTAGTTCATTGTAAAGAATGTAAAAATGCAAGTGTAAGGGGAATGTTCAACCCCTATGATGTATTATTTTGGATGGTAGGGTAAGAGTGTATGCAAAAAAAAAAAAAAAAAAAAAAAAAAAAAAAAAAAAAAAAAAAAAAAAATCGAAAAATCAAGAAAAAGAAGAAGAGAAAAAAACATACGGACTACCATCCCTTTTCATTCTATGTTTATTTTATGTTTTTGTTATTTTTCATTTATTAGCTTAAGTCGAGTCTAGTCTTGGCTTAGCAACGCCATATTGTACATGTAATTAACCAAGATTTAGCTCGCCACCAGTAAAAACTTCCTTTATCCAACAAAACCGTGTATTTCATATCCCTACACCTAACGTTACAGCCTTTTAAAAGACCTCTTTGATAGTTTATCCTAGGTGCTTACGCCATGTGGTGGAGGTTTGATCCTTTCCCAAGCCTATGGTAATCTATTTTGCTATGACAGGTAGTGAGAGATATCTTCCATTTCCATATTGTAATTTATACTTTATTACACCTGAGAGATGTGAGTATCTAAACACTATTTGTGAGGTGCTAGCGTATGACCTCCGTGCTTGTCTATTGGTCTTTAGTGGAACGATTATTTGTTGTAATTACTTTTATATTAGTGTTAAATGACCCCTAACTTGTATTTTGACTAGAATAAAAGCGCATTTGCTTGAGGACAAGCAAATCTCAAGTGTAAGGGTATATGATGAGGCGAAAAATGAACCACTTTTAGGGGGTCATTTAAGCCCGGAATTGAACTTATTTGATCAAATATTGCCCTAAATCGTTCCTTTTGTGATTTTAGGTACTTTGGGATTGAAATCTGGAAAAGGAAGCAATTCGGACGTTTTTGGAGCATAAAAGTGAAGAAAACGCCAAAGTCTTAATTTTCCTTGCTGGGAACAGTAGGTGACGACGTCAAGAAGGAATTTCTGACGGCGTCAAGAGCAATTTCCATGACGATCCAGTACAGATTTGACGGCGTCACGAAGTAGGGCGTCAAGAGTAAAGTTCATGACGGCCTGGAAATGCATAATACATGACGGCGTCAAAAGTAGATCAAGGCAGTCCGAGAAGAGTTTTGGCGGCGAGGTGACGGCGTCACCTATTTGGTCTTGACGCCGTCAAACCCTATTTCCTATATATAGTTTTCTATTTTTCACATTAAAAAGAGAGAAGTTTTGGAGAAACCCTAAGTACGAACTTGGTGCGAATTTTACAGGTTTTTCAAGGGTTCTAAGCCCTTGATACCTTTCATGTGTAATTGAGATAAGTGTTCTTTTAATTCAATCAATATGTCTATGTGTTGGTTGTCTATATCTTGTTCTTGTCTTAATTCCATCATGCTAGGCTAAATCTATCTTGTGTTTGCTTAGATCTAATGAAACCTAGATGTTAATTATGTGTTGATTACTTGTTTATAATTGTATTGGATGAATGAATTTGATGTTAGGCTTAAGAAAACTGGCAGATCTCCAAATGGTAACATGCTTGAACGTCTTAAGAAACATGAACCGATGTGCACTAGGTCTTTATTGGTTGTATTTAATGCATGAGCCACTGTTTATAATTCATATGGTTGTGCTGGGCATGGTATAGGAGGAGAGAAGAGCTCATAGAATTGGGGAGTTAAGTGCGCCACCCCATGAATGAAATTAAGGAATACGATCCGTCATCCATGCAACTATAACAAGTAATTAACGTGTAAAAGATGTCTAGGGAGTAGTGAAATCTAAGTAAACACATTTTCTCCACTTATTGCTCACAACTTTAGTATAATTTAGTTTATTTTCATTTCTAGTATTTTATTTTGATTGCATCTTTAGTATTGGGTTAGTTGACTAGCAACTAATTCCGCCCAAATCCTTCAAACCCGAGATTTTTACCTGCTTTCTAAAAAATATAAAAATACAAAAATAATCATCCCTCACCTTTAGAACTAGTATTTAGGTTTTCTAATCCTAGCGACACTATTCCTAGCTGAACGATCAATCCCCCGGTACTTGTCACTATACTATACTACAACGATCAGGTACACTACCTGGTGGGGGTTGTAAGCTTCTCAAGATCTCTTGAGAGGTAAAGCCTGGTGCGATTCCCACGTATCAGTATACTTCAGTACGAAACCCAGACTTAAATGATGACTGCTGTTTACTTTCAAATCAAGGACTCGTACGTTCAAAGACGAAATCTTTTTCAAAAAGTTCGAGTCTAAACAAACGAAAAAGATTTAAAACAAAAACTCGTTTTCAAAATAGAATTCTTGAGCACTTTTCAAGATTGTTCAAAAGATTTCTCAAAATCTCTCAAAATTAGTGCTCAAGATAACTCCCTCAAAACCCTTAATTGATTTTAAAATGAGCTATCATTAAGGGGGAGTACTAAAACAAAATTGTTCCGAATTCATGCAAAATGAAATCTGTCTTTCTCTCCAAAAAGCTTTTTCTTAATCTGTTGATATAAAAAATATCACGATATGCTATTTTTAAGGGGGGGGGGGACATGATTAAAATGTGATAAAAGATGTTTAAAGATTGTAACTGAATCTCAATAGAGCTCGACTTAGAAAGTACCAATGAATTGACAAAGCTTTAAATGTCAGTAATCGAAAAGACTTGTCCTGGATGGGTAATAATTTCAAGCTAGTCCAACTAGGGATGTAAGCATGTCGCGAATAGTACTTGTCTGAGTAGAATGTACCATCTCGAGAGACTTTCTTTGGACTTGACCAAGACGGGTAATAACTTCAAGCTAGTCTAACTAGTGATGTAAGAGTGTCTCGAATCGGTCATGTTCGATGAAAGTGGATCAATTCAAAAAGCGCAAACTCCTCACGCATGTGCAAATTTATTAAAAATCCATGAGCACGTGTGAAGGGGGAGTCATTCAAAAGAAACAAAAACTCTCAAAGTGTCAACAAAAATGTGTTTATATTCATAAAAACTTTGAGAGATTTTCATAAATGGTTTCATGGCAATTATAGGATAGTCATGGAGTTAAGGTGACTAAGGTTAGGATAAAACCGTCTTATGATCCGCCAGAGCCGGAGGGTTCTACCCAAGGACAAATCCAATAGATTAGAAATAGAAGTCCTTAGGTATGATTGAAAAATGGAGAAAATGAGAAAGGAGAAAGAAGGGGTTGAAGAATTAAAAAGAAAAGTTATGAAAAAGGGTGAAAAGAAATAGCCCTCCATATGTTCAACCTTAGGGCAGACACTAGGTTCAATTCATATGCTACTGGTTGTTGCTAAGGTGACACCGATATTGAAGATAAAGACGTCATGGACCCAGTGAAGCACTGCACTTAACCTTCTAGCCACTCAAGTTCTCCTAAAAGAGCTTGTTTCATTCTCACGGGAAACCGGTGTAATCTATCGACCTGTCTCTTAGAGATGGTTTATATTGAAGCAGGAGACCTCTCCCTAATCTCCGCATAGGAAACCAAATGTGCACTTATCGAGTCTAGAGCCCCGAGATTCATCAAAAGATCTCATAGGAACACATGATATCTCTACACTGGTTGTTCATCATTAAAGACACCAGATGTAAACTTAAGAGTCCTATGCAGATCTTAGCAATATGCCGAGAACGTTTATAAGAGGAATTACTTATGTATTTTCTTAATGATTGAATGTAAATTCCTGCCAGGGTCAACATCAAGCAGCCCTGACAGCAGGTCACTTCGGTAATTCTTTACGGGTTACGCATAGTGTTCGCGGTGGTTTCAAATGGTCTACAATCGTGGAGTGATCCCCAGCGACTCACCCATTCGTTGAGCTACTTAGTAGGTCTCGTAAGCTCCCTCGGGAGTATTCAAAATGGGAACGGCCATAGTAAGGGTTAGAAGGAGTCTTCACACTATGTTGTTGACGATCTCTAATTCCTTATCTGTAAGTACCGGTTGATTTATTGCTAACTGTTTACCTGCAGCTATACATCATCTCCATGGCAATGGATTCCACATGCTCATACATACATCACAAAGTCAAAGGAAAGTTCTCACAAAGATCAAAGGATAGCAACAGTCAAAGAAAGATTCTACGCCAAAAAGAAGAATCTACGAAGTAAAGTGACAAAGATCAAAGTGAAAGAACGGGAATAACAAATGTATGTATGAAAAAGACTTAAGACGTATGAGCATGTTGGAATGGCAGACAACCACCACAAACACAGAAGTGACGAAAGGCAGATGACATCATTGGATCACTTCAACAACAATGAAGCATGATGAACTGGAACTATGATTCATCTAGTGATTCTTAAAGACGTCAAGAGCTATGAATGTTAAAGGTTAAAGACAAAGATGATGACGTCGTGCAACCTTCAATGACCAACACTTAGGGGGAGATTGTTAGGATCGAATTTTATTTATAAAAAGTGTCGGTCATTAATATTATGTTATAGGTTGCTTTAGAATATCATTATGATGAAGTTTATGTTTAGTATTCATGTTTTGTAAAAGTCTAAGGGCTATTAGTGTAATAAAGTATAAGATAAGAGATGCCCTAGACTACAAGTATAAATACTCTTGTAATACCTCATTTTGAGGTTCGTGCTCTTAGTAATAACATAGTCTCATATTTCACACACTAGGAGTTCCCTCCCACTCTCTCTCTCTCTCTCTCTCTCTCTCTCTCTACGTACTTTCTCTCTCTAGATTTAGGCAAGATTCATAAGTGATTAAGGTTGTTCTATGGTCCTACATCTCCCTCAGCTTGAGCAGAGGGAGCTCACTCGGCTAGCCTATCTTTAGATAGGCCAATCACTTCCTTGGTTCTGATTAGACTATCAAATCACCATTTCATCATCATTACATACACCAATTGACTTTTGTTGACTGTTTCTAAATTTTGATCACAGAACAGAGATTGACTTCTATAAACTTTTCATTAAAGCTAAGAAGCTAGAAGAAAAAGTGCAGGTATGATAATAAGCTTGTTTGCAAGCTATAAAATGTATTACACTATATCTTTTATATTTTTGTTGTTTTTATGATTTTTTTTAAGTTTTTATGAATATAAAATTGAAACTGTAACAATTCACATTTTTAGGTTAATTACTATTCCCGGGAAATTTTACTATTCACTTTTACTATTCATTTTTCCCGAAATTTGATTTTTGTTTCTTGGCCTCGAGTGATAAATCATTTCCATGGCAAATTAAAAGTTTGACATTCATCAGATCATTTTCGCGAAAGTTAATAAGGAATTACACGTTTTAAGGTAAAACGTCATTCAAAAATTCTACGCACAACGAAACACGACCGCGTTAATTTTCCCCGTTTCAGAAAAATGTTTGATACACTCATGATTTATTTGAGAATAAATCATAACTATGAAAAACATGACCAAATAAACCTCGGCCGTGAAAAACTGGAATTTTCATTTTTAAGCGTTTTTACTCAGCCGTAACCTTAGCCTATACCTGCACCGCGTTTCTAAGACAATTTGAGTTTTCACATTTTTGGAATAAGTCAACATATTTTTCCCTCCTCCTTTGACCAAAAATCACTCCTTGATTTTATAAATCATTCCTTGATTTTTAGGCTTACGGTTTTATGTCTAAAAGACATTAAATACCAACCGACACTAGACTAAGCCCAGTCTAGACATTATAAGTCATTTTGAATCATTTTTATCCTATTAGAAAAGTAACATTTTACTTTTTTAATTCTACACAATATTCGTACGTTTTACGTATTACGCGTTTTAGACCCGTGTTTCCAGTTTTAGCAGGGTTTTAGCACCCCAATGGAACCTACCACTCATTTTATATTTTATTATGGGGTATTTTGACAAGTTTAATCATTCTTCCAAGTTTCGTATTTTTACGATACCCGGTTTTACGTATTATGGCTTAATCGTTTACGGAGTCAAAACTAGTTACATAAGATAGATAAGATCATCACAAACCAACTCATCCCTTCCTATCCATTCCAAACCGCCTCTAGGGGGGGAATCACCCATGTGGCTTGATCTCATGTCCTTAGCCTTAAGATTCAAACACATGTCCAAACTTGCTCACCAAGTGTTGACAAATCAAGGTTACTAACCTCCTCAAGCTACTATAAAAGCCCCCCCTCTTCCTCCTCTTGTACGCCACACATAACACACACCATCATCTCATCCTTAGCTCATTTACTTCCAATTTTATGCAAGAATCATGTGCTACAACAACATATAAACACTAGTTTGGTTTTAATTCATCAAACTACTTCCAAACCCTAGAAACTTTGGTGATTTCTCTTGAGTTTGAATCCACTCAAGTCACCTCAACTTTCATCATCTCTCTTTCAAGAATACAAGTGTAGAAAGATTGCTTGAAGTGAAGTAGGGTGAAGCTAAAGTCTATCAAAGTCCTTACCTTACATATTAACTTCCTTTCTTAATTGAAAGCCAAAAGTTGTAAGCAAAACCCTAATATACTTCTTGTTAAATATCATATTCATGCTATTTACATATCATTCATGCTATATATTGTCTTATGATTATGTCCATGATGTATAAAAATGAGTAAAACAAGTATTGGTATATATATGTTAACTTATGATAAGTAAACAAGTAAACTAGTAACTTTCTTGGAGAACCATGACCAAAATAGTACAACTATGATATTGGACACTTACTTACTGTTAAAGAGGACTTAACAAGGAAAACATAGCAATTTGAATCCCCCAAAACGAGTACCCGAGTCAAAAGTTATGACCATTTGAAGTTACCAAAACTTTGCGGTTAAACTGCCAAAATAGTTTCTGTGACAGAACATAAAACACGCAAAAAGAGGCCTTCTGGTCCGTTTCATGAAAAAGTTAAGGCACGAAAGTTGTCCGAAATCACGTTTTCTTCAAAAACTCAGGAGCACGTCTCCAGAAAACCAATAACGAATGAGATTTTCTTCAGTTTCTTAACAGCTATTTTATATATATATGTCAATATATAATGGTTATGGTTTATAAAGACCAAAGAGGTCTTATGACCTAGAATCAAGATCACAACCATGGCTAGAGCCAAGGTTGAGTCTCAATACCATGGAACAATGACCAAAGGTCATGGCAAGGCCATGACTAAATGACCATATAAACTAACTTAGGCGAAAACATAAGCTAAAAAGTTGGCGATAACTTAAACATAAAATTTGGATCTACTTCATCTAAAGAACCATGAGATATTACAAGTAATTGTCATTCAAGACTTAAGAAGCTTACCCTAATAAAAATCTTCATGTAAAAATAAACTTTCCTAAATTTATTCAAATATTGGACATGTAACTTTTCGGATCAAAACTTATATATATATATATATATATATATATATATATATATATATATATATATATATATATATATATATATATATATATATATATATTATCAACTACTACAATAGTAGGGAGCCTCATGTGAGGAGTTTTTTATGTAAGCCGTCGAGATGAGTTGTGGATTTACGAATTAAAGTGTCCTGGCTCCTCGAACGTTTACTACATGACTTCTGAATTATGTCGGCCCGAACGGTAGTAAACGATATATAAACTATACATGTTTCATGAAACATTTCTTTTCAAAGACTTACACTATACTAAGTACTATATCATGGACTAAATGCAAGACATATATATGTAGGCAATTCTTCATATTCTTTACTCCAATCCTAAGTCGCAACATTCTATTATAGGTTGCTCGTAGAAACCTTCGCGATTCGACCATCACATTCACTACTTGCTATTTAACTTAAGGTGGGTTCATAGCCCCACTTTCCATTACTTAATTGTTTTACAAACCCTTGGGGGGAATACATGCTATTTTAAACCGAACACAATGCTTTTCAATTGTATGCTTGCCTGATTGTTTTATTATCACTAAGTATCATCCTTGCCAAACCGAGATCCCTTATTATGAACCATTTAATCACTAGAAATAGTGAGCGCGAATATTATAAATAGGCCTATTGGGATTGACGAATCCCATTTGTATTGACTAAGTTCAAACAAATGCATTAATATTTGAGACATTAGGTA
Source organism: Artemisia argyi (assembly GCA_030686995.1). Taxonomy (NCBI): domain Eukaryota; kingdom Viridiplantae; phylum Streptophyta; class Magnoliopsida; order Asterales; family Asteraceae; genus Artemisia; species Artemisia argyi. The sequence goes on from CM060687.1 coordinate 71,272,062, forward strand.
TGACGGCAAAATACCTACCGGGATAACTCCGCCGATTGATATTGGTACCCGTTAACGTTTTGGTGTCATAAGCTTAGGTATGACGGCAAAATACCTACCGGTAGAGACTGTAATAATTCACATTTTCAGGTTAATTACTATTCCCGGAAAATTTTATTATTCACTTTTACTATTCATTTTTCCCGAAATTTGATTTTTGTTTCTTGGCCTCGAGTGATAAATCATTTTCATGGCAAATTAAAAGTTTGACATTCATCAGATCATTTTCGCGAAAGTTAATAAGGAATTACACGTTTTAAGGTAAAACGACATTCAAAAATTCTACGCACAACGAAACACGACCGCGTTAATTTTCCCCGTATCAGAAAAATGTTTGATACACTCATGATTTATTTGAGAATAAATCATGACTGTGAAAAACATGACCAAATAAACCTCGGCCGTGAAAAACTGGAATTTTCATTTTTAAGCGTTTTTACTCAGCCGTAACCTTAGCCTATACCTGCACCGCGTTTCTAAGACGATTTGAGTTTTCACATTTTTGGAATAAGTCAACATATTTTTCCCTCCTCCTTTGACCAAAAATCACTCCTTGATTTTATAAATCATTCCTTGATTTTTAGGCTTACGGTTTTATGTCTAAAAGACATTAAATACCAACCGACACTAGACTAAGCCCAGTCTAGACATTATAAGTCATTTTGAATCATTTTTATCCTATTAGAAAAGTAACATTTTACTTTTCTCAATTCTACACAATATTCGTACGTTTTACGTATTACGCGTTTTAGACCCGTGTTTCCAGTTTTAGCAGGGTTTTAGCACCCCAATGGAACCTACCACTCATTTTATATTTTATTATGGGGTATTTTGACAAGTTTAATCATTCTTCCAAGTTTCGTATTTTTACGATACCCGGTTTTACGTATTATGGCTTAATCGTTTACGGTTAGCATTTTACGGAGTCAAAACTAGTTACATAAGATAGATAAGATCATCACAAACCAACTCATCCCTTCCTATCCATTCCAAACCGCCTCTAGGGGGGGGGGGGAATCACCCATGTGGCTTGATCTCATGTCATTAGCCTTAAGATTCAAACACATGTCCAAACTTGCTCACCAAGTGTTGACAAGTCAAGGTTACTAACCTCCTCAAGCTACTATAAAAGCCCCCCTCTTACTCCTCTTGTACGCCACACATAACACACACCATCATCTCATCCTTAGCTCATTTACTTCCAATTTTAAGCAAGAATCATGTGCTACAACAACATATAAACACTAGTTTGGTTTTGATTCATCAAACTACTTCCAAACCCTAGAAACTTTGGTGATTTCTCTTGAGTTTGAATCCACTCAAGTCACCTCAACTTTCATCATCTCTCTTTCAAGAATACAAGTGTAGAAAGATTGCTTGAAGTGAAGTAGGGTGAAGCTAAAGTCTATCAAAGTCCTTACCTTACATATTAACTTCCTTTCTTAATTGAAAGCCAGAAGTTGTAAGCAAAACCCTAACATACTTCTTGTTAATTATCATATTCATGCTATTTACATATCATTCATGCTATATATTGTCTTATGATTATGTCCATGATGTATAAAAATGAGTAAAACAAGTATTGGTATATATATGTTAACTTATGATAAGTAAACAAGTAAACTAGTAACTTTCTTGGAGAACCATGACCAAAATAGTACAACTATGATATTGGAAACTTACTTACTGTTAAAGAGGACTTAACAAGGAAAACATAGCAATTTGAATCACCCAAAACGAGTACCCGAGTCAAAAGTTATGACCATTTGAAGTTACCAAAACTTTGCGGCAAAACTGCCAAAATAGTTTCTGTGACAGAACATAAAACACGCAAAAAGAGGCATTCTGGTCCGTTTCATGAAAAAGTTAAAGCACGAAAGTTGTCCGAAATCACGTTTTCTTCAAAAACTCAGGGGCACGTCTCCAGAAAACCAATAACGAATGAGATTTTCTTCAGTTTCTTAACAGCTATTTTATATATATATATGTAACTATATAATGGTTATGGTTTATAAAGACCAAAGAGGTCTTATGACCTAGAATCAAGACCACAACCATGGCTAGAGCCAAGGTTAAGTCTCAATACCATGGAACAATGACCAAAGGTCATGGCAAGGCCATGACTAAATGACCATATAAACTAACTTAGGCGAAAACATGAGCTAAAAAGTTGGCGATAACTTAAACATACAATTTGGATCTACTTCATCTAAAGAACCATGAGATATTACAAGTAATTGTCATTCAAGACTTAAGAAACTTACCCTAATAACAATCTTCATGTAAAAATAAACTTTCCTAAGTTTATTCAAATATTGGACATGTAACTTTTCGGATCAAAACTTATATATATATATATATATATATATATATATATATATATATATATATATATATATATATATATATATATATATATATATATATATATATATATATTATCAACTACTACAATAGTAGGGAGCCTCATGTGAGGAGTTCATTATGTAAGCCGTCGAGATGAGTTGTGGATTTACGAATTAAAGTGTCCTGGCTCCTCGAACGTTTACTACATGACTTCTGAATTATGTCGGCCCGAACGGTAGTAAACGATATATAAACTATACATGTTTCATGAAACATTTCTTTTCAAAGACTTACACTATACTAAGTACTACATCATGGACTAAATGCAAGACATATATATGTAGGCAATTCTTCATATTCTTTACTCCAATCCTAAGTCGCAACATTCTATTATAGGTTGCTCGTAGAAACCTTCGCGATTCGACCATCACATTCACTACTTGCTATTTAACATAAGGTGAGTTCATAGCCCACTTTCCATTACTTAATTGTTTTACAAACCCTTGGGGGGAATACATGCTATTTTAAACCGAACACAATGCTTTTCAATTGTATGCTTGCTTGATTGTTTTATTATCACTAAGTATCATCCTTGCCAAACCGAGATCCCTTATTATGAACCATTTAATCACTAGAAATAGTGAGCGAGAATATTATAAATAGGCCTATTAGGATTGACGAATCCCATTTGTATTGACTAAGTTCAAACAAATGCATTAATATTTGAGACATTAGGTATGACGGCAAAATACCTATCGGGATAACTCCGCCGATTGATATTGGTACCCGTTAACGTTTTGGTGTCATAAGCTTAGTGAATTAATAACCGTTCCGGGCGTATAACAACGTAGCCCATCTTTGTTTTCCAACCATTGGTGTGAGCCTATAACTCACACTACCAACATATTGTGTTCAAACATTAAACAAACTCTATGAATATCACTCAACCTTTGTGTTGACCTCTCAAGCATGTATTTCAGGTTCATGATGATCAAGGATGGCACGGAAGGGCACAGATACTCAAGAGGGCTATAAATTTTATTATCATTCAAAAACTCATTTAATGTACATTGTAAACATGGAACCATCTGGGACCTCATTTTGTAATCTCTGATATTTATATAATTTGAATGATAAATCTTTTAAACGACTCAATTGGAGTTCGTTTTCTATTATTGTGACTATTGTGCCGTCGAGTAACACCCAGTTTTAATTCCGCTGCATCCATGAATTGGGGGTGTTACAGATTGGTACCAGAGCCATGGTTATAGAGAAACGGGTCTAATTGAGACCTAAACTATAACTACACGTACAAGCAAAAACATTTTATAGCCTTCCGATCTTCGTGCCTTCCATCCTCCAGACGATTATGGACTTATTAAGCATTTTATACTACACAAACAAGTTAGCACATGGATATATGTACCCTTAACATAATTGAGCATTTCCCCGTAAGCATTTTATACTACATGAACATATTAGTATATTGATATATAAACTCGATTTATTTTCAATCATTTATCTAAACAATGGACTAAACATATCTGCGTATGCCTATTCTAGGGCATTTCGACACAACCACATTCTCCCAATCATGTTCCTACTCCAACATTTTATGTCCAAGATATTGTAACGAATTACAATGGTCTTTTCTATTTCTCGGACATTGTATAATACAATGGTCTTAATCATTTCTCAAATGTTTTGAGTCACACAATGGTCTAACCTACTTCCCAGACATTGTGAATTGCACAATGGTCAAATCTACTTCCGAGACATTGTGATTTGCGCAATGGTCTCTGGAATTATTCCATCACCTCATCAATAGCATTTCTTATGATATCAAAAACCCATCACAATCTATCGATTTCTAAATAGAATATGAGATTTCTAAAGGACAGACAAAGCCATCATCTACAAAAGCTGAAGTTTTTCTACATTCATCAAAGTTTTCTTCTAAAACCTTCATTATTAAAAGCTCGTGATCCTGGCCAAGTATGGACTGTTTTAGAATTACTTAAAACTTCCTTTCGACACACGTATCTACCCGTACTATCTTCTATGCAATGGAATTTGAAAACATAGGTTACAAGTCTTGTATGGGCGGGACTTGCAACTGAATGGTTTGACATCGCCTTTGTTTAGTGGACAGTTTCTCAAAAGCAACGGACATATCACAAGTATACCTAATTTAGGTATTTGAAAATTTTATCGAACCTCGGCTAAATATAGACTAGTCACCTATATTTAACCTAGGGACAGTGGAACATAGTCTGACTAACTATGTTCGACTTAAAGTTTACAAATACTGAGAATAGTTATGCTAGGGTTATGTTCAGATTAATTTCCTACATGAACTCAATAAACCACCAGAATACTTTAAAACGATCTAGAGACACGATAGTGTCTTACCACTCAGCAAGATCTTAACACCTTATTTCTACTACCTACTTTCATTCTTGAAAGTTTTCATTTAAGAGATAATCCGAACTACTATCTTGGAATAGTTATCAATTCTTCTCTTTATCCCGTAGAAGTACTAGCCTGTTTAGGTCCTAAGGATACCATTTTGTCATAAACCTTTAAAATTTCTTAAAATTTTAAAGCAAACGTGACATCTGTACAATATTAATGTTAAGCATACACTACACACTTTTGTTCATCAACATATCATATCATTATCTTCACAACCGTTACAACCATAAGCTCATTAGCAGATCTTGATGCACTTTTAAAAGCTCAAATGATCCTTAGTTACACCACAAGCACCCTCATCAGCTTTACAAGATTGAATATTCATCTTGTACTTTTGGAACACCAGTATCATCTCGTAATACATACCTTGTAACTCACCGGCTAAGTATGAATGTTTTGTTGGGAATTCTTAAGTAGGATGATTTATAATTATTTGAATGGATTGGGATGCCTTTTCGTTTAAATAAAGAAATTGTAAATCACCGAACTATAAGTTTATATTTCCCTATTTACATTGTTTGGGATGCCTCTCTATGTAAATAAAGAATTATAAACAAGTGGGCTTATTTGTATCCAAAATAACATAAGTATGAAGTCAATAAACACTAGGTAAAATAACAGATTACCTACTAGGCTATGATTGCAACTACTATCCCAATTTCTGTTTGATATTCAACAACTATATCAATTTCTGTACAACTACTATATCAATTTCTATTAATATTCGACTTCTATATCAATTTCCTTTAATATTCGACTATTATATGAATCTCTATTAATCACTCTTACCCTACCTACATAAAAGTAAGCCTCATCCTACACCATACACTGAAATGACAAATCAAACTACATCACCGGTAATCCCAGACTTTAGTCCTCATAAGTAACCACACCTTTTCATCGACACCACTCCAACGTATAACACACATAGAACTTCGGGACGAAGTTCCCCGTAAAGGGTAGAGACTGTAACAATTCACATTTTCAGGTTAATTACTATTCTCGGAAAATTTTACTATTCACTTTTACTATTCATTTTTCCCGAAATTTGATTTTTGTTTCTTGGCCTCGAGTGATAAATTATTTCCATGGCAAATTAAAAGTTTGACATTCATTAGATCATTTTCGCGAAAGTTAATAAGGAATTACACGTTTTAAGGTAAAACATCATTCAAAAATTCTACGCACAACGAAACGCGACCGCGTTAACTTTCCCCGTATCAGAAAAATGTTTGATACACTCATGATTTATTTGAGAATAAATCATGATTGTGAAAAACATGACCAAATAAACCTCGGCCGTGAAAAACTGGAATTTTCATTTTTAAGCGTTTTTACTCAGCCGTAACCTTAGCCTATACCTGCACCGCGTTTCTAAGACAATTTAAGTTTTCACATTTTTGGAATAAGTCAACATATTTTTCCCTCCTCCTTTGACCAAAAATCACTCCTTGATTTTATAAATCATTCCTTGATTTTTAGGCTTACGGTTTTATGTCTAAAAGACATTAAATACCAACCGACACTAGACTAAGCCCAGTCTAGACATTATAAGTCATTTTGAATCATTTTTATCCTATTAGAAAAGTAACATTTTACTTTTTTTAATTCTACACAATATTCGTACGTTTTACGTATTACGCGTTTTAGACCCGTATTTCCAGTTTTAGCAGGGTTTTAGCACCCCAATGGAACCTACCACTCATTTTATATTTTATTATGGGGTATTTTGACAAGTTTAATCATTCTTCCAAGTTTCGTATTTTTACGATACCCGGTTTTACGTATTATGGCTTAATCGTTTACGGTTAGCATTTTACAGAGTCAAAACTAGTTACATAAGATAGATAAGATCATCACAAACCAACTCATCCCTTCCTATCCATTCCAAACCGCCTCTAGGGGGGGGGGGGAATCACCCATGTGGCTTGATCTCATGTCATTAGCCTTAAGATTCAAACACATGTCTAAACTTGCTCACCAAGTGTTGACAAGTCAAGGTTACTAACCTCCTCAAGCTACTAGAAAAGCCCCCCTCTTCCTCCTCATGTACGCCACACATAACACACACCATCATCTAATCCTTAGCTCATTTACTTCCAATTTTATGCAAGAATCATGTGCTACAACAACATATAAACACTAGTTTAGTTTTGATTCATCAAACTACTTACAAACCCTAGAAACTTTGGTGATTTCTCTTGAGTTTGAATCCACTCAAGTCACCTCAACTTTCATCATCTCTCTTTCAAGAATACAAGTGTAGAAAGATTGCTTGAAGTGAAGTAGGGTGAAGCTAAAGTCTATCAAAGTCCTTACCTTACATATTAACTTCCTTTCTTACTTGAAAGCCAAAAGTTGTAAGCAAAACTCTAACATACTTCTTGTTAAATATCATATTCATGCTATTTACATATCATTCATGCTATATATTGTCTTATGATTATTTCCATGATGTATAAAAATGAGTAAAACAAGTATTGGTATATATATGTTAACTTATGATAAGTAAACAAGTAAACAAGTAAACTAGTAACTTTCTTGGAGAACCACGACCAAAATAGTACAACTATGATATTGGACACTTACTTACAGTTAAAGAGGACTTAACAAGAAAAACATAGCAATTTGAATCACCCAAAACGAGTACCCGAGTCAAAAGTTATGACCATTTGAAGTTACCAAAACTTTGCGGCAAAACTGCCAAAATAGTTTATGTGACAGAACATAAAACACGCAAAAAGAGGCCTTCTGGTCCGTTTCATGAAAAAGTTAAAGCACGAAAGTTGTCCGAAATCACGTTTTCTTCAAAAACTCAAGAGCACGTCTCCAGAAAACCAATAACGAATGAGATTTTCTTCAGTTTCTTAACAGCTATTAGATATATATGTCACTATATAATGGTTATGGTTTATAAAGACCAAAGACGTCTTATGACCTAGAATCAATACCACAACCATGGCTAGAGCCAAGGTTGAGTCTCAATACCATAGAACAATGACCAAAGGTCATGGCAAGGCCATGACTAAATGACCATATAAACTTACTTAGGCGAAAACATGAGCTAAAAAGTTGGCGATAACTTAAACATACAATTTGGATCTACTTCATCTAAAGAACCATGAGATATTACAAGTAACTGTCATTCAAGACTTAAGAAACTTACCCTAATAATAATCTTCATGTAAAAATAAACTTTCCTAAGTTTATTCAAATATTGGACATGTAACTTTTCGGATCAAAACTTATATGTATATATATATATATATATATATATATATATATATATATATATATATATATATATATATATATATATATATATATATATATATATATATATATTTTATCAACTACTACAATAGTAGGGAGCCTCATGTGAGGAGTTCATTATGTAAGCCGTCGAGATGAGTTGTGGATTTATGAATTAAAGGGTCCTGGCTCCTCGAACGTTTACTACATGACTTCTGAATTATGTCGGCCCGAACGGTAGTAAACGATATATAAACTATACATGTTTCATGAAACATTTCTTTTCAAAGACTTACACTATACTAGGTACTACATCATGGACTAAATGCAAGACATATATATGTAGGCAATTCTTCATATTCTTTACTCCAATCCTAAGTCGCAACACTCTATTATAGGTTGCTCGTAGAAACCTTCGCGATTCGACCATCACGTTCACTACTTGCTATTTAACTTAAGGTGAGTTCATAGCCCCACTTTCCATTACTTAATTGATTTGCAAACCGTTGGGGGGAATACATGCTATTTTAAACCGAACACAATGCTTTTCAATTGTATGCTTGCCTGATTGTTTTATTATCACTAAGTATCATCCTTGCCAAACCGAGATCCCTTATTATGAACCATTTAATCACTAGAAATAGTGAGCGTGAATATTGTGAATAGGCCTATTGGGATTGACGAATCCCATTTGTATTGACTAAGTTCAAACAAATGCATTAATATTTGAGACATTAGGTATGACGGCAAAATACCTACCGGGATAACTCCGCCGATTGATATTGGTACCCGTTAACGTTTTGGTGTCATAAGCTTAGTGAATTAATAACCGTTCCGGGCGTATAACAACGTAGCCCATCTTTGTTTTCCAACCATTGGTGTGAGCCTATAACTCACACTACCAACATATTGTGTTCAAAAATCAAACAAACTCTATGAATATCACTCAACCTTTGTGTTGACCTCTCAAGCATGTATTTCAGGTTCATGATGATCAAGGATGGCACGAAAGGGCACGGATACTCAAGAGGGCTATAAATTTTATTATCATTCAAAAACTCATTTAATGTACATTGTAAACATGGAACCATCTGGGACCTCATTTTGTAATCTCTGATATTTATATAATTTGAATGATAAATCTTTTAAAACGACTCAATTGGAGTTCGTTTTCTATTATTGTGACTATTGTGCCGTCGAGTAACACCCAGTTTGAATTCCGCTGCATCCATAAATTAGGGGTGTTACAGATTGGTACCAGAGCCATGGTTATAGAGAAACGGGTCTAATTGAGACCTAAACTATAACTACACGTACAAGCAAAAACATTTTATAGCCTTCCGATCTTCGTGCCTTCCATCCTCCAGACGATTATGGACTTATTAAGCATTTTATACTACACAAACAAGTTAGCACATGGATATATGTACCCTTAACATAATTGAGCATTTCCACGTAAGCATTTTATACTACATGAACATATTAGTATATTGATATATAAACTCGATTTATTTTCAATCATTTATCTAAACAATGGACTAAACATATCTGCGTATGCCTATTCTAGGGCATTTCGACACAACCACATTCTCCCAATCATGTTCCTACTCCAACATTTTATGTCCAAGATATTGTAACGAATTACAATGGTCTTTTCTATTTCTCGGACATTGTATAATACAATGGTCTTAATCATTTCTCAAATGTTTTGAGTCACACAATGGTCTAACCTACTTCCCAGACATTGTGAATTGCACAATGGTCTAATCTACTTCCGAGACATTGTGATTTGCGCAATGGTCTCTGGAATTATTCCATCACCTCATCAATAGCATTTCTTATGATATCAAAAACCCATCACAATCTATCGATTTCTAAATAGAATATGAGATTTCTAAAGGACAGACAAAGCCATCATCTACAAAATCTGAAGTTTTTCTACATTCATCAAAGTTTTCTTCTGAAACCTTCATTATTAAAAGCTCGTGATCCTGGCCAAGTATGGACTGTTTTAGAATTACTTAAAACTTCCTTTCGACACACGTATCTACCCGTACTATCTTCTATGCAATGGAATGTGAAAACATAGGTTACAAGTCTTGTATGGGCGGGACTTGCAACTGAATGGTTTGACATCGCCTTTGTTTAGTGGACAGTTTCTCAAAAGCAACGGACATATCACAAGTATACCTAATTTAGGTATTTGAAAATTTTATCGAACCTCGGCTAAATATAGACTAGTCACCTATATTTAACCTAGGGACAGTGGAACATAGTCTGACTAACTATGTTCGACTTAAAGTTTACAAATACTGAGAATAGTTATGCTAGGGTTATGTTCAGATTAATTTCCTACATGAACTCAATAAACCACCAGAATACTTTAAAACGATCTACAGACACGATAGTGTCTTACCACTCAGCAAGATCTTAACACCTTATTTCTACTACCTAAATTCATTCTTGAAAGTTTTCATTTAAGAGATAATCCGAACTACTATCTTGGAATAGTTATCAATTCTTCTCTTTATCCCGTAGAAGTGCTAGCCTGTTTAGGTCCTAAGGATACCATTCTGTCATAAACCTTTAAAATTTCTTAAAATTTTAAAGCAAACGTGACATCTCTACCAATATTAATGTTAAGCATACACTACACACTTTTAAAGCAAACGTGACATCTCTACCATGCTGACCATCCTTGTGAATTATGTGCTTCTTCTCAGCTTCTCATACCCCTTGGATCAAATTGTGTTTCTTTCAATCATCAAGAGCCCTTGGATCAGAATTTGATACGTGGCTTATCCAATGATATGCTGCCACATGTCTCAATTCGTGCAATCTCTCTGACACGTGATGACATTGATTGGAATGACGTGTATCACTCAATATTAAGCTGCCAATTGTCCACGAGGCTCCAATATACACGGATTTTTATTCCTGACATGCTCTGTGCACGTGTGATTCCTTCTAGATGAACCAATCATTAGTAATTATTGGTTAATTATTGTGGGGATGGGTAATTTTGGAAGGGTAAATTCTAGGGTTCATGTAAGAATTGGAGGTTTCTAGGTTGAGGGGAATTGGGGAGCGGGAAAAGGGTAAATTATTTTTTATTTTGTTTTACCCATGTGATTGAGTTTTGACCAAGAAAGTGAGTGTGGGCCGGGTATATGGAATGGGCTTGGGTTGTTTGTTGTAATGGACCATTAATTTCTTTGGACTTGGACTATTATAAAAAATGGACTAGGCTTATATTTTCAGATTTGAAACTAGTAATAAGCAAGGACAAATATTGTAAAAAATGAAACTTCAAGGACTGAATCTGCCTTTCTCCAATAATGTGATCCAAGGGCTTTGAATGACATAATATGATTCCCCAAGGTTTGACTTTGACTTTTCTTCAAATATTTCCATGAGGGACTAAATCTGCCATCTTTGAAAGTACAGGGATCATTCTTGTCATTTCATCAAACTTTCATAAGAAGGGTAAATCTTGCAAATCTTTAAACTCTGAGGATCTCTATTGACAATGTAAGCTAATCTTTGACTTTTGGATGCCAAACTATGACTTTTTGACTCGTTCCACTCTCGTGCTCGTTTTTTGCCGGTTTTCGTTTGGTTTTCGTCTTTTTGTGAAATATTTGTACCTGCACATTCACAATCACAAAAACACATATTCTTTGGCATTTTGGATTAATTTTTGGATTATTAAGCCTCATTTTGGTAAAGAAAATGTGAGTGAATAAGCACTCACCAAGATCCCCCGGACTAAAGTATTGTCGTGCCCTCACGCAATGTGATCAATTCACGCTTTTGGGATAAATATTTCCATAACACTTCCTACTAACGTTGTAAAGTAGCAAAGAGGTTCAAAAGAAGTTACAAAATCATTTATTCCCGCAAACGCTCCATTTTCCAAAATTTATTCTTAATTTGACTTATCACTTTTATTTTTGGACTTTTCTTACTTCATTCTTGTGACTGTTTGTTGAACTTTCATTATTTTGCAATAACTTTTAGGATCAAAAAGTAGAAACACTTCTCATGGAAAAGTGACCATACGGATAAAAATCATCATCCTTGATTTTTCACAAGCCCCCAAACTAAGCGTACAAACGAGATCACAGCTTATCTACAAGTTAGATGCTAACACTACTCATAAAAGTTACTTGTGGAAACCCCTTACTCCCATGTCCTAAGTTTTGTATCTCAAAATTTTATTTTTGTTGAGAAATGAATTTCTTCATATTTCTCGTTTCAATACTTTTTAGTCCGATAGAGATACCAAGTTTAAACGATAAGTAGTTTTTCATTTTCTCTCAAGAACCACTGCAATAGAAATTCGGTCCACATCTAGAAATTTGGGTACATACAATCTTAGATATAAGTTGCGGAGTACTACACGTACACCTTATGTGTCCAATTCAGAATCATCCACATGCACCTCACGTGCCAACAACTTTTGTACATTCAAACTCTTATTCGATACAACTTTCACTTTTCACTTTTTTTTTTCATTTTTTTCACTTTTTTCATTTTTCATACTTTTTCTTTCTTTACTTTTTTCATCAATGGAAGCTTATCGGGTAGCTCCAAAACCACATACATAATCAACTTTTGACTTTTGATTTTTTTTTCATTTTTGCTTTTATTTTTTATGTTCCTTGATATATACCCAACTTCTAAAGCAAAGATTCTCTTAAGAAAATAAAAAACTAAATATTATCCAAACCTAAATACCACTAATTAACCTAGAACATCTATTATATATTGGTGTGCAATCTTGGGGGAGCAAAAAGCCACAAGTACCTCTCATGAGCTCTAAAGAGAACCAACTACTCTACGTTTAGCATCTAACTTCTAAATAAACTCTATCATTTCTCGCTCTTCGCAATTTAAGATCTCAAATAATGAAACCAGCGAATACTTAGCCGATAATCAGCCACGCATTAATAAAGTCAGATACGGAAACTTGCAAATTCTAGGGAAAAAATCGCGTTTTCTAGCTCCTTGTGTAAAAGACTTGCGAAAGCTTTTAAGCTGCGCATGTATAAAGTCAAGTACGAGAACTTGCAGATTCTTAAGAAAGAATTCGCATTTTAGTGCTCCGGGTGTACAAGACTAGCACAAGCTTAAGTGATTATCATTGGTTAAGGGAACAAGCTATGGCTCAACACGCCCGATCAAGTCAAAATATTTTTTCCTACTCTCGTCAGCTGAAAAGTCAACAAGGTGTCAAAACACTTATTCAAACTTTATTATATTTTTCCACGACTTTTTCAACTCTTTCTCATTTTTTTGTGCTTTTTCTCAAAATTTTCAATTTTTTTTTCAAATTTTTCAATTTTTCATTTTTTGTGAAAAAACAGAGGTGCGAGAGTTCACAGCAAAATGCAAGGCAAAAATCAGATCGAAAGATCACCCCTCCCCCTAGACTAAAACGAAACATTGTCCTCAATGTTTAAAGGGTAATGGTAATCCTAACAAAAATCTAGGGCCGTTTATTAATTATGCCAAAAGATAAATGTTTGTCGATAAGATTAGGATATATGGATAAGCAACAAATGATGAAACTCGAGTGGAGACAAAACAACGAGCACGAGAGTCTTCATTATTCGGCCAAATCCTGGACATTCACATAAACAACCACGAAACACAATATAGGAAGAGCACCCCCTCCTCACGTTATTTGTTAGAAATAAGAAAAATAAGAAGATGAATTGGATAAGCATGGGTTGCCTCCCACGAAGCGCTTTGTGTTTGATTACCGAGTCACGTAGCTTGACTCGATCCCCGAATTCAATTGTCCTTGGGGAAAGTTTGGAGATCCAGGACTACCATGGTTGGTACGTCCCCTCCGAAGTAATGTTTTAAACGGTGACCATTCACCTTAAAGTTGGGACCATCGGGTTGAGCTAACTCAATGATACCATAAGGAAATACTTGTGTGATGGTGAATGGTCCAGACCAACGGGTTTTAAGCTTACCCGAGAAAATCTTCAATCGAGAGTTAAAAAGAAGCACTTGATCACCAACTTTGAAAATGCGGTCTTTAATTTTGGCATCATGAAGTCTTTTAGTTTTCTCTTTATAAATCAAAGAATTCTTGTAAGCTTGATCACGAAGTTTGACTAATTCATTCAATTGAACTTTCCAGTGATCACCCGCGGTTTTGAGGTCGAAATTTGCATGTTTCAAGGCCCAGTAGGCCTTGTGCTCAAGTTCTAGAGGCAAATGACAAGCTTCCCCGTAAACAAGCTTATAAGTAGTACACCCAATGGATGTTTTGTAAGCAGTCCAGAAAGCCCATAATGCATCGTCTAACTTATCAGCCCATGAGGCACGGTGCTCTCCTAGGGTCCTTTCTAATATACGTTTTAAACCACGATTGGACACCTCAACTTGACCACTAGTTTGTGGATGATAAGCCGTAGAAAGACGATGTATGACACCATATTTAAGCATAACTTTAGCAAATTGATCATTGCAAAAATGGGTCCCACGATCACTTATTATAGCTCGAGGTGCACCGAATCGGGCAAAGCGACTTTTCAGAAATTTGACAACTACTCGGGCGTCATTGGTGGGGGGCGCCTTCGCTTCAACCCATTTCGACAAGTAATCGACGGCCACGAGAATATACTTGTTTCCTCTAGAAGACGGGAATGGTCCCATGAAATCGATCCCCTAAACGTCAAAAATTTCACAAACTTGAATAGCATTTTGAGGCATTTCATCTTTTTGAGAAATTTTTCCTTGACGTTGGAAAGAATCACATGATTTCACCAATTCAAGGGCATCCTGATAAATCATCGGCCAATAGAAGCTGGAATCGAAGACTTTCTTTGCGGTGAAGTTGGCACCATGATGTCCCCCCGTGGGTCCACTATGGCATGCCATAAGAATTTCAGCGGCTTCCGTGCCGTGAACCCACCGCCGGATCACTTGATCCGCACAAAATTTGAACAAATAGGGGTCGTCCCAAAAGTAACGCCTAACATCTTTGAAAATTTTCTTCTTTTGTTGGGACGACATCCCTTTCCTAATGAAATTCCCCGCATGGTAATTCACAAAATCGGCGAACCATGGGGTACTTGAGTCACTTTAAGACACACTCCCAAGTGTCTCAAGAGGAAATGTTTCGGTAATTTCCTTTTTCTTGAGAACACTTTGATGGGGATTCTCTAGACGCGAAAGGTGATCAGCAGCAAGGTTCTTAGCTCCTTTTTTATCTCGAATCTCAACGTCAAATTCTTGAAGGATTAGATCCCACCACATCAAGCGTGGCTTAGCATCTTGCTTTGCCATTAGTTATTTTAAGGCCGAATGATCCGTATACACTATGCATTTTTTCAAAAGCAAATATGGTCGAAATTTTTCAAAAGCATAGACAACGGCTAACATCTCTTTTTCAGTAGTAGTATAGTGATGTCGAGCGTCATTCATTGTCTTACTTTCATAGTGTATCGGCTGAAAATATTTTGTCTTTTGTTGCCCCAGAACTGCACCAATGGCATAATCACTTGCATCGCACATTAGCTCAAATGGTAAGCTCCAATCGGGGGCAACTAAGATCGGTGCCTCCGTTAACTTCTTCTTTAAGAAATTAAATGCATCGATGCATTCATTTGTGAAGTTAAACGGAGCATCTTTTTCTAAAAGGTGGGTCAGAGGCCGGGCTATTTTAGAAAAATCTTGTATAAAACGTCGGTAAAAGCCAGCATGACCAAGGAAACTTCGGATTCCTTTAATGGTGGTAGGATGAGGTAGTTTAGCAATTACATCAACTTTGGCACGATCTACCTCGATCGCAGATTTGGAGATTTTATGGCCGAGCACAATGCCCACTTTAACCATGAAGTGGCACTTCTCCCAATTTAGAACCAACTTATTGTTTTCACACCGTTTCAGCATATTCTCTAAATGGGAGAGGCAAGAATCGAAAGAGTTCCAATAGACGGAGAAGTCGTCCATGAATACTTCCATGGTTTTTTCAATCATGTCGGAGAAAATGGCCATCATGCACCTCTGAAACGTTCCTGGAGCATTACATAAGCCAAAGGGCATTCTACGGTAGGCAAACGTTCCATAAGGGCAAGTGAAAGTGGTCTTTTCTTGATCCTGGGGATCAATGGGAATCTGAAAGTACCCATAAAAGCCATCGAGAAAACAATAGAACTCAATTCCCGCTAATCGTTCAAGCATTTGGTCCATAAAAGGGAGCGGGAAATGGTCTTTACGAATCGCGTCATTCAACTTGCGGTAGTCAATGCAAACTCTCCATCCAGTCACAAGTCTCATTGGTATAAGCTCATTATCTTCATTTGTCACAACAGTAATTCCACCCTTTTTGGGAATACAATGAACCGGGCTAACCCATGAGCTATCCGAGATTGGATAAATCATTCCAGCGTCATGGAGTTTTATAACTTCCTTTTTGATCACTTCATGGATTTGTGGATTAACCCGTCGTTGTTGTTGGACGGAAGCTTTGTGATTATCTTCAAGCAGAATCTTATGTGTGCAGAATCGAGGGTCAATTCCCTTAATGTCGGAGATTTGCCAGGCAATAGCACTTTTATGCTTCTTAAGTACATCTAAGAGTCCAGTCTTCTCCTCATCTTTAAGGTCTTTCGAAATTATAACGGGCAATTTATTATTCGTTTCTAAGTATGCGTATTCGAGATGAGGAGTTAAATCCTTGAGCTCAAGCTCTGGAGGATTCTCAATAGATGGCTTTACTTCTTTTACGTCTGCCATTTTTAGGTCCATCGGAGGGGAAGAAGGAATTGGGTCTTCATTTAAAAGATTTTCAGTCAATAAGATGTCCCCCTCCGGATCAAAATTAGAATTATCAATTTCCGTTGAAATTGAATCATTTGAAAGACAAGCTTTGATTTCTTCCCAAGCGAAATCACTTCCCTCAAACGAAGTGAGGGATGGGGAAGAATCGGAGACAATTGGTTCAGAAGAAGGAGTGGGATTGCCACTCGAAGCATTATTTGTAAAACCAAGAAGCTCTTGAGAATACTCCTACGTAGCTTCATCGATAACATCGACTCGGTTGACGGAAACATGATCGTAATTGGAGGAGTATCTCACGGTTTGATCGAGATTGAACGTAACAACTTCATTTCCAACACATAAGGTAATCTCCTCATCGTAGAAATCAATTAAAGCACGGCCAGTCCGTAGGAATCCTCTCCCGAGAATGAGAGGAACCCGTGGATCAGCATCAAAATCAACAACCACAAAATCGGCAGGGAAATTGAATTTCTCAACATTGACGAAAATATCCTCGGCTATCCCAATTGGTCGTAACGTAGATCGGTCAGCAAGCTCAAGGGTCATAAGAGTCGGTGTCAAGATGGGAAGAGACAACTTTTGCCAAATCGACAATGGCATTAGGTTAATGCTAGCACCAAGATCGGCCAAGGCGAAGCATTGAACCATACCCGAAAAATTACATGGAATAAGAAATTTGCCAGGGTCTTCAAGCTTTTCGGATAGCTTTTTAAGAAGAACCGCTAAGCAATTCTCATTCATCTGGGTTTTTGACATTTCAAACAACTTTTCTTTATTATTCAAAAGACCTTTTAACATCGAAGCAAATTTTGGCACCAAAAGTATAGCATCCGCGAGACTTATATCAAAATGCAATTCTTGAAAGATCTGATAAAACTTTTCCATCTGGTTTTTATCTTTCTCGCGGTGCTTTTGTTCATTTAAGCGTGATGGATAAGGCAATTTTGTTTTGGCGGGAATTTCCTTTTCAGTTTCGTAAACGACTTTTTTTTTCCTTTTGACGTTTGGACCACCGGAGGTTGGATGTTTTCGGTCCTTCCATTATTAATAGGAATTTCCGTATCCGTTGTCACCTCGGCTTCATGGGCGACTTCTTGGGAGGAAGAGAAGAAGAGGCAGTCGGAGTCGTTGGTCCATCATATGAAACACCACTCCTAGTCATGATCGCTTTTGCATCGCCCCTCGGGTTAGCGATCGTGTTGCTTGGAAAAGTTTTCGAGCCCGAGGGTCGATCATTTAAACGTTTGTTCATTTCAGTCATTTGATTAATCAACATTTTATTCATTTCCTCTTGATTTTTCATAAATTTCTTAAAAATCTCATCCGAAGGCGACGGATTTTGAACCACATTTTGATTTTGATTTTGAAAGTTTTGCCCTCGGTTGTTTTGATTAAAGCCTTGATTTTGATTTCCTTGATTCATATTTTGAAAATTTCCATTTTTTTGAAAAGCATTCCCTTGAGTCGGGCCTTGATTGTAATTCCCCCGATTTTAATTTTGTTGAAAACCATGATTTTGACCTTGAAAACCATTCTTTCTCCGGTTTTGATTTTGATTGTGATTAAATTGATGATTCCGGTTTTGCACATTATTATTATGATTTACTTGATTTGGTTGATTGAAACCGGGTGGTCCAAGATAATTGTCGGAACGGTAGCTAAGAAGATTACGGTCACCTTGTGGTGGGTAAACATCACCACCGTTATTATATGTTCCCGTAGTAGCATACACGTTTTCCTGAGTGATGCCACCGAAGGCTGGGCACTCAAGATACGAATGAGGACCACCACAAGTCTCATAACCGGAATTAACCATATTGACTTGAGTGTTCTTAACTTGACTCTGAGTCAATTGATACATGCGTAACATAGCCGTAGACATATCATCAAGTTTCTTGGTAATGGCGGCCAACTCAGAATTGTAAGAGGAAGAAGAGTTTTGATTCGCAGTCGATCTTGTTGTCTCATTCCTCTCGGCTGAGGAATCCCAAGAATTGTAATGGGCCGTCATATTCTCGATTAGTTCGTAACAATCTTCAGGACGTCGTTTCATAAAAGTTCCACCAGCTGCAGCATTGATCGTGTCCCGATGTCGAAGAGTTAAACCATTGTAAAACGTATCAATGATTGTAACGAGAAGTATATTATGGTTTGGACACCGATCAATGGCAAGCTTATAACGTTCTCAAGCCTCGAATAAAGACTCATCGGGAAGTTGCCAAAAATTGCTAATATCGTTTCTTAACTTCGTCACCATCAATGGTGGAAAATACTTTGCCAAGAACTTCAAAACCATTTTCTCGAAAGTATGAATCGAGTTCTTGGGAAGACGATCAAACCAAGCGGTGGCATGATGTGTTAGAGAATAGGGGAAGAGAGAAAGATGGAGGGCGTCATCGGAGACCCCATTTTGTTTCATACTTTGGGTGACGGTTAAAAATTTATCAAGATGCTTGTTGGCATCGTCACCCGGTAAGCCGTGAAATTGGCATGAATTTTGGACTTGTTGTATCATATGATGCTTGAGTCCAAAATCCGTAGCCTCAATATTGAGAGGGGCAATCGGGCCACCACTTCCGTGCATTGTTGGTTGGCACAGCTCCTCCATTGTTCGGAGATCGGGAGCTGGCACATGTTGGTGATCATTACCACCCACCAGAGGGTGTTGATTATTCGGGCCCATTTCCACAACGTTGGGGAAATGGACACGGTGTGTGTATCGAATTGCCCTTTCGGGGTTTGACAATGGAGAAATAAGACTTTCAGAAGAAGAACGGATGTTCATACACCAAAAATAAAATCAAAAAGAAAAAGAAAAGAAAAAGAAAAATCTTTTTGTATTTTTGATTTAGAATTATTTTTGGTTTTTTTTAAATTTATTGAAAAACAAATCTCAAAAACTTTTATTTTCTTTTTTCAAACGTTACGTTAATCGTAATCGTTTCCTTCAAATCTACTCGCGACGGAACAGGAAAGAAGAGTGTTTCTCTCTTCAGCTTGCAATTTAATGTCTAAGCTTCCGTATTTCCCGCTTATTCGGTTGTAGAATTAAAGTAATTCGATTAGCAACTAATTTCACGTTTTTCTTATGTTGGTAGGCTTATTTGGTTTACAACGCCCCCTCTTCCACGAGGGAGTCAAGGCTATAACTTTCTTTTTGTATTTTTGAAAACACTTTAGGAAAAGTGTTTTTGATTTTTTTTTCAATTTTTATATTTTTATAGAAAATATTCACAAGATAGGGAAGGCTTATCAAAACACGATTTTTCAAAACGAAATTCAAAAACTCACTTCAAACCATCCCCGGAAGCGGCGCCAAAAATTGATTGCTCAATTATATGTATATAGTATAGATTTTCTCAAAGGAATTGCTAAGAAATAAGCAAAACCCGAGGTCGTAGTCCGTGCAAAGGTGTGAATGGAATCGTGAAATTCGATTCACCAAATCGTGTCGTGAAAAGTGGAAATGTGAAAATAGTGATTATGAAATGCAAATAATGAAAAGTAATCTCAATTTATGCAGAAGGTACAAGCTATGTATGCACAAGTGATAAAGATCTAAAAACGGAAATTCAAACGCGATTCTAAAAACGTAATGTACGAATTTAAAATGTAACTTTTAATGAAAAATGATCCTAAAAATATGAAATAATTTTTTAAAAATCTTAAACAACTAAAAATAATTTTGAGAAAAAGAAAATTATTTTTTGACTTTTTATTTATTTTCTATGAATTTATTTCTAATTTTGTATTTTTAAATGAATTAAAAAATAAGAGAAATTGTGAAAATAAAAGTGAAAAATACAAAATTAATTTTAAAAAATCTAAAATATCAGAAAAGAATTATCTAGAGTATTTTTTTTATTTTTTTAAGCTTTTACTGATTTTTATTTGGTTTTTATTTATAAAAAAATATATTTAAAAATGAATTAAAACTAAGAAAAATTAACAAAAATAGTAAAACAGATCAGAAAAATCTGAACAATTCACAGAAATTCTAAAATATTAAAATGAACCTAAGAAAAAATTTTGAAAAGAAAATAAGCTGAAAAAGTGCTTATTGAGTGGAAAACAGCTTATTACAAGTGCTTATTTATAAGCACTTGTGACCAAACTGTTAGAAACTGAAAACACAGCAATACTATACTAAAATAGGCTCAATGAAACTCAAATATAGCCAGGTGTATCACAGAATGCAACAGAATTGTACAATAAGCAGTCACAATAAGCCAAAGATTAAGCAACAACTAAACAGAATAATCCAGTGACTAATGAATCATGTAAAACACTGATACAACCACAAATAAGCTCAAATATCTCAATAAAGCTCATGTTATGACTCTAGGTTCAATTATGCACCCTTAGTTTCAAAACAGCTTACTAGTTCCAAACTACTTATTTAAAGAAGCTGTTAAGCAGTAAAATTAAGCTTTTAATCATGTGGTGAGTGGGGCAAATGTAAGCCAGCTATACTGAGATACCAAAATCACCAAAAACCTCTCCAATCACTTTCAACCATTACTCTAATTGGATTCAAATTCAGCAGCTGGTGAAGATAGATCTAATGCAACAGTTGACTAAATTTGCTAAACAATCCTTAGACCAAATCTAACTTCCATCAATCAAATAACCTCAAATGTGTTATAACAAGCTACTAACTAAATGAATTAAGCTATATTATACTAATTGACATCTGATTTTTCAGTATCACTAAATGAAATTACCAAATCTAACAGTTAACTAATTTTAAATCCTACTTTCACTTTTATATGTAATAACCTACTTTATTATGCTATTTTAGTTAACTATTATCCTATAGTGATCTAATTGTGAAGCTTTGACAGCAAAACTACAACTATAGAACACAGAAACACACAGATCCAAATACCCCTGCAGAAACTGAATTGCACTACTTCTACCAATTTTAGAGATAAAATCTCCACAACAATGTTCCAAAACAGTCACCAATCTCAAATATGAATTACTAGAACATAAATCTATCACTATACTCACTCAAACTCAGAATCACAGATCCACAGATATAACAGTTGAACAACAAAAACTTAGCTACACTCAAACAAATATCAAATGAACAAATCAAACACAGATACAAGCAAAAATAATGAACAATTGATCAAACAAGCTCAGATATAGTAACTACTACAACAATTTCTTCAAACTAAATCAATTCCAACAGACCAATTCAGATGTAAACTAGTGATCATCTAATTCAGCAGTACAAGGGTCTTAGAAATGAAACTTACAAAACTTATCTCCCTCAGCTTGAATAGAGGGAGCTCACTGAGCTTGCCTATCTTTAGATAGGCCAATCACTTCCTTGGTTCTGATTAGACTATCAAATAACCATTTCATCATCATTACATACACCAATTGACTTTTGTTGACTGTTTCTAAATTTTGATCACAGAACTGAGATTAACTTCTATAAACTTTTCATTAAAGCTAAGAAGCTAGAAGGAAAAGTGTAGGTATGATAATAAGCTTGTTTGCAAGCTATAAAATGTATTACACTATATTTTTTATATTTTTGTTCTTTTTCTGATTTTTTTAAGTTTTTATGAATATAAAATTGAAACTAATGTAAAATTCTGAGTTTATAAAATCTAAAATAATCCTCTAAAGTAAGCTTAATGAATAAGAAGTAAAGCTAAAAAGTTTATTAAAAAGCTAATTTGCAAAACAGAACAGATAATAAAACAAATTTAAAAGAAATGGAACTAAACTTTTATTATATGAATGAAAATTACAAGAAGAATTGAATTATACAGACTAAAACTATTCTAAAAGTATTTTGACAGCATCTCATTACTCTACTCACTACTTACAAAATAAGCAAAATTCGAGTCTATTTATAGATGAGGTGAGAGTGTTAGGGTCTAATGCCATGCTGACCATCCTTGTGAATTCTGTGCTTCTTCTCAGCTTCTCACACCCCTTGGATCAAATTGTGTTTCTTTCAATCATCAAGAGCCCTTGGATCAGAATTTCATAGGTGGCTTAGCCAATGATATGCTACCACATGTCTCAATTCGTGCAATCTCTCTGACATGTGCTGACATTGATTGGAATGACGTGTATCACTCAATATTAAGCTGCCAAGTGTCCACGAGGCTCCAATATGCACGGATTTTTATTCCTGACATGCTCTGTGCACGTGAGACTCCTTCTAGATGAACCAATCATTAGTAATTATTGGTTAATTATTGTGGGGATGGGTAATTTTGGAAGGGTAAATTCTAGGGTTCATGTAAGAATTGGGGGTTTCTAGGTTGAGGGGAATTGGGGAGCGGGAAAAGGGTAAATTATTTTTCATTTTGTTTTGCCCGTGTGATTGAGTTTTGACCAAGAAAGTGAGTGTAGGCCGGGTATATGGAATGGGCTTGGGTTGTTTGTTGTAATGGACCATTAATTTCTTTGGACTTGGACTATTATAAAAAATGGACTAGGCTTATATTTTCAGATTTGAAATTAGTAATAAGCAAGGACCAATATTGTAAAAAATGAAACTTCAAGGACTGAATCTGCCTTTCTCCAATAATGTGATCCAAGGGATTTTAATGACATAATATGATTCCCAAGGGTTTGACTTTGACTTTTCTTCAAATATTTCCATGAGGGACTAAATCTGCCATCTTTGAAAGTACAGGGACCATTCTTGTCATTTCATCAAACTTTCATAAGAAGGGTAAATCTTGCAAGTCTTCAAACTCTGAGGATCTCTATTGACAATGTAAGCTTATCTTTGACTTTTGGATGCCAAACTTTGACTTTTTGACTCGTTCCACTCTCGTGCTCGTTTTTTACCGGTTTTCGTTTGTTTTTTGTCTTTTTATGAAATATTTGTACCTGCACATTCACAATCACAAAAACACATATTCTTTGGCATTTTGGATTAGTTTTTGGATTATTAGGCCTCATTTTGGTAAAGAAAGGTGAATGAATAAGCACTCACCAATGGTCTATGATCGTGACACTAGACCATAAGGATAAATCTAGCATGTAGTGGCACTTAATGACTAAAACCCGTCTACCATACGTTAGCTTACTATCAAGGGGTATTGCCTTTGGTTCCCGGCAGGATTCGGGGGAGATAGGTTAAGGAACTTAACCATATGAACCTAGTGATATATGTCTGCCCCACTTGAAGCTTGAGATTAGCTTAATAGGAAATGTAATCGTAAATAATATAGGATGATTAATTAGGCTGGTACATTTCTCTCTTATTGCTCACAACCTTCATTACATTTATGTTTTTTTTACTTTTCAGTAATTTAGTTTAATTAATCATTTCAACTTTCAAACCAATTAAAATTAGTGACATTAGACTTAAATAGGATCCAAACCACATAGCCCTTGGGACGATGATGCAGGATTTACCGGCCAGGTTTTATATTTATAATAATCTTGTCTACCTAAGGTCTACCTAATGCACTATCGGGCAGTGTACCTGGTCGTGTGAGGTATAGCTAGATGGTAAAGCCGAGGTCGTCCCAAAAGCTAAGGTGTGGATATTACCTAAGTTTAATGTCACTATGTAACAACCGTGGTTTTAGCAGGTCAGTTTAACTAATAGTCTTGACTCGGTTGATGTTTGTTTGGTGTGTCTTAAGTGATATATGTGTGATATAGGTGAGCTTTAGCACTAAATCCCTTTGTGTGAAAGGTTGTTATTATGATTTGGGAAGTATTGAATTTGGGTAAGTTCATTTTGATTGCCTTTATGGTGTAGAAATGACTTGCATAGTTTGGTGTTTTTGTGTTTTTGCGTAATGAGTCTTCGTTCAAGTTTTTGAGCGTTAGCAAGTTAAGAGGAGTTTGTTTTTATCTGTTATACTTTTAAAGGGTGTGAAAATCTATTTTTAGAAACTTTGTTTTGAAAATGATCATTTTTCTGAGTTGTCGTAAAAACGAAGGTTTATCGCGTAAGACGTTAGGATTCGTTATGAGTACTTATAAAATATCAAAAGTATAAGGTTTTAAGTGTAATAATTTAATTTAATAAAGATAATAAAAATATATATTAATATAGGGGTCGGCGGCCGGTTATGGGTCAAAGGGGGGAAAAGGAAACCTAATTTGAGTCCAAATATGATTCTTAGGCCCAAGGATTATCCATAATTAATATATAAACAAACCCAAACAACCCTAAAACGTTTTCTTGAGTATTATGGTCGATCCAAGAGAGAACAAGAAGGAAAAAAAGTTAGGGTTTTATTTATTTGAGCAATAATCAAGATCAAGGTATAATTTTCGATACTTGTGTTCAATTAATTAATGCAATTCATGTAATACTAATTATGATGGATCTAGGGTTTATTAGTTTCTGTAAATTTTTGATATAAAACATATTGGGATCAATAATTGATGATATTATAAAGATTGGTGAAGAGATTAGATCATAAAACATGCTAGTTATTGAGTTAGGGTTTTGACAGATTTGTAAGGCTATAAAGATACAAAGATATTTAATAGATTGAGATGAGTTAGATCACGAATTTTAGTCTAAATTGAATTTTAGTGAAAGAGCTTTCCAAAAAGTCCAGCCACGATCGATTTCGAGGTCCGGAAGTTAGTATTTTGATTTTTCCAAGTTAAGGTGTCAAAGCTGTTAAACCGGGACAGAATTGGGGCATAAGTTTGATAGTGAGATGTGGATGAAAAAGTGAGATTTAGGTTAGCCCTTCTGGAGGAGTTGAGTTTCATATGTACTTAGACTTTCACACGAAGGATTTGTGATAAAAAGTTGTGGAAGCATTTTAGTTTGGTCAAAAAATTTTGGTGTGCAATCAGATCCGAATCTGGATAGTTTTTATGTTTGATTTTTCAAAGGATACTTGTATGTGTTTTTAGACCATGGCCTTCTGGGATTAGCTTGTATGCTTATGAGAGACTATGGTAAATTTTTTGTGTGAGTTGTTGAGCTTTTAATGTTATTATTTCATGTGGGCGAATGTACCCTAAAATTCTGCATTTTTTGAGTTTATAAGTGCAAGGGATTTAGTGAGTATTAATGTTTGGTGATGGTTAGTATGCAGTCTAGGAGATCCATGGTGGGTCATATGAACCTTAGACATCCATCATATGCGTATTACATGGTTTATAGCTTTGAGCTTGGCCATGTGTAACGTGAACATATTTTTGTTATATAGATTTGTGATTGTGTTTGTGGAAGATGCAAAGTTTGAGGTGTGTTCATAGTCCCACTTTTACCTTGTTTTAAACTTGGGATGGGAATGATTCTTGTGATAAATATTTTGAGTTACTGTGAGTATGTATGGTTTAAATGCTTGGACTTTTAAATGTTATCATGTGAATGCTATATGTGATGATAATGATGTGTGATGATAATGTTGTGTGATTAAATGTGGGATTCAATTGGGGGGATGCTTATCCCGTTGCTCGCGCATGCGACCTAATTGATGATAAGATTGGATTGGTGGACACGTTCCGTCCTAACTAATTGATGGTGGAAATGGAAATTGGATCAGTGGGCATGTTCCGTCCCAATGGTTTCCTTATGTGTGTTGGTTGGTTTGCGAATACAGGTAGTTTATATGATAACTATATTAAGTTGTCCAGATATATTTTATAATCACAGTGAACTGGTTGCCTTGTGTGATATTGTGTGTCTTAAACCTATGAATCTCACCAACATTATGTTGACGTTTAAGCATCATTTTCAGGTGAGCTTTCTAAGGATAAGATAGAAGGATGTGATTAGACGAGACCTTAGTTGCATTGGAAGTGGTTTATCATCTATGTTTGGTCTTATGAATTATTTTGGAGTTCTATTTTGTTATTTTCTTTTGGGGTATGGTTACGACACTTTGTGCTGGAACTTTGCTCTACTTTTGTGCATGTAGAAATTCTCTATTTAGACACCAGGTATTGTGACGATATCCATGAAGTTACACTTGTGTTTCCGCCTTAGCGAGGTGTGACACACTAGTTTAAAAGGAGGTTTCAATGATTGATTAATTAAACTACTAGAAATGAAACAAAATAAATAAAAAAGCAAACAAATGAGCAAACGGAAATCAGATAGAGAGAATAGTGTTATCCTAATTACTACTCTTGTTATTAACATGACAAGTTTTCAAAATGTGCATCCAATCGTTTCATCTAGGGGTTCAAGTCAATAGGCTCAGATGGACAAATCGCCTAATCCTATCTTACACCTCGCCATATTCTCCCAACTTGTGATTGAAAGAGTTCGCTGGTGCGAAATGTAAGAGTCATTAAGTGCCTCTACTAACTTAGATAGTCTAACGGGATGCGGCCAGTCAGAACTTACATCCCCTCGAATTCCTTAAGCAAGTTTGTTTGGTAGGTGGTCGTTTGGTTAAATTTCCACATGGATGGTGATATTTCTACCACGAAGACACATCCTTATCTGCTATGGGTCCTATCGTCAATTCTCCTAGCCTCAATGGAACTACCAAATATCATCACTACCAAAACTAAAGTGTCCTAAGACATGCTAAGAAAGTATAAAAATAAAACGAAAATAGATGCGAGAAAACTAAATCATATTAATAACAGTTTCATAACAAAGCTAACACCAAAAGGTGTTTAGCCACTCATGTTCATGAATGCAGAAAAACAAGTATTTAACATAAAAGATGTAAACATTGAATTAATACAAATCAAACAAATGAATAAACTTATGATTATGGCGTGAATTCTCCCTTGGAAATGACTTGTATGCTGATAGAACTTCGTTCCCCTTGCTCCCTGAATTCCTCCTGACTTCTGTGTGTTGAAAAGTGAATGAATAAACTCCGAATTAGGGCTGGTATTTATAGGCCCGACTTTGCTATGGCATAGCTCTAGGTTTAGCTACATTGTAACCTTCATAAATATCATCTACGCCATAGCCTAATCAAGTGATACGGTCGTAGTTCTTCAATTATCACATCTACGTCGTAGTTTTGTTGAAAACTATGATGAAGCTTCATCTTTCACCACGAAAGTTCCTTACTGCCTGAAATTGAGGTCTACGGCGTAAGTAGAGTGATTGCTACACCGTAGAAGCCTTTAGTGGATCAATACGCCATAGCTTGCTTAAGGGCTACGTCGTAGTCTTTGTAGATGAGTGCTACGGCGTAGGTAGATGGTACCTTTATGAAGAACCGTAGAGGGGGTGAATACGGTTTCTTCGGCTTTTAGAACGTTTAAAAAACTTTAAGCCAAGAAGAACACCAAGTGGTTATATAAGGAGTTAACCACGAACACAATCACAACCAAGAGTATATAAAGCGAGTAAATGACACCACGATATATACTGGTTCGAGATGGGGCGTTTATACCATCCATACGTCCAATTGCGAATCCACGACACGATACTATTCCACTAGTATAATCCTTTCGGTGGACTACAAACCGTTACAATTCACTCCACCTATATTCACCAATATCGATGCTCACAAAGAAGGAGTTACTCCCACGGTATTCCGCCCTCGGAAACCACCTTAAAGAATCTCATGATTCGACTTACACTTAGTTACCTAGACCACAACCAAAACTTCCACCCGGAAGTATCAAACCCCAACTAGATCCCCAATGATCTAGGCTTGGTCACAAAGACACAAGACTTCCCTTACAAAACAATAGAAAGAATAAGAGATTGTTTGTTCAATCAAGCCCGAACCTAACCTAGTGACTCGATTCTAATAGAAAGGGTATAGATAAGAAGACCCTCGACACAATCACAAGAGTGGATTAGGTTCTTGTGATTCTTCCCTTGCAAGGAGATGTGTTCTTTCAAAGATGTTAGAGTGAGAATCAAGAACACAAGATTAGAGATAGAGAGATTTGAGAGTGTTTAGAGACAGAGAGAATGTAGAGAGAAAGAGTAATGGCAAGGGATGAGAAATACAAGAGCCAAGGCATGGTATTTATAGGCAAAAACCCAACTTGGGAAAATTTTGCCGAGGTCGGCGCGCTGCCCACGCGTTGACGCGTGGGTGGCACGCCAGACACTCAGAGAAAATTTTCCCAAAGCTTTGGGTGTTGGCTTATAAATACCTTACTTTGTTAAACCTCTAATTGTACTTCACACTAAACCTTAACATTAATCAATCTAAGGTTTACCAATTCAAATAGCAAGTTTGGAAAATGTTTTGTGAAGTGTTAATGAGAAAACCAAATAACAAGGGTAGAAGAGTAGAAAGGGTAATTTGGTAGGGGTAGAAATGGTATTCCTCACATGGCATAATAGAGAAGAGAATATTCCATGGGATATTCCTCCATAGGGAAGAGTGTGTGATTGGGTTAGAAAGTAACCATGGTTAGGTTAGGTGTAGAGATAGAATATTCCAAAGGTATATTCCTTTGCTTGGGGGGAAAGAATGAGATGGAGGGTTGAGATGGTTTTGTTTGAAATGAATGGTGGAGATCAAAGGGATCCTCTTTTGAATTTCAAACTATTTGGCATGTGGGAAATATGGAGGGTTGAGATGTGTTTATTTGAAATAGATGGCTAGGATCAAAGGGAGCCTCCTTAGGTTTTCAAATAATTCCCATGTGTTGAATATGGAGGGTTGAGATGTGTTGTAAAGGAATGGACGGTTAAGATGTAAAGTGTGTAAGGGAATATGTAAGAGTGTAAGAGATTGTGTAAGAGAATATATAGTTGGATTGTGTAAGGGATTTGGATATGGAAGGGATATGATGAGTTGGCTAGTATGTATAGAGAAGAGATGGTTGTGAGAGTAGTGTGTGTATTTTGAAATCAAGTGTGTGTACACAAGGTGTATAAGTGTGTGTATAAAGATTGTATGGGAAGTTGGTAGATTGAGGGAATATTGTGTGGGAGTATGTGAAGGGGCAAAGGTACACATTGTGTAAGAGGTGTAAGGGAATATTGTAAGAGAATATTGGAAAGGGATATTGGGAAGGATTGTGGGAGATTTGGTGTATTTGTCTTTTTGTAAAAATGAGATGAAGAGAAAGATTAAGACATAATCTAATTGTCATTTAAGAAGAAAAGTTTTGACAATTAAGATTATAAGTTGAGAAAGTCATAAGTTACTTATATACCCAAGTAACAATACGTCGAGAATCCATAATTTCATATCTCGTGACTTTCCTCGACTCGACGTTCTCAACTAACACCTTGGTACATACAAGTCAAGTGCTTTGCCTTGATGTAAATCATAACCCAAGCAGGAAAGGATGCGTTTACGCAAAGAGACCTTGGACGTAATTTGACCAATAAGGGAGTAAACCCGTTACGTGATTAGAGAAGATGTAAGCACGGGATATGAGCATATGGATGCTTTCATGTGTTGTCACGTGAAATGTATAAGCTCCCTAAGTTTAGAAAAGCCTTGGCTAGAGGCAATTGTTAGAAAACATGAGTTGGCATTTTCCCGTAAGCGGGTGTTTTACAAGTAGGATCTCTCAAGTCTCAAAATTCATTTCGAGTGTTCTCAATTAAGCACAAAACATATACATACCTGAATTGAAAGATCCACATTTGTCGGGTAAGGGGAAAGCCGACTTTGAAAATTTGCTCGGAATCAAACAGACCCCTGGCGCGTCACCCGCGCGTTGACGCGCGGGCAGCGCGCCATCAGCAGCTGTTGCTTCCGGTGAATTTTGCTACCGTTTGATGTTTTGTGTGTTTCGAAGGTTTATTTGTCATTATCAAAACATTAGGAGATCTTGATCATGTTGCCTCAACACTTTATGCCGTAGTTAGTGCATAATCCATATACTTCAATAATTTTCACATTAATCCTTTCAAATCCGCGTCTTTTCGTTCCAATGCTCATCTTTGCCCTAAAAACAAAATATAAACAAATAAGAGTTTGTATCCTAACATATTAACACAAAAGATGAGTAATCTAGGGGAAATTAACACTAAAATATGGGCATTATTTGATGTTATCAAATATCCCCCCACTTGAACTCTACTTGCCCTCAAGTAGACCTTATTAGAATAATTCTTAAAAAGATATCTCCCGAGAAACTGGAAGATATGAATCAAAAAATTCCTTTGCTAGAATATATCAAAGCCGAACACCTCACGAAAATGGGAACAAACACTCATCCTCACTCACTAATCTAAGTGTTAATTTCGGGGGTGATCACTCAACACGTATTCATAGTAAGTATTCTATCATAGGCTTGACGGTTACACAAATCTCCACCACTAGAGCTAAGGTCAAAAAAAATTTTAAGGCAATATTGGGTGAACATATATAAGGCAATTGGTGTAATGTTGTTACTAACATACTACGAAAAGGGTGACAAAGACATTGATACATGACCGGAATGTCGGGCAAGACACCAATGACTGCTCAAATCCCTAACCTAAGCATGATTCACAACTAAAGGGTATGATAAGACATGGGATGCTTAATAATGGTGTAAAATGAAAAATAGAAACAAATAGTCTTAACCTATAACCGAGTTGCTGCCACTTGCTGTTCATCCAAAGTCAAAGCTCTAAGACACAAAAATTGGATCATAACAAGTGAATGTACCATTAGAGGATGTCATTATGGGCACAACACTTGGTCTTCAAATATTCAAAAGTGATCGAGGTGGCCTCCTCGATGCTAAATCTTCATAAGCTCAAAATATGGTGCTATACATTATCGCACTGGAAAGATAAACTATTTACATACTGAATTTCATTTATATTAATAACAATTACAAGAAATAGGAAAATACATCCCCCCCCCCCCCACTTGAGATGAATCATACATGGAAAATTTGAGGGGTCTCAAAGGATCTTCAAAGATAGGTCTTCAACGTAGGCGTGATTTCTGAGTCTCTTAACTCGAACCTCAAACTAGAGCAAGTGACAACTTCTCAATCACAAATCAAGACTACATGATTGATGCTAAACCACCAACTTATATTGACCAAGAAATGGTCAACAAAGTCAAATAGCCTAGATCAATGCTCCGGGTAATATAAGGTATCATCGAGTCGTTAAATCCCGTTGAGGTGTGAATTGTAACTTTAGCGTACTCGTGATCGGGTGATTATTCACAGAAAAGGGTTGTGATAAGAATTATTTGGAAATTATTGACAAATATAGCTTAGGAAAGCTACGTGATTGATTACGGGAATTAAGATTACAAAGGTTTGAGCTAAAACCTAAAAACGTACACAGACGAACAAAACAAAAAGTACAACTGATGGACGCAAAGGGTTACAAGTGTAAAATTATTATTTTTACAATCCTAATAAATAAAGAAAATTTTAAGAAGAATAAAAACTATTTTTACACTATTTAATTATTAATTATTAATTAATTACTAATTAACTATTTATTAACTAATTAAACTAATTAGAATTATTAAAAATACTAAAAGGACTTAGAAAATTAAGAAAAATTTTACAAATCTAATTAACCATCACTGGAATCCTAAAAAATTATAAAAAGTTTATTTTATG
Source organism: Artemisia argyi (assembly GCA_030686995.1). Lineage (NCBI taxonomy): Eukaryota > Viridiplantae > Streptophyta > Magnoliopsida > Asterales > Asteraceae > Artemisia > Artemisia argyi. Next base: position 71,304,414 of record CM060687.1, read on the forward strand.
TATTTTTAAACTAATTTACTAATTATTAATCTAATTACTAATTAATTACCAATTAAACTAATTAAATTATAAAAAATAGAAAATGAACAGTACAAATTCTAGAAAAATTTATAAAAATGTTTTAACTTAAATAAAAGCTAGAAAAATTATAAAAACTAGGTTGTACTTTATAAAATCTAATTATGCTATTTAATTACTTAATATTAATTACTAATTAATTAAACTAAAATTAATTCTAAAAACCACTAAAAGACAAAAGAAAAATCTGGAAAAAATTTTAGAATTATTTTAACCTAAAATAGAATTATTAAAAATATAAAAATGATATATTGCTTATAAATAAGCTAAAAAGAAAATTAAAATGATAAATCCTGTTAAATAAAAGCTATCACTATAATTAAAGTTTGTTTTTGGTGTTTTTTCTTTTTCCAAACAAATTATACACTAAATACAAACACTTTTTCTGAAAACACTTTTTTCACAACCCAAAAATAAGCACTTTGAGTGCTTATTCACCCAACAGTTGACTTTTGTTGACTGTAGAAGGAATTAAGCTCAAATGAAGTGATGTGGGGTCCACAATGGTAAAAATGGGTTTCTCTGAGATGTTTGATCAATGTTAAGCAAGATTCAACCAAACAAGTAACTTAAATAAGCTACAACACACAAATAAGCAGTTGCTTATTCCAATACTGAGACAGAATGGGGACACAGTTTGGGACCTATTTCAGGTGGGGTCCACAGATCTAATGGTCAAAGCAATGGTCAACAGATCAACTCTGGTAGGAGGGGGTTGGGAGAACCCAATTTTTAGGTGTGGGACCCACTGGGTTGCCCACAAAATACCACCAAAGGTGGGGGTTGAACTGAGGTCTGATCTAAGCAGGGGACAACTTTGCCCTGCAGCCCACTTCCAAGGGCAATTTGGTCACTTGAAAAAAATCACAAAGATATAAACTTTGAAGAAATCACAAGTTCAGCTGGTAGAGTCTACCCACAAGAATTTTCAGACCTTAAATCCAAACACAAAATTCATATTAATTCTTGCTATTTTTGCTAAAATCTGAGATTGAAATTTTGACCTTTTTTAGTAAAGCTTAGCAGTTTGACTTTTGTGAGATTAGATCTTGATCTACTGACTTAAAATACACTAATAAGTTTAAATGAAGTTAAACTAATGAAAATTATCAACTTGCAAATCAGTGTGTATGCTTTTTGGACTCTAAGACCCACACAGTTAACTGTGTGGGCAAGATTGTTGTGATTTTGACTTTGGGTCGAATTGAGACTGATTTGATGATCAAATTGACTTGTTATGACCCTAAGCACTTAAGTTAAACTAGGTAATATAATAACAAACAACAAAAGCTCAGCCAAACAACATGATCCAAACACCACTTAAGTTTACAGATTCACTAAGATAAGATGCAATCTATTACAAATCACTAAGTTAATGATTAAACTAGTTATAACAACTAAAATTGGAGCTTAACTGATTATCTAATGCAAATAGAACTATACTAAACTCAGAATCAAGGGAATGCAATTTTATGAAGAAAAATGAACCAAAATTACCAAACTTTTTTACTCCAGCATGAACAGGAGTGATTCCCTATGCTTGCCTATCTTTAGGATAGGCAGAGATCTTCCTTTTGCTATCTCAGCTCATCCAATACTCCATGAAAGCCCCTCCTTTGACCTGCATTGACTTGTTAGAGATTTTTGCACTTTTTCTACTAAATTGATTTTATGGTCTCTAGAAGCTTTCAATAAGCTTATGGGAGCTTAAGTGTGCCTAGATTAGTCCATGAAATCAGAAAGAGGGTATGATCAAACTTTTGAGAAATTATTGAATGAGAGGTAAATTGCATAACATGAGATGGTAACTGAAAAACTTGAATATTATAACTTAAAAAGGTTTTAATTACACTGAGGAACCTTAATACAACATTTAAAAGAAGAAAATTACACTAACATTGCTTAAACTATTTTAACGACATGAAATTTTTATTAATAATCTACTAGGTCTTCACAGCTTCACCCTTCTCTTAAATAGCTTCCAAATTAGGGTTTGGGGCACCCTTGGACTCTTTCCCAGCTTATTCCTTAGCCATTAGATATCTGTCTTTTGATCTTGGCCCTTGAAGTGTCTTGGCGCCCAAAATTAGTACAACAAGCATGCACTGATAACTTGTTTAGTAATGGTAATAGTGGGATTTAGGGCACTATTTGGGGGGCTGCAGTGTATAGGAGTAATTATGAGGGGGGGGGCAGGTTGCAGGCACGTGTGGGTGGTTTTGGGTGGTGGTTTTGCAGAGAGGAAAAAGGGGGGAAATGGTGGTATTGGGGAGTGGTCAACGTGTTTGACCGGTATTAAATCAGGGGTGGGTTATTTTTTTGTGAGGTGGGCTTGGTGATAGTGGACTGGGCCAAAGGTTAAGATGGGGTGGATTGGGTGGGCTGTGTTGGGGTTTGGATTTGGTTTTGGTTTATAATAATAGAATAGGGTCCGGTTGGTTAAGTTAGTAAAACGCAAGGGCTAAAATTGTAATTACTGATTTTTTTCAAGGGCTTGTGTTGCCAACTTTCCAAAGTACACCAAGGACCATTCTTGTTACATTTCAATCACCAAAGAACCAAAAATATATTTTCCATTTCAAAATTCCCCAGGGACTGATTATGCCAATTTCTAAACTGCAGAGACCAAAAATGTAATTTTCCAAAATTTTTACCTAAGGATTAAATTTGATAAGTTTTGACTTTTAAATGCCTTAGGTTGACTTTCCTTTCAAAAACAAATGCTCAGGGACTAGTTTTGTAAATTTTTGAAAGTCAGGGGACTAAAACTGCCAATTGTGTAAACTTTATTCGTTTTTTATTGTTTTTGCTCATTTTGCATCTGAAACGTATAAAATACAATCCCTGGGATATTTTTAGTATTTTGATGCATTTCTGAGCGTTTTCGGATGTTTTGGTAGTTTAAATACGACAAAAACGATGAGTGTTTGAGCACTCATCAATCCCCCACACTAAACTATTGCTAGTCCCTAGCAATATTTTTGGAAAACTTGATGGATTTAAACTCTTTACCAAAAGCCATCACTTCTGGAGTAGCCAGGTGTAAGAACTGTGGCACACCTGATAATCGTGTGATTTTGAGCAAACCACCAGCTTTCAAAGGATTTGGTTTGTCTTTACCAAGAGCCGTTTGCTCCTGGACTAGCCAGCTCTTGATGGAATAGTCAACATCTTGGTGAGCTGATTACCAATTATGGTTTTTCTACGGCCTTTACCACAAGCCATAATCTTGTAGGCTAGCCAACTCATTAGCTTTTGAGGATGATGGGGAGTTGAGGAACCATACAATTTTGGGCAAATTGCAAGCCGTAAACGGATTTGAGATATCTTTACCAAGAGCCGTTTGCTCTTGGATTAGCCAATCCCTTTTGTCGTTTAGACACGGCGAACTGATTACCACAAAAATTTTGAAATAAAGTGAAAAAATTTTAAAATTTTAGGCCAAAAACGGGGATTCTAGAGGATATATTGTGATAAAATTCGCTAGAATTTTCCCCTCCCCCACACTTAGAATTGAATATTGTCCTCAATATTCAAAGTCCCGGCTATTATGCCGAATCCTTGAACGTAAAAAGATAATATTAAAAACTAACTGTGGGAAGATCGTTTTATATTTTTCACTTTATTTATCTGTACATACAATCACACATTTTTTTTTTCGAAACCTTATATACATATATACATTTTCAAACAGCGGGGGGTTGGCCATTCCCCCACACTTAGGTGGTAGAAAGTAGAAAGAAATCAGAGATACGGGTGAAAACCCGTATTGTTGCTATTGTTTTTGTTTATCGAGTCGCTAGCTTGACTCGATCCCCGAATTTAATTGTCCTTGGGGAAAGTTTGGAGATCCGGGACAACCATGGATGGTGTGTCCTCTCCAAAGTAGTGTTTCAGCCGATGTCCATTCACTTTGAAATTAGGACCGTCATTTTGAGATAATTCGACGGTACCATAGGGATAAACCTTAACGATAGTGAATGGACCAGTCCATCGGGTTTTGAGCTTTCCCGAGAAGATCTTGAGTCTAGAGTTGAAAAGAAGGACTCGATCACCAACGTTGAAAACGCGGTTTTTGATTTTGGAGTCTTGATTCTTCTTTGTCTTTTCCTTATAGATCAAAGAGTTCTCGTAAGCTTGATCACGAAGTTCATTTAATTCATTCAGTTGAACTTTCCTGTGATCACCCGCAGTTTTGAGGTCAAAATTCGCATGCTTGAGGGCCCAATAGGCTTTATGCTCAAGCTCGATCGGAAGATGGCACGCTTTCCCATACACAAGCTTGTATGGCGTACACCCAATGGGTGTTTTATACGCTGTACGGAAAGCCCAAAGTGCATCATCTAATTTGTCCGACCACGATGCACGATTTTCACCTACGGTTCTTTCCAATATTCTCTTTATGCCTCGATTGGAAACTTCTACTTGTCCACTTGTTTGTGGGTGGTACGCAGTAGAAAGACGGTTAGTCACACCGTACTTTTGCATGACTTTATCGAGTTTGTCATTACAGAAGTGCGTACCACGATCACTGATAATAGCACGTGGAGTTCCAAATCGAGCGAAAAGAGCTTTCAAAAATTTCACGACTACTCGGGCATCATTTGTGGGTAAAGCTTTCGCTTCAACCCATTTTGACAAATAGTCAAAAGCCACAAGTATATACTTGTTTCCATGAGATGATGGAAATGGCCCCATAAAGTCGATGCCCCACACGTCAAAGATTTCACAAACTTGGATTGCATTTTGAGGCATTTCATTCTTTTGTGAAATATTCCCGTGACATTGACAAGCGTTACAGGATTTGACCAATTCTTGGGCATCCTTATAGATCGTGAGCCAGTAAAAGCCGGAATCAAACACCTTTTTGGCGGTGTAGTTTGGATTATGGTGGCCCCCCGTGGGACCAGCATGGCAAGCCTTTAGAATTTCAGAGGCTTCTTGGCCATAAACACACCGCCAAATGACTTGATCCGCACAGATTTTAAACAAGTAGGGGTCGTCCCAGAAATAATGTTTCACATCTTTAAAGAACTTGTTCTTTTGTTGGGACGACATCCCTTTCACCACAAAATTACCCACATGGTAGTTTGCGAAATCGGCAAACCATGGGGTAATAGAATCTCCACGAAAGGCAACCGCATTGAGTGTCTCGAGAGGGAAGGTTTCATTAATTTCCTTCTTTTCGAAGACATCTTGATGGGGGTTCTCCAATCGGGAGAGATGATCAGCAACTAGGTTCTCAGCTCCTTTTTTATCACGAATTATGATATCAAATTCCTGTAGGAGGAGAACCCAACGGAGTAGTCTCGGCTTTGCATCTTGTTTTGCAAAGAGGTACTTCAAAGCCGAGTGATCCGTATACACTATGCACTTGGTCAATATCAAGTATGGCCGAAATTTCTCAAAGGCATACACCACAGCTAATAATTCTTTTTCAGTGGTGGTGTAATGACTTTGAGCCTCGGTCATTGTTTTGCTCGCATAGTGTATAGGCTGAAAGTGTTTTGTTTTACATTGCCCCAAGACTGCCCCTATAGCATAATCACTAGCATCACACATGAGCTCGAAGGGCAAGTCCCAATCGGGGGCAACAAGAATCGGTGCCTCGGTAAGCCTTTTCTTTAATGTTTCAAAGGCTTCGATGCACTCAGGGGAGAAGATAAAAGGAGCATCCTTCTCGAGGAGATGGGTCATAGGCCGGGCGATTTTAGAAAAATCTTGAATAAACCTACGATAGAAACCGGCATGACCCAAAAAGCTCCTAACACCTTTTACGGTTGTGGGATGAGGTAATTTTGCAATGACATCCACTTTGGCTTTGTCAACCTCAATCCCGTTCTTTGAAATTTTATGGCCGAGGACAATGCCCTCTTTGACCATAAAGTGGCTTTTCTCCCAATTTAGACATAACCTTGTGTCTTCACAACGTTTAAGCATGTTGTCTAAATGGGAGAGACATGTTTGAAACGAATCCCCAATGACCGAAAAATCGTCCATGAAGACTTCCATAGTTTTCCCGATCATGTCGGAAAATATGGCCATCATACATCGTTGAAACGTGCCCGGAGCATTACATAAGCCAAACGGCATACGTTTATACGCAAAAGTTCCATAGGGGCACGTGAACGTGGTCTTTTCTTGATCTTGCGGATCAGTGGGAATCTGAAAGTAACCCGAGAAACCATCGAGGAAGCAATAGTACTCATTCCCCGCTAATCTCTCGAGCATCTGATCCATAAAGGGTAGAGGAAAATGATCCTTACGGGTGGCGTCATTTAACTTGCGATAATCAATACAGACACGCCACCCCGTAACCAAACGAGTTGGAATCAACTCATTTTCCTCGTTTGTGACAACAGTAATGCCACCCTTTTTTGGAACGCAGTGAATTGGGCTAACCCAAGGACTGTCCGAGATAGGGTAAATCAATCCGGCATCAAGGAGTTTTAAAACTTCTTGTTTGATCACCTCATGAATTTTTGGATTCACCCTTCTTTGTTGTTGGATTGCCGGTTTGAAGTCATCCTCCATTAGAATTTTGTGGGTACAAAATTCAGGGTCAATGCCCTTGATGTCGGAGAGTCGCCAAGCAATTGCTTTCTTATGTGACTTCAAAACCTTTATTAGAGCAGCCTTTTCCTCATCACTTAAATCCTTAGCAATTATGACGGGCAATTTATCATCCCCCTCCAGAAATGCGTATTCAAGATGAGGCGGCAAGTCCTTAAGCTCGACCTCAGGAAAATCATCAGTTTCCTCAACATATTTGATTTCCTGATTATGAAGTTGTTGTGGTAGAACGGGAAGAGGAGAGGGATCTTTATTTAACAATTTCTCAAGGAGAAGAATATCCCTCTCTGGGTCAATCTCTTGGTTATCGATTCCATCGGGAATCGAATCACTTTTAAGAAAGGACTCAATCTCTTCTAAGATGAAGTCACTTCCCTCAAACGGAGTGAGGGAAGGAGCAGAATTAGCAATGATGGGATAAGAAGACAGAGTGAAATTTTCACTCGTAGAATCATCAACGAAACCTAAAACCTCTTGAGCGTACTTGATGCGTGGGAATCGCACCTTGCTTTACCTCTCGAGGGATCTCGAGAAGCTTACAACCCCCACCAGGCAGTGTACCTGATCGTTGTAGTATAGTATAGTGACAAGTACCGGGGGATTGATCGTTCAGCTTAGGAATAGTGTCGCTAGGATTAGAAAACCTAATTAATAATTCTAGAGGTGAGAGATGATTATTTTTGTATTTTTATATTTTTATTAAAGCAAGTAAAATCTCGGGTTTTGAAGGAGTGGGCAGAATTAGTTGCTAATCAACTAACCCAAAGCTAAGATGCAATCAAAATAAAATAATAAAAATGAAATTAAACTAATTAAACTAAGGTTGTGAGCAGTAATTGGAGAAATTGTGTTTACTTAGACTTCATTACTCCCTAGATATCTTTTACATGTTAATTACTTGTTACACTTGTATGAATGACGGATTGTATTCCTTAATACCATTCGTGGGGTGGCATACATAACTCCCCAACTCTATGAGCTCTTATCTCCTCCTACACCATGACCCAGCACAACTATAGGGATTGTAAACAGTGGCTCATGCATTAAATACAACCAATAAAGACCTAGTACGCCTCGGTTCATGTTTCTTAAGACGTTCAAGCATGTTACCATTTGGAGATCTGCCAGTTTTCTTAAGCCTAACATACAAATCATTCATTCAAAACAAGAATAGACAAGTAATCAACACATAATCAACATCTAGGTTTCATTAGATCTAAGCAAACACAAGAGAGATCTAGCCTAGCATAATGGAATTGAGACAAGAACAAGAGATAAACAACCAACACATAGACATATTGATTGAATTGAAAGTACACTTATCTCAATTACAATGCAAGGCCTCAAGGGTTTGGAACCCTTGAAAAACCTGTGAAAGAGGCACCAAAATCGTCTTTAGGGTTTCACCAAAACTTCTCCCCCTTTTAATGAAAAAACTAGAAAACTATATATAGGAAAAACAGTCTGACGGCGTCAAGAGTTAAATCTGACGCCGTCAACTCGCCGCCATATACTTCCTCGGACGCCCTAGATCCACTTGTGACGGCCTATGTGACGCCGTCACCACCTTCGGTATTTTATTCTTGGCCACTTTGACGCCGTCACCTCTCCATCTGACGCCGTCACCAGCTACGGTAAATTATTCTTCATGTCTGACGCCGTCAAGAAGGAAGTCTTGACGCCGTCACCTTGTATCTTCAGCTTGGATTTTTGGTACTTTGTCGTTTTCTTCACTATATGCTCCAAAAACGTCCAAAATAGCCTCTTTTCCAGAATTCACTCTCCAAACACCTAAAATCACAAAAGGAACGATTTAGGGCAATATTTGATCAAATAAAGTCGGATTCGGGCTTAAATGACCCCCTAAAAATGGATCATTTTTCTTAAATATTGTGGATAATCATGATCGGTTTGTTTCTTAAAAACATATTTGGGGTTTCCCCTTACACTTATCTTTTGCAAAAATACCTCTAGGTTGAAGTTAAGACTAGGCTAAACAACATAATAAAGTATTTCCACTTTTTAGTAGAGAAACATGATCAACCAACAATAAAAATAAAACATGCATACGGAAGCAAATAACAATCAAACAAATAAAAATCACACAAAACATGGGTTGCCTCCCAAGAAGCGCTTTTCTTTATTTACGAGTCTTGTAGCTAGACTCAAAGTCGTGGGTTACTACGTGATCTCATCATTGGTTTCATTCTCTAGGTCGTCTTCTAAACTAGTATCGCTTTCATAGTGTAAGTACTTCGGATCTTCGAATTCGAAAACATCCTGTCGATACTTAGAGCCAAGCTTACTAACATCCTTAAAGAACCCACATGATAAATCAGAAATATTTCTACACCCTCTCCTAACATCATCATCACACAAGACAAGTTGGGAGCTCATCACATCGAGCCCGTCGCAATCTATTTCCCTAAGGTCTCTGCGTTTGTATGGCGTTTGGTATGAAATCCTCCTAATCCCGTCAGTGAAAGTCATGATTCCGTTCAAGTCATCCACTATCAACTTAGTGATTTCACAAAAGGGTGCTCCAAAGACGACTTGCGATAGCCTAGGGTCAACAAAGTCCTCTATGTTGTCCACAATCGTGAACTCCATAGGGAATGCCATATTTCCTACGAACACTTGGATTTCATGATCCTTACCAACCACCTTCTCTCCCTTGTAAATCATCCCCCATCTGCAGATATTGTTATAATGAAACAATGACATTAAATTCTTTGGCAGGAATACATTAATGTATATGTTTTCGAAGTACTTATGACCGATCATGCAAGGGATTTTTAGGTTATTCGGATCACGTCATTTGATCTTTCTCAACTCTCCATCCTTTGACCCATATAGATTCCCCTCAAGGGAGGGACGATACTCATAAACCTCCTCACCATCCCTACGAAAAATTACCGTTCTAACACCATTGGTAAGTAATACACTACCATCTTTCTCGTCAAGGATAGCTCCCGATTCATTGATGAATGGCATCCCAAGGACAAGGTTGGTTAATTTTTGATTGGCGAGAGGGTCCATGTCATCAAACACGGTGAGGTTAGTATTGTAAACAAGCTCTCCGATCCTAATTGACAAATTCGCTACTACCCTTTCGCACGCAATGTGTTCTGGGAAAGCCTTGTGATATAGGGAAAGTGGGATTACGTTGACTGGGAAGCTAGGATCTATATGACTATCAATTAAGACCTTTCCCTCAATGGTACAGGGGATTTTTAAGAGTTTAGAGCTGCTCTCCTCGGTTTGACTGCTACCTATACTAATAACATCCTCTATTCCGGATTCTTCTATAACAGATTTACTCAAAATGGTTGGGCCTTTCTCCTGTTCCTCCGATGTCTCGTTCCTTTCATCCGGTTTGTCGGATTTCTGCGCGGTGCACTGCTCAGGTGAGTTGGTAGGTTTCCTTGCAGAAGCGTGGTCAACCTTTGAGATCTCATCCTTCGCTGTCTGACTAAGTTTGTCAGTTTGTTGTTGGGTTGGATCGGATGCTGCAGCTGATATTGTGGTGATGGTGTTTACGAAGTGGATTGGTCCAGGGGAGTTGATAGGTCCTTTTTCGTTAGGAGATAGATGTTTGAATAGCTTGCTAGGACTTTTTATTTTTACAGGGGATGCTGGCGGACTCATGACGGTAGCAGACTTAACCTCATCAACGTGAATGGGCTTATTGTCAAAATGCTCATTGATAGCCGTCAACAGATTACAAATCTTGTTGTTCACGTCAGCCTGCTGTTGTTTGAATTTTGTCTCGAGTGTAGTGAGCTGCAGTTCTTGAGAAAGAATGAATTTTTTTAACTCATCTTCACAGCTTCGCCTAGGGGTACTTTGCGATGGAAAATGTTCGGACCAAATGAGTGGTGAGGAGTCATTGAATGATACACTTCGTGTTTGATACCCTCTAAAATTAGGTTTATCCTTCCATGCCTCATATGCTTCGGCAGAAGTTCGAGGGCCCTGCCCTACGTGTGATGATGTGAATTCGTTATAAGCACGTTTTGGAAGTTCCATGCAGTTGTAGGTCTCATGAGGGCCATTGCACAGTTTGCATGTAGAAGCGATTCTGCTTACTTGGCTTGAAGGCTTATGAGCTCCGTAAGATTTCATAAGAGACTTGACTCGACCTTCAAGTTCCATGATCCTACGGTCGGGAGTGCTTGAATTATTCGAAGGCAAAGATATTGCCTTGACCGTTTTGTTCAAATCACGGGGATCATTCCAACTTTCGTTGTCATAGAGAGCAAGATCTTCTATGAGTTCCCATGATTGTTCCGCACTAAGATCACGTAGCTTACCACCGGCCGATTGGTCAATGGTTCGCCTCGTGGAGATGTCGATATGGTCATAGAAGATTTGGACTTGGAGCCAAAGATCTATGCCATGATGAGGGACTTTTTGGAGTAAGTCCTTGAAACGAGTCCATGCTTCATAAAGAGATTCATTTTGACGTTGTTGAAACATCAAGATGTCATTCCTAAGTTTAGTAGTTCTCCCAGGTGGGAAAAATTGAGCAAGGAAACGAGTGGTGAGATCATCCCATGTGGTGATGGATCCCGCGGGTAAACGCTCAAGCCATTGACTAGCTTGATCCCGTAGAGAGAATTGGAATAGGCGTAAACGGGTAGTCTCTCTAGTTTCAACACCTAGGTCTATGGAATCTACGATTTTGAGGAAGTCCTTAAGGTGTTGGTTTGAATCTTCGGAACGAAGTCCATGGAATGCACATCCGCTTTGCACCAACCGGATGGTGTTGGATCGCAAGGGGGTCACATTGGCTCCGGTGAGCTCAATGGTGTTTCGGTAGCCTTGGTGGCTAGGTCGGGAATACTCTCCTAAGGTTCGGGGCCTAAGGGGTTCTGATGGTGGGTTTTGTTGTGGTGGGATGATGGGTTCAAAGATGTTACCACCTTCCATGATGTCGGATGGTAAAGAGTTATGAACAAAAGCACGAAGAAATAAGATAGACTAAAGAAGACCTAAAAATAAAAATAAAAATCTTACTAGAAAGGAATCTAGCAAGTAGACCTAATAAAAAGAAATCCTAACCTAGACAATAACTATTCCCCGGCAGCGGCGCCAAAAACTTGATGCGTGGGAATCGCACTGATGTGTGCTTATTCACACATACTTTTTAGACCCAATTTCAGACCAATAATACCAAATACTAACCTTAAATGCCAAGAGAATGTATGTTTTTGTATTTGTGTATGTGCAGGTACGGATATGTGAAAAATGAACAAAAACAAAGCAAAACCGACAAAAACGAGCACGAGAATGGAAAAAAGGTCAAAAGCCGGAGCCGGGGAAGCAAAATGACAAAGAAAAGCTCATAATATGATTAGAAGTCCTCAGAGATTCATCATGATACATATTTGGTCCCTGGGCAAAAGTTTGAAGAATTGGCAGTTTTAGTCCCTCACTTTCAGAATTTGGCATAAATGATCCCTCAAAGAAATATTCGAAAAAAAATCATCAAGTGGTCCTCCATGATTTAAAGGTTGTCAATAAATACCCTTGGAAGATACCTTGAGCAAAAGTCAGATTCAGTCCCTAAACTTTGGAGTTTGTACAACTTTGGTCCTTGTTATTAATACCAAAAGTCCACAACCGGATCCAACAAATGTTACTAAACCTAAACATTAAACCCAACCCAACCTTATACTCCCCAGCCCAACACCAAAGCCCACTACCCTACTAATAACTAAAACCCGGCCTGCTACCCTACTCCCCAACCCGACCCAACTTCACAATAAATACCTTTTAAATAACCCGCGCCCCTTTTCACCGTTTAACCCAGAAAAACACTGTTACCCAGGGAAAGAACCCTAATTACTATTCACCCTCACCCCACACAAATTACCTCGTACTACTTTAATTACCCAATGATTAGACATTCTAGAAGCCTGTCACATGACAGTCACATGTCAGAGAAGGACGCGTGTACCAATCAGCTCTCACACGGAGGATCCACAATCCATCAATCAATCAATCAAGGGTCATCATTGAATGGAAGCATCTAGAAATGAATCAAACGGCTCAGATGGGACCAAACAAACACAACTTTCACACGGATTGCTGAGGTGGATGATGAGGACTGCTAACCCTAGCTACCTAGTTCCCCTATATATACCCCCTCCATATCATGTATCGAGTGTGCCATTTTTATTGTATTGTTATGCTGCTTATTTTACTTCTTGTATTGCATTTCTTTTATTAATAAAAATTTAAATTCAGTTTTGTCTTATTTCTTATTTCTTTTATTATCAGCTTATTGCTTATTTACTTATTGTTCTTTGCTTATTGTTCTTTATTTACTTATTGTCTTTTAAATTCAGTTTTACTTTCAGCTTATTTACTTATTGCATTTTCAAGTTTACATAAAAAGTAAAAAAATAAAAATCAGAAAATACAAAAAAAGTTATCAAGTCTTATTTACAAAAGCTTCAAAAAGCTTTTCAGTTGTTTCATTAAGTTTCATATCAGCTTTGTATAGCTTTTGTGAAACTCTCTAAGGCACCAAACACTCAAAAGCTCTCAAATCCTAGAAAGTCAACTCTGGTCAACTATTCAGCTTATTCTCAATAAGCTGAGCTTATTTGGTGATATAAGGCAGCCTTAAGGATTCCCAAGGCCTGTCTAAAGACAGGCAAGCTCAGTGAACTCCCTCAATTGTTGCTGAGGGAGAGGTTCTTTGTAAGTTTCAGCTTATTTTCTTATTCCTCTAAAATTAGTAGTATAGATCTGTGATTAGCTGCTTTTATTGTTTGTTACTACTTGTGTTAGTTTGATTATAGTGTGGCTACTAGTTGTTTATCTTATCTGTTTGGCTTATGCTGTTGTTTGAGACTCATTATAGCATAACTTCTGTGACACATCTGTGGATCATTTTCTGAGTAACATTTGAAACTGAGATCTGTTTTTCTTCATTGGTTTATAGTTCATGGATCATTGTGAGATAATAGGCTGAGTTTTGAAGTTAATTTGGTTGATCTGTGGTGGTTTGTAGTTGTAGACAGGTAATTTAGGAGTGTTTGGCTAGGTTTAGTTTGCTAGTGTTAAGTAAGTATTAAAGGTTTATTTTGGTTCTAACTAGTCATAATAGGTCTAATATTAGTAGTAATAGCATAAAATTAATAGGTCATTAGTTAGAAAAGTCAAATTGCTTATTATTTTAAAAACAGTTAAGCTTAGTTGGATTCTTAGATTAAGTAGCTTATAGAATAGCAGCAAATCAGTAGTAGTAACTTTTAGTAATAGTATAATAGCTTAATATAACTTCAGGAGTTAGTAAATCAGTATCAAAAATCAATTTAGTCAACATTTGTGTTCATAATAAAAGTCAACAAAGGTTTTTGTCATCTGTTTTGGTCACAACTTCAAACAAGTGCACAGTCCTCATAATTGGTTTAAAATATCTTTCAAAAGCTGCTTTGTGAAATTTGGTAGTAGGTTTACTAGTTTCAAAAGGAATTTTGTGAATTGGAGCTTATTTGCTCATCAAATAAGATCACTTAAGTTGACTGTTTCAGCTTGCTAATGCCCTGTGCACTCAGTGTGAACCCATAATCCTAGGATTGATTTAAAGGTCTTAAGTAGATTGTAAGTTCAAATTATTGGTGGATTACTGTTCTCTGGTTACTAGTGAGTGAATAGAACCCATAAGCTTACACTCAGCAGCTTATTATCACTGCTTAATCATCTCAATAAGTGGTGTGTTTGGAACTAGTATCCTGAATATTCAATAGGGCTGCTATTTGATTGTGTTGGTTATAAGTGTGATATTATTGGTCCTTTGAGCTTATTAGTACCATAAGTTACTATTGCAAGTGATTTTTGGCTTTTGCTTTAACTGTTTCAGCTTATAGCTTATTCAATATTGCTTATTTGGACTCATTGTGCTCATATCTGTGTTTCTGTGCTTCAAATTGATTCTCAATTGTTCCAACAAGCTTAATATAGTTCAAATATCATTTGGTAAAAGTTTCAAGTCATTTTGGTCAGAAGTGCTTATAAATAAGCACTCCAAATCAGCTGTTTTCAAGTTTTTAAGCACTTTCCTAGCTTATTTTTGTTTCAAAATTTTTTCTCAAGCTTATTTTATCATTTTAGAATTTTCCTGAAATTTTCAGATTTTTCCAAGTTGTTTTGCTATTTTTCTTATTTAATTTTCAATTATAATCACTTTTTAATTAATTTTTAATTCAAAAAAATACAAAAAAATCTAAAAAAGTCCAGACAAGTCCAAAAAAATATTAGAAAATTATTTTTAGTTATTTTAGATTTTTAGAAATTTATTTTGTATTTTTCTCATTTAATTTGAATTTCTTTTGAATTTTTAATAATTTTTAATTAGATTTAGATGTTTTTAATTTCTAGAAATTACATAAAAAGCCAAAAAAATTAGTTTTTAGTTTTAAAATTTATTTTTAGTTACTTTATAATTTTCAAAATTTAATTTTTATTTTTCTCACTTTATTTGCATTTTCTTTTAATTTTTAATTAGTTTAAATAGTTTTTAATTCATAAAAAATTCATAAAAAGTAAAAAAAAATATTTTTCTTTTTCTCAAAATTTTCTTTTATCATTTTTAATTTTTAGAAATTATTTTCAAGTCCGTAGGAGTCGCGTAGCTTAAAAGACGCGTTTTATTTTGCGCGTTGACGTTTATTTCACGTTTTAATTTTCGGTTTTCGATTCTACGTTACGTTTTTGGTTTGTTTAGTTGAATTACGTGCCTAATTGATTATTTGTGCTTCATTTACTATTTCATTAGTGTAATCTCATTAAAATCACTTTTTACCACTTTCACGACACGTTTCACGAATCGGGAATTCGAAATTCCATTCACACCTTCGCTGGGACACGACCCGGGGAAATACTTTCCTAAGCATTTCTTCGGAAATAAAAACTAAACTACAAAAAGACTTTATCACGCACCTTGCTTTACCTCTCGAGGGATCTCGAGAAGCTTACAACCCCCACCAGGCAGTGTACCTGATCGTTGTAGTATAGTATAGTGACAAGTACCGGGGGATTGATCGTTCAGCTTAGGAATAGTGTCGCTAGGATTAGAAAACCTTATTAATAATTCTAGAGGTGAGAGATGATTATTTTTGTATTTTTAAATTTTTATTAAAGCAAGTAAAATCTCGGGTTTTGAAGGAGTGGGCGGAATTAGTTGCTAATCAACTAACCCAAAGCTAAGATGCAATCAAAATAAAATAATAAAAATGAAATTAAACTAATTAAACTAAGGTTGTGAGCAGTAATTGGAGAAATTGTGTTTACTTAGACTTCATTACTCCCTAGATATCTTTTACATGTTAATTACTTGTTACACTTGTATGAATGACGGATTGTATTCCTTAATACCATTCGTGGGGTGGCATACATAACTCCCCAACTCTATGAGCTCTTATCTCCTCCTACACCATGACCCAGCACAACTATAGGGATTGTAAACAGTGGCTCATGCATTAAATACAACCAATAAAGACCTAGTACGCCTCGGTTCATGTTTCTTAAGACGTTCAAGCATGTTACCATTTGGAGATCTGCCAGTTTTCTTAAGCCTAACATATAAATCATTCATTCAAAACAAGAATAGACAAGTAATCAACACATAATCAACATCTAGGTTTCATTAGATCTAAGCAAACACAAGAGAGATCTAGCCTAGCATAATGGAATTGAGACAAGAACAAGAGATAAACAACCAACACATAGACATATTGATTGAATTGAAAGTACACTTATCTCAATTACAATGCAAGGTCTCAAGGGTTTGGAACCCTTGAAAAACCTGTGAAAGAGGCACCAAAATCGTCTTTAGGGTTTCACCAAAACTTCTCCCCCTTTTAATGAAAAAACTAGAAAACTATATATAGGAAAAACAGTCTGACGGCGTCAAGAGTTAAATCTGACGCTGTCAACTCGCCGCCATATACTTCCTCGGACGCCCTAGATCCACTTGTGACGGCCTATGTGACGCCGTCACCACCTTCGGTATTTTATTCTTGGCCACTTTGACGCCGTCACCTCTCCATCTGACGCCGTCACCAGCTACGGTAAATTATTCTTCATGTCTGACGCCGTCAAGAAGGAAGTCTTGACGCCGTCACCTTGTATCTTCAGCTTGGATTTTTGGTACTTTGTCGTTTTCTTCACTATATGCTCCAAAAACGTCCAAAATAGCCTCTTTTCCAGAATTCACTCTCCAAACACCTAAAATCACAAAAGGAACGATTTAGGGCAATATTTGATCAAATAAAGTCGGATTCGGGCTTAAATGACCCCCTAAAAACGGATCATTTTTCGCCTCATCATATACCCTTACACTTGAGATTTGCTTGTCCTCAAGCAAATGAGCTTTTATTCTACTCAAAAGACAAGTTAGGGGTCATTTAACACTAATATAAAAGTAATTACAACAAATAATCGTTCCACTAAAGACCAATAGACAAGCACGGAGGTCATACACAAGCACCTCACAAATAGTGTTTAGATACTCACATCTCTCGGGTGTAATAAAGTAATATAACATTATGGAAATGGAAGATATCTCTCACTACCTGTCATAGCAAAATAGATTACCATAGGCTTGGGAAAGGATCAAACCTCCACCACATGGCGTAAGCACCTAGGATAAACTATCAAAGAGGTCTTTTTAAAGGGTTATATCGTTAGGTGTAGGGATATGAATTACACGGTTTTGTTGGATAAAGGAAGTTTTACTGGTGGCGAGTTAACAATCTTAGTTAATTACATGTACAAGATGGCGTTGCTAAGCCAAAACTAGACTCGACTTAAGCTAATAAATGAAAAATAACAAAAACATAAAATGAACAAAGAATAAAAACGGGATGGTAGTCCGTATGTTTTTTTTTTTTTTCTCTTTTTTTTTTTTTTTTTTTTTTTTTTTAATATTTTTTTTGCATACACTCTTACCCTACCATCCAAAATAATACATCATAGGGGTTTGAGCATTCCCCTTACACTTGAATCTTTACATACTTTACATTAAACTATTCTAGTGACTCGAATTAAGAAAATCAAAACACTTGGAGCACTTTTAAGATTAACGCACGTATGGGGGTAATAAGTGATGTTCTTCCCCATTACTCCATAAAATAAGTACTTACCCATGAGTCTCAATCGTCCCAAAACAATATGTACAATGATATGACTCGACTTAGCAACCATGTAATCAATTAGAAAGTTAACTTAGGGTTTAACAAATAACAATAATGCACTAAAAATGAGCGCATACACGGAAGGCTAAGGCGATTTGGGTGTACATTTAAGTGGGGTGTAACAAATTCTTCCTTTAAGTAAAATGCTTAAAGTTAGAAATGAAAAGATAGGCTCGGAGGGGTGTACTAGGGGTATCGTGTACTAAAAATGAGTACAACGCTAAGGGTGTGGGAAAAATTAGTTGACTTAACTAGCCAAGTAATATGACTTAAATGGTCAAGTAATTATAATACGGGTTTAACACAATGGTGATCCTAATGCCTCTTATCATGTAGTAAATCCTACCACACGAATGTAGTCTCACTAGCGGTCTCGGGATGCATCACTAACGCAAGTTCTAGAATCTAAATGCTACCGGTACACTCATAAGCACTAATAGTAAATGCTTTTCCTATCAAATCTAAAGGCGAACCTCACATTTTTGGGTGGAAAATTTTTCTGAATATACGGTTATGTGCTAGTCATACAATCTCCTATCCATGAGACGCTTGCTATGGCTAAAGTTTCACTCCTAAATGTTGTAAAAAATTTTAAATTTGGCGCTAAAATTACACTAACAAGTATTTCTCGTAGTTTTATTACTCATCTACTATCAAACAAAACAAACTCAAGCGAAAGTGCATATGTAAGGTATCATCTTTTTACCCTCCCCTTACACTTAATATGAACATTGTCCCCAATGTTCAAGTAAAGAATGTAAAAGTTAAAAAGTAAAGAGAATGAAATCAAATACTCCCCTGATTCGCTCGGTATGGATTTTAGTTGGCCAGGTTAAATCTTCTTCCAAGAAAACGAACAATCAAAGCTTCCCTTCCAGAATATAAATCATCTTCTTGTCACAAATAACCTGTAAATCCTGACAAAAGTAGACAAGGCAACCTCGCGTAAAATTGGCGGCATCCTATATAAGTTACTAAATCCTAGAAAACAAAGTAAGATATAATGCTTGTGGAATGAAGTTTGCAGATTTCCTGGAGATTATAAAACTTAATAATTCACAAAAACCATAAGGCTCCGTTAGAAAAACAAAACCGGTAAAATTTCCAGATTTTAACTCCTGACACCGTCAAGAGCAAACCCTGACGCCGTCAGAATGGACCTGCAGAAATTCTTATGTTAAGTTTCCGGAAAATTTCTGGAAAAACTTTGTCCTACTTCCTGGAAAATCCTGCAAAACTTCATTATGACTCAATACAAGCATTTGACTCTAACAAATACGAATATACATGTTCATTAAATATTGTGGATAATCATGATCGATTTGTTTCTTAAAAACATATTTGGGGTTTCCCCTTACACTTATCTTTTGCAAAAATACCTCTAGGTTGAAGTTAAGACTAGGCTAAACAACATAATAAAGTATTTCCACTTTTTAGTAGAGAAACATGATCAACCAACAATAAAAATAAAACATGCATACGGAAGCAAATAACAATCCAACAAATAAAAATCACACAAAACATGGGTTGCCTCCCAAGAAGCGCTTTTCTTTATTTACGAGTCTTGTAGCTAGACTCAAAGTCGTGGGTTACTACGTGATCTCATCATTGGTTTCATTCTCTAGGTCGTCTTCTAAACTAGTATCGCTTTCATAGTGTAAGTACTTTGGATCTTCGAATTCGAAAACATCCTGTCGATACTTAGAGCCAAGCTTACTAACATCCTTAAAGAACCCACATGATAAATCAGAAATATTTCTACACCCTCTCCTAACATCATCATCACACAAGACAAGTTGGGAGCTCATCACATCGAGCCCGTCGCAATCTATTTCCCTAAGGTCTCTGCGTTTGTATGGCGTTTGGTATGAAATCCTCCTAATCCCGTCAGTGAAAGTCATGATTCCGTTCAAGTCATCCACTATCAACTTAGTGATTTCACAAAAGGGTGCTCCAAAGACGACTTGCGATAGCCTAGGGTCAACAAAGTCCTCTATGTTGTCCACAATCGTGAACTCCATAGGGAATGCCATATTTCCTACGAACACTTGGATTTCATGATCCTTACCAACCACCTTCTCTCCCTTGTAAATCATCCCCCATCTGCAGATATTGTTATAATGAAACAATGACATTAAATTCTTTGGCAGGAATACATTAATGTATATGTTTTCGAAGTACTTATGACCGATCATGCAAGGGATTTTTAGGTTATTCGGATCACGTCGTTTGATCTTTCTCAACTCTCCATCCTTTGACCCATATAGATTCCCCTCAAGGGAGGGACGATACTCATAAACCTCCTCACCATCCCTACGAAAAATTACCGTTCTAACACCATTGGTAAGTAATACACTACCATCTTTCTCGTCAAGGATAGCTCCCGATTCATTGATGAATGGCATCCCAAGGACAAGGTTGGTTAATTTTTGATTGGCGAGAGGGTCCATGTCATCAAACACGGTGAGGTTAGTATTGTAAACAAGCTCTCCGATCCTAATTGACAAATTCGCTACTACCCTTTCGCACGCAATGTGTTCTGGGAAAGCCTTGTGATATAGGGAAAGTGGGATTACGTTGACTGGGAAGCTAGGATCTATATGACTATCAATTAAGACCTTTCCCTCAATGGTACAGGGGATTTTTAAGAGTTTAGAGCTGCTCTCCTCGGTTTGACTGCTACCTATACTAATAACATCCTCTATTCCGGATTCTTCTATAACAGATTTACTCAAAATGGTTGGGCCTTTCTCCTGTTCCTCCGATGTCTCGTTCCTTTCATCCGGTTTGTCGGATTTCTGCACGGTGCACTGCTCGGGTGAGTTGGTAGGTTTCCTTGCAGAAGCGTGGTCAACCTTTGAGATCTCATCCTTCGCTGTCTGACTAAGTTTGTCAGTTTTTTGTTGGGTTGGATCGGATGCTGCAGCTGATATTGTGTTGATGGTGTTTACGAAGTGGATTGGTCCAGGGGAGTTGATAGGTCCTTTTTCGTTAGGAGATAGATGTTTGAATAGCTTGCTAGGACTTTTTATTTTTACAGGGGATGCTGGCGGACTCATGACGGTAGCAGACTTAACCTCATCAACGTGAATGGGCTTATTGTCAAAATGCTCATTGATAGCCGTCAACAGATTACAAATCTTGTTGTTCACGTCAGCCTGCTGTTGTTTGAATTTTGTCTCGAGTGTAGTGAGCTGCAGTTCTTGAGAAAGAATGAATTTTTTTAACTCATCTTCACAGCTTCGCCTAGGGGTACTTTGCGATGGAAAATGTTCGGACCAAATGAGTGGTGAGGAGTCATTGAATGATACACTTCGTGTTTGATACCCTCTAAAATTAGGTTTATCCTTCCATGCCTCATATGCTTCGGCAGAAGTTCGAGGGCCCTGCCCTACGTGTGATGATGTGAATTCGTTATAAGCACGTTTTGGAAGTTCCATGCAGTTGTAGGTCTCATGAGGGCCATTGCACAGTTTGCATGTAGAAGCGATTCTGCTTACTTGGCTTGAAGGCTTATGAGCTCCGTAAGATTTCATAAGAGACTTGACTCGACCTTCAAGTTCCATGATCCTACGGTCGGGAGTGCTTGAATTATTCGAAGGCAAAGATATTGCCTTGACCGTTTTGTTCAAATCACGGGGATCATTCCAACTTTCGTTGTCATAGAGAGCAAGATCTTCTATGAGTTCCCATGATTGTTCCGCACTAAGATCACGTAGCTTACCACCGGCCGATTGGTCAATGGTTCGCCTCGTGGAGATGTCGATATGGTCATAGAAGATTTGGACTTGGAGCCAAAGATCTATGCCATGATGAGGGACTTTTTGGAGTAAGTCCTTGAAACGAGTCCATGCTTCATAAAGAGATTCATTTTGACGTTGTTGAAACATCAAGATGTCATTCCTAAGTTTAGTGGTTCTCCCCGGTGGGAAAAATTGAGCAAGGAAACGAGTGGTGAGATCATCCCATGTGGTGATGGATCCCGCGGGTAAACGCTCAAGCCATTGACTAGCTTGATCCCGTAGAGAGAATTGGAATAGGCGTAAACGAGTAGTCTCTCTAGTTTCAACACCTAGGTCTATGGAATCTACGATTTTGAGGAAGTCCTTAAGGTGTTGGTTTGGATCTTCGGAACGAAGTCCATGGAATGCACATCCGCTTTGCACCAACCGGATGGTGTCGGATCGCAAGGGGGTCACATTGGCTCCGGTGAGCTCAATGGTGTTTCGGTAGCCTTGGTGGCTAGGTCGGGAATACTCTCCTAAGGTTCGGGGCCTAAGGGGTTCTGATGGTGGGTTTTGTTGTGGTGGGATGATGGGTTCAAAGATGTTACCACCTTCCATGATGTCGGATGGTAAAGAGTTATGAACAAAAGCACGAAGAAATAAGATAGACTAAAGAAGACCTAAAAATAAAAATAAAAATCTTACTAGAAAGGAATCTAGCAAGTAGACCTAATAAAAAGAAATCCTAACCTAGACAATAACTATTCCCCGGCAGCGGCGCCAAAAACTTGATGCGTGGGAATCGCACCTTGCTTTACCTCTCGAGGGATCTCGAGAAGCTTACAACCCCCACCAGGCAGTGTACCTGATCGTTGTAGTATAGTATAGTGACAAGTACCGGGGGATTGATCGTTCAGCTTAGGAATAGTGTCGCTAGGATTAGAAAACCTTATTAATAATTCTAGAGGTGAGAGATGATTATTTTTGTATTTTTATATTTTTATTAAAGCAAGTAAAATCTCGGGTTTTGAAGGAGTGGGCGGAATTAGTTGCTAATCAACTAACCCAAAGCTAAGATGCAATCAAAATAAAATAATAAAAATGAAATTAAACTAATTAAACTAAGGTTGTGAGCAGTAATTGGAGAAATTTTGTTTACTTAGACTTCATTACTCCCTAGATATCTTTTACATGTTAATTACTTGTTACACTTGTATGAATGACGGATTGTATTCCTTAATACCATTCGTGGGGTGGCATACATAACTCCCCAACTCTATGAGCTCTTATCTCCTCCTACACCATGACCCAGCACAACTATAGGGATTGTAAACAGTGGCTCATGCATTAAATACAACCAATAAAGACCTAGTACGCCTCGGTTCATGTTTCTTAAGACGTTCAAGCATGTTACCATTTGGAGATCTGCCAGTTTTCTTAAGCCTAACATATAAATCATTCATTCAAAACAAGAATAGACAAGTAATCAACACATAATCAACATCTAGGTTTCATTAGATCTAAGCAAACACAAGAGAGATCTAGCCTAGCATAATGGAATTGAGACAAGAACAAGAGATAAACAACCAACACATAGACATATTGATTGAATTGAAAGTACACTTATCTCAATTACAATGCAAGGTCTCAAGGGTTTGGAACCCTTGAAAAACCTGTGAAAGAGGCACCAAAATCGTCTTTAGGGTTTCACCAAAACTTCTCCCCCTTTTAATGAAAAAACTAGAAAACTATATATAGGAAAAACAGTCTGACGGCGTCAAGAGTTAAATCTGACGCCGTCAACTCGCCGCCATATACTTCCTCGGACGCCCTAGATCCACTTGTGACGGCCTATGTGACGCCGTCACCACCTTCGGTATTTTATTCTTGGCCACTTTTACGCCGTCACCTCTCCATCTGACGCCGTCACCAGCTACGGTAAATTATTCTTCATGTCTGACGCCGTCAAGAAGGAAGTCTTGACGCCGTCACCTTGTATCTTCAGCTTGGATTTTTGGTACTTTGTCGTTTTCTTCACTATATGCTCCAAAAACGTCCAAAATAGCCTCTTTTCCAGAATTCACTCTCCAAACACCTAAAATCACAAAAGGAACGATTTAGGGCAATATTTGATCAAATAAAGTCGGATTCGGGCTTAAATGACCCCCTAAAAACGGATCATTTTTCGCCTCATCAGTACTCCTCAGCCGCAACATCAATGACATCTATTCGTTTTACCGATTCAGAGTCATAATTGGAGGAGTACCTTGATGTTTGATCAAGGTTAAAGGTGATTGCTTCAGTTCCAACACGCAATGTGATCTCTTGCTCAAATACATCGATAAGAGCACGCCCAGTTCTAAGGAATCCCCTTCCAAGAATGAGAGAGACCCTTGAATCGGCATCAAAGTCAACAATCACAAAATCCGCTGGAAAATGGAACTTTCCCACTTTAACGAATACGTCCTCGGCTATGCCAAGAGGACGAGAAATTGATCGATCTGCAAGCTCTAAAGTCATGCACGTGGGAGTAAGTTCGGGAAGAGATAGTTTCTTCCACACAGAATATGGCATCAGGTTAATGCTCGCACCAAGATCGGCCAAGGCGAAGCATTCAACCATACCCGGAAAAATACATGGAATGAGAAATTTCCCGGGGTCTCCAAGCTTTTCAGGAAGCTTTTTCAAAAGAACTGCTGAGCAATTCTTATTCAAGGGAGTTCTAGCCATCTCAAAGAGTTTTTCCTTATTACTTAACAGATTTTTGATTGTTGATGCAAACTTGGGCATCAAGAGAATAGCATCCGCGAAGCTAATGTCAAAATGCAAATCTTGAAAGATTTGGAAAAATTTATCCATTTGGTGACTAGCTTTTTCGCGGA
This sequence comes from Artemisia argyi, assembly GCA_030686995.1. Classification (NCBI taxonomy): domain Eukaryota; kingdom Viridiplantae; phylum Streptophyta; class Magnoliopsida; order Asterales; family Asteraceae; genus Artemisia; species Artemisia argyi. The sequence continues at coordinate 71,328,882 of CM060687.1, forward strand.
GCTTTTGTTCATTGAGACGTGATGGGTAAGGGATAGAAGTTTTGGATTTAGGGTTGTCCACTGGAGTTTCAGGTGGTTCAAAGACAACTCCAGGCTTGCATCTGGTTTCAGGAATAACCTGAGGTTGGACATGTGCTGTACTTCGTGGGCTAGGAGTTTGCACCTTGTCCTTTGTCACCTCAGGTTCACGATTCACTACCTTTGGAGGAGAGGAAGAAGAGGTAGTAGGAATCGCGGGTTCATCATATGAAGCACCACTTCGTGTTGTGATCGCCTTAGCATCGCCCCTCGGGTTAGCGATCGTGTTGCTCGGTAAAGTAGTACCTGAGCCCGAGGGTCGATCATTTAAAGACTTCTTGATGTCAGAAATCTGGCTGACCAGCAACTTGTTCAACTCTTCTTAGGACTTCATGAATTGTTTCAACAATTCGTCAGATGAAGGCCCGGTTGGAACAATGGCTTGATTCGGATTAGGAATATTTGGAGCTAGATTGTTCAGATTGGGACCTTGATTTTGAAAATTACCCTGATGAGGGTTGTTGTTTCCATGAAAATATCCCGGATTGAAATTACCCTGACCTTGGTTCCGATTAAAGTTTCCTTGATTTTGCTGTTGGAAACCTTGATTTTGGAACCCTTGGTTTTGATTGTGAAAACCGTGACCCTGATTGAAGTTACCTTGGTTTTGATAACCTTGGTTCGCTCTATTTTGATTCTGGCCACGGTTTTGGACATTTTGGTTTTGATGAAAACCAGGAGGTCCAGGATAATGATTAGGACGGTAGTTCGGGTCCATAGGAGGGCGGTATTGGTTGCCTCCTTGATTAGATGACCCAACTACAGCATAAGCTTCATATAGAGTACCATCAGTAGCTGTGCAATTGTAGTAGGCATGCGGCCCACCACAAGTCACACAGACTTCCACTTTTTTAACCTCAGCAGGTGGAGGATGTTGTGGAAATGAAACTTTCTTTGCTTGGGCGAGAACCAAAGCTTGGATCGCTTCAGTGAGCTTGTCAATCTTAGCATCCGTGCTAGATTGACTCACAGAAGATGAAGTGGAAGGACCCGCATTAATTTGAGAAACAATCGGTTTGCTTCGTGTAGAGCGGACCTTAGACTTGTTTTCTATGATCTGCAAAGCATCTTTTGTAGTTCTACTCAAAAAGTTACCTCCCGTGGAGGCATTGAGAGAATCCTGATCAGCTTGGCTCACGCCATTGTAAAAAGTATCGAGTTGCATCAACTCAGAGAAACCATGATGTGGACACTTGCGAAGTAATTCTTTGAAACGATCCCACGCTTCACCAAAAGATTCATCATATTTTTGAGTGAAATTGGTGATTTCGTTCTTAAGACTCGTGGTCTTGGAAGGTGGGAAGAATTCATTCACGAACTTTTTGACAAGATCTTCCCATGTCTCAATAGATCGAGGAGGTTGTTTTTCAAGCCAAATCCGGGCTTGTCCCTCCAAGGAGAATGGGAAGAGAAGAAGCTTGATTGCTTCACACGGGACATTTTTGTACTTGATGGTTGATGTGATTTTATTGAACCATCGAATATGAGCATGAGGATCGTCCCTCTCAAAACCGTAGAATTGACTTGAGGTTACAAGATTAAGTAACCCGGTTTTGAGCTCAAAACTATCAACCACGATGGCTGGGACAATAATGGCATCTCCGTAACCCTCGATGGGTGCTTGGAGAAGCTCACACATGGGGCGGTCTTCCACCATGGTGACAGTGGGTGTGGCAACAGTACGGATCTCAGATCCGACTGTTGGTGTTGAACGTCTACGAGGTCTTCCAGGTTTTCGTACAAGCTCACGTAATGGGCTAGTAGACCTAGAAGAACGAGTGCGCATGCACTAGGAACAAAAACCAATCAAAATAAAATCGAGGCAAATCAACAGTGAACTTAAACCAATAATCGCAAGCAAGTGGCTTCTTAAAGAAAGGTACACCACTCACAGGGATACAAAGACAAGTTTTTATCTTTTGTTTGGGAACTTATTATGTTCACACCCCCAGTTGGTAGGTGTTCTGTCTTGGTTTGCGACGGTTGGTTTTTATGTAGAATTATTATTCACAAGAAAAGACGGATGTTTTTGTGTTTTTGTGTTTTTGTGTATGGGTTTAAAAACTTTTGGACAATATTTTTGGTATCGTCTCGTAATCTAAAATCGTTTCTCTTTAAGAATCACCTTAAAAGAAAACCGATTCAGAAAACGTTACGATCTGTTTTGTTGTTTTTAATTTTTTTTTTTGTGTTTTAACACTTTAGGAAAAGTGTTAATGACTTTTTTTTGTTTTATGATTAAGATTTACAAAAAGTGGTGGTATTTGTACAGTGATTGAGGTGAAGTAACACTAATCTCAAATAACGCTATAGAAACGCGCACATCTCCCCGGCAGCGGCGCCAAAATTTGATTGATGCTAAACCACCAAATTATATTGACCAAGAAATGGTCAACAAAGTCAAATAGCCTAGATCAATGCTCCGGGTAATATAAGGTATCACCGGGTCGTTAAATCCCGTTGAGGTGTGAATTGTAACTTTAGCGTACTCGTGATCGGGTGATTATTCACAGAAAAGGGTTGTGATAAGAATTATTTGGAAATTATTGACAAATATAGCTTAGGAAAGCTACATGATTGATTACGGGAATTAAGATTACAAAGGTTTGAGCTAAAACCTAAAAACGTACGTTTTAATTAAAAACGTATACAGACGAACAAAACAAAAAGTACAACTGATGGACGGAAAGGGTTACAAGTGTAAAATTATTATTTTTAAAATCCTAATAAATAAAGAAAATTTTAAGAAGAATAAAAACTATTTTTACACTATTTAATTATTAATTATTAATTAATTACTAATTAACTATTTATTAACTAATTAAACTAATTAGAATTATTAAAAATACTAAAAGGACTTAGAAAATTAAGAAAAATTTTACAAATCTAATTAACCATCACTGGAATCCTAAAAAATTATAAAAAGTTTATTTTATGTATTTTTAAACTAATTTACTAATTATTAATCTAATTACTAATTAATTACCAATTAAACTAATTAAATTATAAAAAATAGAAAATGAACAGTAAAAATTCTAGAAAAAATTATAAAAATGTTTTAACTTAAATAAAAGCTAGAAAAATTATAAAAACTAGGTTGTACTTTACAAAATCTAATTATGCTATTTAATTACTTAATATTAATTACTAATTAATTAAACTAAAATTAATTCTAAAAATCACTAAAAGACAAAAGAAAAATCTGGAAAAATTTTTAGAATTATTTTAACCTAAAAGAGAATTATTAAAAATATAAAAATGATATATTGCTTATAAATAAGCTAAAAAGAAAATTAAAATGATAAATCCTATTAAATAGAAGCAATCACTATAATTAAAGTTTGTTTTTGGTGTTTTTTCTTTTTCCAAACTAATTATACACTAAATACAAACACTTTTTCTGAAAACACTTTTTTCACAACCCAAAAATATGCACTTTGAGTGCTTATTCACCCAACAGTTGACTTTTGTTGACTGTGGAAGGAATTAAGCTCAAATGAAGTGATGTGGGGTCCACAATGGTAAAAATGGGTTTCTCTGAGATGTTTGATCAATGTTAAGCAAGATTCAACCAAACAAGTAACTTAAATAAGCTACAACACACAAATAAGCAGTTGCTTATTCCAATACTGAGACAGAATGGGGACACAGTTTGGGACCTATTTCAGGTGGGGTCCACAGATCTAATGGTCAAAGCAATGGTCAACAGATCAACTCTGGTAGGAGGGGGTTGGGAGAACCCAAGTTTTAGGTGTGGGACCCACTGGGTTGCCCATAAAACACCACCAAAGGTGGGGGTTGAACTGAGGTCTGATTTGAGCAGGGGACAACTTTGCCCTGCAGCCCACTTCCAAGGGCAATTTGGTCACTTGAAAAAAATCACAAAGATATAAACTTTGAAGAAATCACAAGTTCAGCTGGTAGAGTCTACCCACAAGAATTTTCAGACCTTAAATCCAAACACAAAATTCATATTAATTCTTGCTATTTTTGCTAAAATCTGAGATTGAACTTTTGACCTTTTTTAGTAAAGCTTAGCAGTTTGACTTTTATGAGATTAGATCTTGATCTACTGACTTAAAATACACTAATAAGTTTAAATGAAGTTAAACTAATGAAAATTATCAACTTGCAAATCAGTGTGTATGCTTTTTGGACTCTAAGACCCACACAGTTAACTGTGTGGGCAAGATTGTTGTGATTTTGACTTTGGGTCGAATTGAGACTGATTTGATGTTCAAATTGACTTGTTATGACCCTAAGCACTTAAGTTAAACTAGGTAATATAATAACAAACAACAAAAGCTCAGCCAAACAACATGATCCAAACACCACTTAAGTTTACAGATTCACTAAGATAAGATGCAATCTACTACAAATCACTAAGTTAATGATTAAACTAGTTATAACAACTAAAATTGGAGCTTAACTGATTATCTAATGCAAATAGAACTATACTAAACTCAGAATCAAGGGAATGCAATTTTATAAAGAAAAATGAACCAAAATTACCAAACTTTTTTACTCCAGCATGAACAGGAGTGATTCCCTATGCTTGCCTATCTTTAGGATAGGCAGAGATCTTCCTTTTGCTATCTCAGCTCATCCAATACTCCATGAAAGCCCCTCCTTTGACCTGCATTGACTTGTTAGAGATTTTTGCACTTTTTCTACTAAACTGATTTTATGGTCTCTAGAAGCTTTCAATAAGCTTATGGGAGCTTAAGTGTGCCTAGATTAGTCCATGAAATCAGAAAGAGGGTATGATCAAACTTTTGAGAAATTATTGAATGAGAGGTAAATTGCATAACATGAGATGGTAACTGAAACTTGAATATTATAACTTAAAAATGTTTGAATTACACTGAGGAACCTTAATACAACATTTAAAAGAAGAAAATTACACTAACATTGCTTAAACTATTTTAACGACATGAAATTTTTATTAATAATCTACTAGGTCTTCACAGCTTCACCCTTCTCTTAAATAGCTTCCAAATTAGGGTTTGGGGCACCCTTGGACTCTTTCCCGGCTTATTCCTTAGCCATTGGATATCTGTCTTTTGATCTTGGCCCTTGAAGTGTCTTGGCGCCCAAAATTAGTACAACAAGCATGCACTGATAACTTGTTTGGTAGTGGTAATAGTGGGATTTAGGGCACTGTTTGGGGGGCTGCAGTGTATAGGAGTGATTATGAGGGGGGGCAGGTTGCAGGCACGTGTGGGTGGTTTAGGGTGGTGGTTTTGCAGAGAGGAAAAAGGGGGGAAATGGTGGTATTGGGGAGTGGTCAACGTGTTTGACCGGTATTAAATCAGGGGTGGGTTATTTTTTTGTGAGGTGGGCTTGGTGATAGTGGACTGGGCCAAAGGTTAAGATGGGGTGGATTGGGTGGGTTGTGTTGGGGTTTGGATTTGGTTTTGGTTTATAATAATACAATAGGGTCCGGTTGGTTAAGTTAGTAAAACACAAGGGCTAAAATTGTAATTACTGATTTTTTCAAGGGCTTGTGTTGCCAACTTTCCAAAGTACACCAAGGACCATTCTTGTTACATTTCAATCACCAAAGAACCAAAAATATATTTTCCATTTCAAAATTCCCCAGGGACTGATTATGCCAATTTCTAAACTGCAGGGACCAAAAGTGTAATTTTCCAAAATTTTTACCTAAGGATTAAATTTGATAAGTTTTGACTTTTAAATGCCTTAGGTTGACTTTCCTTTCAAAACAAATGCTCAGGGACTAGTTTTGTAAATTTTTGAAAGTCGGGGGACTAAAACTACCAATTGTGTAAACTTTATTCGTTTTTCATTGTTTTTGCTCATTTTGCATCTGAAACGTATAAAATACAATCCCTGGGATATTTTTAGTATTTTGATGCATTTCTGAGCGTTTTCGGATGTTTTGGCAGTTTAAATACGACAAAAATGATGAGTGTTTGAGCACTCATCACTACACGATAGGCTAAGGCGAATAGGTGTATCGAAAAATTTATTATATGGGTCAGAAATGAAAGGATAAGCTCAAAAGAGTGTAACTAGGGGTATCTTGCACTAAAGATGAGTGCAACAAAAGGGTTTAAACACGGGGGTCGAAGAGTCAATGTAACTAATCGATAAACACACACATATAGGCTATTTGGGTGATAATCCTAAAATATTGCTTTCTCAAAACGTTTCTTCCAAATGTGTCAAGTAATCTCAACACACTACTCGTCTATGGTCTCAAAATGATGTAAGGGCCAAGTTCTAAAGTATACAAACTACCAACACACTCATAATTTGGTGGATTTGGGTAAATCAGGGGAAATTGAAAAGGTTAAACCTCACCTTGGAAATAAGGGTTAAATGTGCTCGGCTAAGGTCTATTCTAGTTAGGTTCGGAAAAACTTGTCAAAAAATTTTAAAATTGGCATAAAGCATGGTTTACAACACTTTAATGCACAAAATGATTAGACTTACAACAAAATAAGCATAATGTACAACAAAATAAGCATGGTGTAATTTTCAAACTTAGAACATTAATGCTATTAAAGTGGTCATTGTTACTAACGATTATAATAAATACAACTTACAAGAAAAGAAACATAGTGTAACACTTTAATGCATATAATTTTCAGACGTGCAAGACAAGCATAGTGTACAACAAAACACCACATTAATGCTATTTAATTTAATCAATTAATTAACTGGTTAATAAATCTATACTCCCTTATAAAGCATGGATATCCCCCTTCTAACTCCGAACCTGAAAATTAAGATTCAACATCCGGACCATGCTCCGAACCTACGAAATATAAAAGCTTCCAGCTAATCCAAAACAAAAACACACAACCAACTTTTATTTTCTCTTCATCTCTCTCAATCTCTCTCTTATCACTCAAAAAATACACCCAACTAACAAAATACTCTTTTTCTCTCCCACACATCCCATCCCCACCACCGGACCACTTCACCACCGCACCAATCCACCATTGGAACGTTCGACCACTAAACCTCTCCACCACCGCAGCACTTCCACCACCGAAACCAACCTCTCTACAGATAGCACCACCACCGAACCACGACCATTATCAGGGTTTTTCAGGTTTAAGATATGTCTGAGTTATATAATAGATCTATGTATATAAATAAGTCTTAAAGGTTTTCTTTTATAGGTCTTTGGATTTTATTTGTAGATCTGAGAATTTAAAATATTTTGCTATTTTTTTTGTCACAGCCGCCGCTGCCGCGACAGGCCGTCGCCGTCTCCGCCGCTTACTCGCCGGAATTTGTTGTCGTCACTTCTGTCTTGTCGGCACCCACCACTACTAAATCTGAGGTTGTTATAACATATTTTGCAAGTTTTTAAGTTTTGTTGTACTATAAATGAGAGTTATAATATTTTTGGCTTTTTTTAGATCTACTTCTTGCCACCTCCTTCGCCGGAATCAGCCGCTGCAGTTGCTGAAATGGCTGTTGTCGTCACCGGAAATGTATCATTTGCTTTTGTAATTTGCTGGTAAATTGGTGTAATTTTGTTTTAATTATAGGAAAAGGTGTTACGTAAATTGTTGGTAAAATTTATGTAGGCTATTAAATTGTTGGTAAGTTACAGAATGTTGAATGTGCAAATTGTTAAAAACTTTGTTTCCTTAATTGTTAAATTATGTTTCTATAAAATTATTTTTTGTTAGGCTGTTAAAATCATATCAGTTGTAGAATAAAATATTGAAATTTTGTAACTTTTAAAAGTTGGAAAGTAGTACGAGTACTATACTATAAATTTGAAACTTTTTGAAGTTTTCAAAGTTTGCTCTTATTTATTTATTTTTATTTTTTTATTTTTTTTTTTTTCAATATGATAAAGCTGAGGTATGGGAGTAGGAGTGAAAAGGATTGTATTTTTAGTTTTTATGTACAGTGACAACTATCGCTCGATTTTGTGACTCTAAAAGAATAGATTTGACTATTCTAATATTAATAATCTTCATTTAGACAAATTCAATATGGGATCTTTTGGGTATTGTTACATCTTAATTTTTAAACTTCATTTTTTGCTGCTAAATTTTACTGTAATTCGAACTAATATTTATTTGAGACTTTTGATTTAATGTCAAAATTGTAGAGAGAAACGAATCTTATTGTTGTTGAAAAAGACAACACAAAAGGGGTAAAGTCTAAAATTTTGAAATTAGAAAATTTTCATTGAACCCCACAAAAGTAATTTCAAAAGAGGTATATAGATGGAGACTTGACACAATTAAAGAAAAGGACCACACATTGGACGTTTAAGTGTATAGAATATACCAACATAAAGAATGAAGCCTTTTAAGTATGCGGGACTACTTTGTATCAAAATGATCACATAATAATTTTTACTTCTTGATTATTTAGTACAAAAAGTGTAATGAATTTGAACGATTGGCACACACAACGTATAAATATGGACGATTTGTACAAAAAGTGTTATAAACTTTAAGAATACACTAAATAAGTGGTGTTATTTGTATAGATGCTGTAAAATTTAAAAGCCTATTGCTTTGTAACAAAAAGGCCGTAGCCGAACGCAAATTTCTCCTTTCAGTTGAGTTATTCGTAATTGTTATGCACGGCTACTGTAATATAACATACAAAAATACAAATAAAATAAGAAAAACACACTTATTTACTTTATTGAATTTTGTTATTGCGCAAGTTAAGGGGCCGTTTAGTTGATGCAAAATTTCTCAATTTTTCCATCTTTAAATTCTTTGAGAAGATGGTAGTTTTTTTCTCTAGAAAAGAGTTGATAATTTTGAAAACACGTGTAGTTTGAGTTATATTTTTCTTTTTTTTAAATGATAAGAAGATTACCTCAAATTGTGGCGGCGGCGGTAGCGGTGGGTGGTGGCGGCGACGGTTGGCGGTGGAGGATGACACGAGAGATTAGGGGTAGAATGATATATGAGTTTTTTTTTTGTGTTGAGAAAAAAATGAGAAAGAAAAAAATGAGAATGGTAAAATGAGTTTTTCAATTTCTTAGTTAAAATTTAGAAATTGAGAATTTCATTTTTCTTTAAATTGTTGAAAAAAAGTGCGACTAAACGCGTTTTCAGTTTTTCAATTTTCTTATGAAAAATTTCTTTGAAAAATGGAGAATTTCTCTCCAATTAAACGCTCCCTAACTCTTGCAACATCAATAGATAACCCTTGAACTGGATGTACAATCCAATGTTTTAAAAACCGAGTTTGAAATCGACCTGGTCGAGTCACCGGGAACCGGGTCAACCGGTTTGACCGGTTGGACCGCCGGGTCAACCCGGTTTTCAATTTATTATTTTTTTATTTTTTCGACCAGGTCAACTGGTTTGACCACCGAGTGTCATCCCGGGTTTTATTAAAAATTTTTGAAAAAATGAAACCCGACAAGGTTTCGAGAACCGGGTTGACCCGGGTCACTCAAAACCCGACGGGTCTAACCGGTTAACCCGATTTTAGAAACCTGAGTTTTTTTTAGCCTGTCTTTTGGCCGAAACCGGTCAAACAAGAAAATATTTAATCGTAATATCCGTAAATTTATTATTAAAAAGAACATAATAAACTAAAATACATGATCCACCGGAAAATTTAATTTCAAAGTACCCATCGACGCAACGCGCGGGTACCCTGCTAGTAGATCAATAATACACCTATCTAGTGTCTCCTATATTACCCAAGTGTAAAAGTGAAATCTATAGTATTTGTAAGTAGTATAAATACCAATCAAAGCAATGAAAGAACTTGCACCTATTCACCAATTTAAGGTGATACTTCTTTCTTATCTCTTTAATGATTCTTAGAAGTTCTTGATCATAATGATAATTTTGTGATAAAATTCGTTAATCTATAACATATATATGCACTTTGCCTGTCGTCGTTTGCAACTAACGTAGGTATACATTACTCAGTTCAAACATGAGGTCTGATAGTGGGCTACAAAAAGTTATTGTAATAACATATATATGTAGTGGACTTTTTCTGATAAAATGGTGCCCCACTAAAGTTTTGGATCCTGTGCATTGGCCCAGCCCGCCCATGCCCAAATCCGGGCCTATGTTGTCTAAGACAGAGCCCACCAGATTCAGATGATAGAACTATTATGTGTATTTTGTTGTTCATTTGTGCCGTATTAAAAAAAAACATGGGACGATAATTGTATGAAACAAGGAGGAGGCCCCACTGCGTTGCGGCGAGGTTCCGCTGTTTCCGCTTGTGTTGTGATTTACATTGTGGATTAACAGCTGTCCATAGGTTGGTGAAAGGGTGTTGTTTGTGAAAGAGGTGTTGCAGAGTGCGTGTAGTAATGTGTATGAGTAGTTGTAACAACCGTGGTTTTGACAGGTCAGTTTGACTGATAGTCTTGACTCGGTTGACGTTTGTTTGGTGTGTCCTAGGTGTTTGAGGTGATATAAGTGTGATATAGGTGAGTTTTAGCACTAAATCCCTTTGCGTGAGTGGTTTTATTGTGATTTGAAAAGTTTGGAATTTGGGAAAATTCATTTTGATCACCTTTGTGGTGTAGACATGACTTGCGTAGTTTTGGTGTTTTTGTGTTTTTGCGTAACGAGTCTTCGTTCAAGTATTTGAGCGTTAGCAAGTTACGAGGAGTTTGTTTTTATGAGTTATGTTTCAAAAGAGTGTGAAATTCTATTTTTGAAAACTTTATTTTTGAAAATGATATTTTTCCGGTTTGTCGTAAAATTGAGGTTTATCGCGTAAGACGCTAGGATTAGCTACGGGTATTTATAAAATATGAAAAGTATGAGGTTTTGAGTGTAATAAATTAATTTAATAAAAAAAATATAAAATATATATATTTGGTATAAAAAAATCGGCTAGGGAGAAAAAGAAGGAAAAGGAAACCAAATTTGAGTTCAATTACAACTCCTAACTAAAAGGGTTATCTATAATTATATTAGGATAGTATATATATACAAAACCAAAACACCCCAAAACCCTTTTTCTCTGGTTTGGGTCGTTCATGGGAGGCAAGGGAAGAAAAAAAACTTAGGGTTTTTATTATTGAAGCTAAAATAAAGATCAAGGTATATTTTCGATACTAGTTTTCATTCAATTAATTAGTTATTGATCTAATTCATGTAATATAAAGTATGATGGATTAGGGTTTGTGTTAACTTCTGTAAATTAATGTTATTAAACATGTTGGGATCAATTAATGATAATAGTATGATGATTGGTTAAGAGAATTGAGCGTAAAACATGCTAGTTTTTTAGTTAGGGTTTGGCCAGATTTGTAAGGCTGTAAAGATGTGAGGGAAATTAACAGATGGTGATGAGTTAGATCACGAATTTTAGGTCTAAATTGAAGTATAATGAAAGAGCTTTCCAAAAAGTTCAGCCACGATTGATTTCAAGGTCGGGAAGTTGGTCTTTTGATTTTTCTTTGTTAAGGTGTCAAAGCTGTCAAACCGGGACAGATTTTGGGTAAAAGTTTGAGGGTTTCATGTGGTTGTAAAAGTGGTATTTTGACTTGGCCTACTGGAATAGTTAAGTTTTAGGTTATATTAGACTACCACGAAGAGGATTCGCGATAAAAACTTGTGGAAGTAATTATTAAAAATCAAAACTTTTTGGTGTGCGTTCAAATCCGAATTTGAGTAGTTGACAAGTTTGAATTTCTTATGAGTATTTGTGTGTGTTATTGGTCCGTGGCCTTCTGGGATTATCTTCTATGCTTATGAGAGACCATGGTAAATTTTTGGTGTGAGTTGTTGAGCTTTATTTGTCGTGATTTAATGTGGGTGAATGTACCCAAAAATTCTGCATTTTCTGATTTTAAGAGTGCAAGGGATTTAGTGAGTGTTAAGTTATGGTAGTGGTTAGTATGGTGTCTAGGAGATCCATGGTGGGTCATATGAGTCTTAGACATCCATCATATGTGTATTACATGGGTTGTAGCTTTTAGCTTGACCTTGTGTAATGTGGATTGTTTTTGTGTGTTATAGATTGTGAGTTGTTTTGTGGAAGCTGCGGAGTTTAAGGTGAGTTTATAATCCCATATTTTTACTTTGTTTTAAACTTAGGATGGGAATGATGCTTGTCTTAAATGATTTGATTTACTGTGATTATGTGTGTGGTGTTAAAGAGCTTGGACTTATAATGTTATCGTATGCATGCTATGTGTGATTATTTGCTTGTGTGGATGTTTATGGGATCCAATTAGGAGGATGTTTATCCTGTTGCTCGCACATGCGACCTAATTGATGTTTAATGTGTTAATGGGATCCAATTAGGAGGATGCTTATCATGTTGCTCGCGCATGCGACCTAATTGATGTTTGATATGTTTGATGGGATCCAATTAGGAGGATGCTTATCCTGTTGCTCGCGCATGCGACCTAATTGATGATTATGGGGTCGGAGGACACGAGCCGTCCTAATGGTTTCCTTATGAGTGTTGTTGCCTTTGTGTGTGATTAATGACTTGCAAATGCATGTAGCTATATGATAACTATAATTTATTTATCCAGCTATATTTTGTAATCACAGTGGATTTGGTTGCCTTGTGTGTTGGGTCTCAAACCTATGAATCTCACCAACGTAATGTTGACATTTTAAGCATCATTTTCAGGTGAGCTTTCTAAGGATAAGATAGAAGGATGTGGATAGACGAGACCTTAGTTGCATTGGAAGTGATTTATCCACTACGTTGGGATTTATGTTTTGTTTTGGTTATTTTATTTTGGGGTATTATTACAACACTTTGTGTTTGTACATTGCTCTATTTATGTGCATGTAGTTGTTCTCTATGTAGACACCAGGTGTTGTGATGATATCCATGAAGTTATACCCGCGCGTTTCCGCCGCGGCGGGGTGTGACAGTAGTTGAGCTTCCAATGTTTTTGTTTTTCATTAGCAGTTGGGTAGTTTGTGGCCAGTTACGGTTAGGTATTGTTTGCATATGTGTAGCAATTGCAAACACACAGAATATTGGCCAACAGTGGGCTAAAAAATTGGGACAAAGTATTTTTTTTTTTTTTTTTTTTTTTTTTTTTTTGTTTTTTTTGTCTTTGCATTATTTGTATTACTATATGCTAGTACTAAATTTCGTGGGCTGCTGCTTGTTGGGCTAACATAATAGGCTAGATTTTCTGAATATTTTATTATCGCCGACAATGCCATTTATTTAGTATATATATAGAAATATAATAATTAGTATTAGTGTTAGTATTATTTTTTACTTTATTTCTTTTTAAAATGGCATTTCTAACACTTTTAGAGTAAGGGGTGTGTAACATGTCGTTACCGTGTGTTAGCATTAAAAATATATATATTGAAGTGATGGTCATTATCATATTATAACTTTGTGTCATTTGTTAAGATTAGTAATAGTTTAGTCATTGGGTTTTGGACTTGGCAAGCTAATATGTTATGTGCTATGTTACATAAGCCTTATTATCTAATCATGTAACCAAGTACAAGCCCAAGCCCATAGAAAGCCTTAGGGCATCTCATGTATCTTACTATATAAACACCTCAAAGGCTCATTTGAGGTGTGTGCTTGTGTGTGTATGTGTGTGTGTTTCTCTTAATAAAAGTTCTCATTTCCATCTCTCTCTCTATATACATACGAAATACATATACATCTACAAGTCACCATCTTTCAATCTCTACTTCATATTTGCTTATATATTGTTGTGATAAAGTTGTGATATCTAAGGTCCAACAAGTGGTATCAATCGCCTAACAATGATTTAGGAGGGTTAAGAGTTTGTGTGTTTCGTGTTTTTAAGCTTGTTATCACGTTATTTTCATAAAAAAATCTTACTTTTCTTGTTTTTCTTGGCTTTTAACACTTTTTTTATTACAAACTAGTGTTATAAACCTTCTCTAACAAGAAAGTTTCAATCTTTTTAAAAATTTCTAGCTTAAAATTCGATATTGGTTTTTGTACTTGTTTTCTAGAACACGAAAAAGTTTCATAAAAATCATCAAGTTTGCAACTTTCTTCAAGTTTTGGTGTTTTTAAGCATAGAAGTACAAGAATCTTGGATTACAAACTTCATTTGGGTGAACTTTAAGCATAATCAAAAAACTGCCAAAGTTTCGAAATCACTACCATAATTTCGAAATCCCTTTTTGACTGCTTTTCGAGAACACAAGATAAGACTACTTTCGTGCTCATAGTTGGATACTCGGTATTTTCTCTCTTGTATAAGAAATAAAACACTTCGACTTTTGGCTAAATTTCGAAATTGTATAATTTCGAAATCTCTTTGTGTGATTGGGTTTTCGAAAAATTGAATTTTTTCGAGAACATCTTTTCGAAAAGAGTTCCAGGATCTCGAAAAAGTTCCAGCAATCACTAAAGTATCAAGAACACTGTCTTGACAATTTTTCGAGAATATAGTTTTCGAAATCTACAAAGTTTCGCAATCACAAGGATTTCACAATCACCAAAGTTTCGCAATCCCAAAGTTTCGCAAATCCAAAGTTTCCAGAACACAGCAAAGTTTCGAGAATTTTGACAAAAGTGAGGTTTTTGACGATCAAACTTCAAACGGTCACAACTTTTGAACCGTAACTCCATTTTCGACGAATCAGCTGTCAAAACGATCGTCAGACCGAGGAGAACGACACACTGAATGATTTATCAATTCAAGCGAAGTTTCGAGGCCTAAAAATGCTCCGAGAAGAAGTTATTGAAGTTTTAAAGTTTTAGGTCAAAATTTTCACCATAAAAACTTGCATCAACTTACTCTAAACTCTACTCCTATTTTGTTGGAATGATCCAAGAATCAACTTTATCCATCTACACTTCATCAATGGTAACTCAGCAAGACATTCATGCAGCCGGTGCGGAAAACCGACCTCCAATGCTTGTAAAAGGTGGATATCTCCCATGGACAAGCCGCATGCTTCGTTACATCAAAACAAAGGATAACGGTCACCTTATGATCAAATCCATAGAAAACGGTCCATTTCAGCCAAGACAAGTTCAAATTCAAGGTAATCCAAATACAACACCTCCTGTTGAACCATTCGTGCGTATACAAACAAAAGCAGATTACACTGATGAAGACAAGACGCAGATCAAAGCTGATGATATGGCAATGCATTTAATCCAACTTGGATTACCACATGAGATCTTTGTTGCGGTCGACAGCTGTGAAACTGCTTATGCTATGTGGGAACGTGTTAGAAGAATATGTCATGGAACAGAAATTGGACAACAAGACGTTGAGAACAAACTTCTTACTGAATGGGAGAACTTTACATCCACTAAAGGTGAACAGATTGAATCTTACTACACAAGGTTTTGCACTTTGATGAATGAGTTAATCAGAAACAAGTTGACACCACGAACAATTGTAACAAACATCAAATTCCTCAATAACCTTCCAGAAGAATGGGGTCGTTATGTTACAACTGTCAATCAAACAAAGGATTTACATAATGTGAATTATGATCAACTCTATGATTTTCTGAAACAAAACCAAGCTGAGGCTAATGAAGTTAGGAAAGAAAGATTGGCAAAGAATCATGATCCCCTCGCATTAATTGCTAATACACCAACACCATTACCAGTGAACACTTGATGAGGCGAAAAATGAACCGTTTTTAGGGGGTCATTTAAGCCCGAATTCGAATTTATTTGATCAAATATTGCCCTAAATCGTTCCTTTTGTGATTTTAGGTCCTTTGGGAGTGAATTCTGGAAAAGGAAGCATTTTGGACGTTTTTGGAGCATAAAAGTGAAGAAAACGCCAAAGACTTAATTTTCCATGCTGAGAACAGTGCCTGACGGCGTCAAGAGCATTTTGGTGACGGTGTCAAGTGTAAAAGTGGTGACGGCCCAGAGAGAACGTGAAGGTGTCACCCAAGGCCGTCACGTGTTAACTTGTCAAAACTTGCGCGCGAAGTAGCTGATATTGTTTTGGTCATAACTTTTGCATACGAACTCGGATTTAGGTGATTCAAAAGCCCACACGAAGAGGACGAAGAGATCTACAATTTGGTGAAAAAAATGGTCATGACGGCGTCAAGAGTAACGGGCTGACGCCGTCAAGAAGGGCCGACAGAAAACATGCCTATAAATAAAACATCATAACTTCACTTTTTGTAAGCCCTAAACCCTAAGGTCGATTCCTGGGTTTAGGTGGGTGTTTTTCCAGCAACTTAGAGGGTTTCAATCACTCCATAAACATCATGTATTGGTTTGATGATTCTATCTTAATTATGTTTTCCATTATCATTGTTGTTTACTCTTCTTTTATGATGATTTGCTAATTCACCTTGTGTCTACTTATGATTATGTGAAACTTGTATATAATTGATTAGATCTCATTGATTTCTTGTTGATGTTGTGTCTATCTCCATCAATGAGGGGCTTGTTGATGTGTGTGTCTATCTCCATCAATTAAGGCGTGACAACTTCGATAGATCTAGTTGGTTTAGTTTATAATTCTTGTTTCCTATTGATTCTTGTTTTGATTGAATGAATTCGATGTTAGGCTTAAGAAAACTGGCAGACTTCCATAGGGTAACATGCTTGAACGTCTTAAGAAACATGAACCGATGTGTACTAGGTTTTTATGGTTGTATTTAATGCATGAGCGAATTCTAGTGATCCCATGTTAGGAGCTTCTTAGCCGGCTCGACATAGGAGTGAAGTAGGAGCTTATAGGATTGGAGAAGTAAGTACGCCACCCCATGAATGGTATTAAGGAATACAACCCGTCAATTAAAACAAGGTTACAATTCAATAGGTAGGATTGGATAGCTAGCAAGGAGTAACATATCATAGGTAGACATGCTTCACTTATCTTGTAGAACCCTAGTTTACTTTTCTTGTTAATTAGTTCAATTAGTAGCTTTTGGGTTAGTTGATTAGCAACTAATTCCACCCACTCTCCCAATACCCGAGATTTTTACTTGCTTTTCATAAAATATAAAAATACAAAAAGAATCATCCTTCACCTTTAGACCTAGTTAGATTAATTTCAATCCTAACGACACTATTCCTAGCTGAACGATCAATCCCCCGGTACTTGTCACTATACTATACTACAACGATCAGGTACACTGCCTGGTGGTGGTTGTAAGCTTCTCAAGATCCCTTGAGTGGTAAAGCCTGGTGCAATCACGCATCAAGTTTTTGGCGCCGCAGCCCGTGGAATAGTTATTGTTTAGGTTGAATTTGATTTTTATTAGGTCTACTCATTAGATTCCTATCAAGTGAGATTTTTTTCTTTTTACTTTGTAGCTTTCTCGTAGTCTATCTTTTCTTTGTGATTTTGTATGTAATTTGCTTCAAATGGACACTTCACTTAGACTTCTAAGATTGCAATATATGGTTGAATGGCTAGAACACCAAGAAGTGCAAAATACCTCATTTAGAGACACCTATGAATCATATGAGCCTTCACCTAGGATAGATTCTGATGAACAACCTCCATGTTTAGGATCTCGTTTTAGTGAGGCTAATAGAAAAAGCGACCTAGTTTGCCAAGAAATTATAGATAGAGCCGTATCAATAAACCATAAGTTGGATGAAGCACTAGGTTTGTTATTATCACTACCTAAGGATATAGGTGATCGTGACACGTGGAATGATGAGGTAAATAACATAAGCCCACAAAATACTCAACCATCATTTGAGGCACACACACCGCCCGTGACTTACCCGGAAGAAGTAGAAGAAACTTTAGGAATTCCGATGGAGGTAGAACCCTTGGACCAGGCACCACTTGAGGATATAGGTTTGAACACTTGTAGTGATAACCTTACTCCTAGTTCTAGGGAATTTCCTAGTGTTGATGAACCGGAACCTCAATCTTTACACACTTTTCTATCCTTAGAGATATATTTCTAGGAGACAAAAGGGGAACCGACCCACCCATCAACCAATATTATCCGGGTAGTTTTAGGATGAAGGAAGCCATTCACTCACCCCCTTCACCTCACGTGGCATATTCACACCCTAAGGGTGTGTATCGCTACTTTCACCCACACTTAATCCTAAGTGTAGGGAAAACCTCCCCTATTTCCGTGAAATAAGGGTAGAGTCAGGCTCGTGACTCGAACAAAAACAAGCGCTTCTTGGGAGGCAACCCATGTTTTGTGTGTTTTTATTTGTTTGTTTGTTTGTTTGTTTGTTTGATTTTATTTGTTTCCGTATGCATGTTTTATTTTTATTGTATGTGGCTCATGTTTCAAAGTAAATTGTGAAAATGCTTTATTTTGTTTTTAACTTCGTCTTAATTGCATATAAAGGTATTTTGTAAAAGATAAGTGTAAGGGAGATCCAAATTTGTTTATAAGAACGAAATTGAGCATGAACCACAACAATGTTAAATGGACATGTGTATTAGTACTTGTTAGAGTCAAATGCTTGTATCGAGTCATAATGATGTTTTGCAAGATTTTTCAGGAAGTAGGACATAAGTTTTTTCAGAAATTTTCCGGAAACTTAACGTAAAGATTTCTGCAGGTCACTTCTGACGGCGTCATGAGTTTACTCTTGACGGCGTCATGTGTAAAATTCTGGAAATTTTGCTAGTTTTTGTTTATACCGGAGTCTTAAAGTTTTTGTTAATTCTTTAGTTTTATAAACTCCAGGAAATCTGCAAACATTCATTCCACAAGCATTATATCTTTAATTGTTTTGTTTTTATTCCTAAGTCTGGAATTACATCTACTTGCGAGTTCTCTTTGTTCGGGTTGATGCTTTGGGTTTTTGTCTGTTTTCTCAGGTTTTACAGGTTATGTATGACAAGAAGATGATTTATACTCTCGAAGGGAAGCTTTGATTGTTCATTTTTTTGGAGGAAGATTTAACCTGGCCACCTTATTATCCATACCGAGCGAATCAGGGGAGTATTTGATTTCATTCTTTTTACTTTTTCACTTTTACATTCTTTACTTGAACATTGGGGACAATGTTCATCTTAAGTGTAAGGGGAGGGTAAAATGATGATACCTTACATATACACTTTCGCTTGAGTTTGTTTTGTTTGATGGTAGATGTGTAATAAAACTATGAGAAATACTTGTTAGTGCAATTTTAGCGCCAAATTTAAAATTTTTTATAACATTTAGGAGTGAAACTTTAGCCATAGCAAGCGTCTCATGGATAGGAGATTGTATGACTAGCACATAACCGTACTTTCAGAAAAATTTTCCACCCAAATATGTGAGGTTCGCCTTTAGATTTGATAGGAAAAGCATTTACTATTAGTGCTTATGAGTGTACCGGTAGCATTTAGATTCTAGAACTTGCGTTAGTGATGCATCCCGAGACCGCTAGTGAGACTACATTCGTGTGGTAGGATTTACTACATGATAAGAGGCATTAGGATCACCCTTGTGTTAAACCCGTATCATAATTACTTGACCACTTAAGTCATATTACTTGGCTAGTTAAGTCAACTAATTTTTCCCACACCATTAGCGTTGTACTCATTTTTAGTACACGAAACCCCTAATACACCCCTCCGAGCCTATCTTTTCGTTTCTAACTTTAAGCATCTTACTTAAAGGAAGAATTTGTTACACCCCACTTAAATGTACACCCAAATCGCCTTAGCCTTCCGTGTATGCGCTTATTTTTAGTGCATTATTGTTATTTGTTAAACCCTAAGTTAACTATCTAATTGATTACATGGTTGCTAAGTCGAGTCATATCCTTGTATATATTGTTTTGGGACGATTAGGACTCATGGGTAAAGTACTTATTTTATGGAATAATGAGGAAGAACATCATATATTATCCCCATATGTACGTTAATCTTAAAAGTACTCCAAGTGTTTTGATTTTCTTAATTCGAGTCATTAGATTAGTTTATTGTAAAGTATGTAAAAATTCAAATGTAAGGAGAATTTTCATTCCCTATGATGTATTATTTTGGATGGTAGGGTAAGAGTGTATGCAAAAAAATATAATAATAAAAAAAAATAAATAAATAAAAAAAATCGAAAAATCAAGAAAAAGAAAAAAAAACATACGGACTACCATCTCTTTTTATTCTATGTTCATTTTATGTTTTTGTTATTTTTCATTTATTAGCTTAAGTCGAGTCTAGTCTTGGTTTAGCAACGCCATGTTGTACATGTAATTAACCAAGATTGTTAACTCGCCACCAGTAAAGACTTCCTTTATCCAACAAAACCGTGTATTTCATATCCCTACACCTAACGTTACAACCCTTTAAAAGACCTCATTGATAGTCTATCCTAGGTGCTTACGCCATGTGGTGGAGGTTTGATCCTTTCCCAAGCCTATGGTAATCTATTTTGCTATGACAGGTAGTGAGAGATATCTACCGTTTCCATATTGTAATTTATACTTTATTACATCCGAGAGATGTGAGTATCTAAACACTATTTGTGAGGTGCTTGTGTATGACCTCCGTGCTTGTCTTTGGTCTTTAGTAGAACGATTATTTGTTGTAATTACTTTTATATTAGTGTTAAATGACCCCTAACTTGTAATTTGATTAGAATAAAAGCGCATTTGCTTGAGGACAAGCAAATCTCAAGTGTAAGGGTATATGATGAGGCGAAAAATGAACCGTTTTTAGGGGGTCATTTAAGCCCGAATTCGAATTTATTTGATCAAATATTGCCCTAAATCGTTCCTTTTGTGATTTTAGGTCCTTTTGGAGTGAATTCTGGAAAAGGAAGCATTTTGGACATTTTTTGAGCATAAAAGTGAAAAAAACGCCAAAGACTTAATTTTCCATGCTGAGAACAGTACCTGACGGCGTCAAGAGCATTTTGGTGACGGCGTCAAGAGTAAAAGTGGTGACGGCCCAGAGAGAACGTGAAGGTGTCACCCAAGGCCGTCACGTGTTAACTTGTCAAAACTTGCGCGCGAAGTAGCTGATATTGTTTTGGGCATAACATTTGCATACGAACTCGGATTTAGGTGATTCAAAAGCCCACGCTAAGAGGACGAAGAGATCTACAATTTGGTGAAAAAAATGGTCGTGACGGCATCAAGAGTAACGGGCTGACGCCGTCAAGAAGGGCCGACAGAAAACATGCCTATACATATAACATCATAACTTCACTTTTTGTAAGCCTTAAACCCTAAGGTCGATTCCTGGGTTTAGGTGGGTGTTTTTCCAGCAACTTAGAGGGTTTCAATCACTCCATAAACATCATGTATTGGTTTGATGATTCTATCTTAATTATGTTTTCCATTATCATTGTTGTTTGCTCTTCTTTGATGATGATTTGCTAATTCACCTTGTGTCTACTTATGATTATGTGAAACTTGTATATAATTGATTAGATCTCATTGATTTCTTGTTAATGTTGTGTCTATCTCCATCAATGAGGGGCTTGTTGATGTGTGTGTCTATCTCCATCAATTAAGGCGTGACAACTTCAATAGATCTAGTTGGTTTAGTTTATAATTCTTGTTTCCTATTGATTCTTATTTTGATTGAATGAATTCGATGTTAGGCTTAAGAAAACTGGCAGACTTCCATAGGGTAACATGCTTGAACGTCTTAAGAAACATGAACCGATGTGTACTAGGTTTTTATGGTTGTATTTAATGCATGAGCGAATTCTAGTGATCCCATGTTAGGAGCTTCTTAGCCGGCTCGACATAGGAGTGAAGTAGGAGCTTATAGGATTGGGGAAGTAAGTACGCCACCCCATGAATGGTATTAAGGAATACAACCCGTCAATTAAAACAAGGTTACAATTCAATAGGTAGGATTGGATAGCTAGCAAGGAGTAACATATCATAGGTAGACATGCTTCACTTATCTTGTAGAACCCTAGTTTACTTTTCTTGTTAATTAGTTCAATTAGTAGCTTCTGGGTTAGTTGATTAGCAACTAATTCCGCCCACTCTCCCAATACCCGAGATTTTTACTTGCTTTTCATAAAATATAAAAATACAAAAAGAATCATCCTTCACCTTTAGACCTAGTTAGATTAATTTTAATCCTAACGACACTATTCCTAGCTGAACGATCAATCCCCCGGTACTTGTCACTATACCATACTACAACGATCAGGTACACTGCCTGGTGGGGGTTGTAAGCTTCTCAAGATCCCTTGAGAGGTAAAGCCTGGTGCAATTCCCACGCATCAACACTCAACAACCATCATCATCTTCCATTCACAACTACATTCAACAACCAACACCGGTCTACCAACAACAGTTCTACCCACAACAACAAGAAGTTATTCCACAACAGCAATACCCACACTTCCAAGAACCACAATTCACTGACAATGATGAAGCTGCTGCAGCATTGACACAAGTGTTTGCTTTTCTGTCAAAGGCATTCCAAGGACGCTATTCAACACCAACAAACAACAACCAAAGGATTCATCGAATACTCGCAACAGGAAGATTGCTCAGCCGAGTTTCAATATGGGCAATGGAGGCCAAATGGTTGGAGTTTATGGGAATCAGCAAGGATATGCTACTGGATTTAATATGGGCAATCAGAATATGCAGAATGCAGGTCAGTATGCAGGGAATCAGTATGGTCAGAATGCAGGGAATCAGTTGGGTCAGTTTGTTGGAAATCAGAGGGGTCAGAATGTTGGTAATCAGGCAATGGGTAATCAGAATAGAAATGTTGCAGCTCTAGTAGTTGGGAATTTGGGAAATGTGAATCAGGGTAATCCGGTAAAGTGTTTCAACTGTCAGGGTGTAGGTCATATGGCAAGGAACTGTCCTACTAAGCCAAACAAGAAAGATCTAGCGTACTTGCAGAAAGCAGTGCTGTTGGCACAAAAGAATGAGGCAGGATTTCAGTTGAACACAGAGGAGAATGACTTTATGGCTCTTATGGATGACATGGAAGACATAGAGGATATTGATGCGAACTGCATATTCATGACGAATCTTCAGGAAGCTAAGTATGACACGGATTCTGACATACTTCCTGTTTATGACACCAATGCACCATCTGAGGTATCAAATTTCAACACATGTCACAATAATGATATATTTGATATGTCTCCTCATGAGGAACAGCATTCTAAGAAGCAAGCATACAATTATGATACATATCTAGACACGCCAAGTAGTAGCAATACTCCTTCAGCAACTCCAGATGTGAATCATAATGGAGGCTTCGTTTCACAGCATGCTGAGAATGATGAGGAAACACGCGCTTTGTTTGAATCATTATTGAATAATTGTCGTATTGAAATTGAGAATTTGCAAAAGGTCAATCGCGATGTTAAGGCCGCGAATGTTAAATTGACCGCTGAGCTTGAGAGTTACAAAGAAAATGTTAAAGCTTTTGAATTTCATAACAAAAGATTGTCTGAATTAGAAACTGGTTATCAAAATTCCGTTTCAAGGGAAAAACAATTGCAACTCAAGTTTGATACACTTGATGTTAATTCTTTCAAAAAGATAAAATCTTTAAACGTGGAAATTTCTGATTTACAAAACCAACTTTCTAAACAAAAAACAGCTTATACCAATCTTGAAAAAGAAAGGGATGAGTTGAAAAAGGATTTTGCAAAGAAAGAAGACACACTTTTGGAAGAAATCGTAGAGTCAGAACACATGATTGCTCATTTAGAAGAATTAGTGGTTAAGTCAGGTCAGTCAAGTCAAACAATGAAAATGATTTCAAATCAAACTAATCTGATTTACCATACGAAACATAAAATGGCTCTTGGTAACAACACCCCTTGTAATCTCAAGAAAGCTCAGCAAGAACAGAATGTTTTGTACAATGGTAATGTGATTTACACCAAATATGATCCTCCCGTCGTTCAGGATTCTGTGCTAACGATAGAACATGTCGAATAGAGCATTATTAAAATGAAACAAAAGGATTTGAAACCCATTGTTTACAACAAATTGAACAAACTTTCGGGAATTACTTTTGTTCCACAAACAGAACCATCTGCGTTTTCCATAAAACGACCATTTGCGAAATTCTTGTCTAAGAAAGTAATTGCTTCCAAATCTCTTTCAAAAATAGAACAAATGTCTTCTAACAACACTTTTAATACAAGTGGGGCTAGAGACATTCTGGATGACATTAAAAAGAGAATTCAAGAACTTCAAAATATTGTTGCTTCTAAAACTACAATCAATATTAACAACTGGCATTCCAGTTTTCATATTGAGCAGAAAAAAGTTTTTGAAAATGAAATTACTATCCCACTGAATAACATCAGTGCGAGGGTAATCCATTTTGAACAAGCTTTCTTAAAAGAAACAGCCGACTTTGTCAAGGACCACAAATCCCTGGTAAACGAAGCTAATGATACTCGTGAAAACATGAATGTTTTGGAAAACCTAAATGATTGTCTCTTCGAAGCTGTTATGAACACTGACATTATGTCCATCATTTTACAAACATATTCTGTTCAAGACGATGAACGACTAAGAGCTGAGACCTCCGCAATTGTTTCAAAATATGAAAATGCTCTTGTGAAGCTTGAAAAAGAAAATGTGTCATATTTTAAACAACTTGATCGAAAAAAGGAAGAATGCAAGTATGATAAATTGTCATATGAGCATGACTTAAAGAACATGAAAGAGCAAAATGATCTTTTGAGGGCTCAGCTTGAAAGTCAAAAAGGAAAAGGTGAGGAAACTAAGTTTGCAAAACCATTGACTTCGGAGAAACCAAATGTTTCAAACACGGTTCAAAAACCAAAAATGTCAATTTCACGGTTTGCTCCAAAAGTCGATGATAAAAAGGATTTGACAAAACCAGTCACTCCAACACCCTTGCCTAAGAAAAGTGAAAATGTTAAGATTGTTGATAAAGGAAAAGCGGTTGTCGAAACACCAAAAGTGATAGCACCTGGCCTTTTTAGGATTAGTCCCACTAGTGCGTCTGCCTCAACATCTAAGACAAATGACAAGTGCATAAAGGCTAATTCTAAAGAATCTAGGGATGCTAAAAAGGACAACAATATAAATCCTAATGTGAGTGCCATACCTTCTACAGGATTAGAAAGCACCTCTAGGAGCAGCAGACTAAAGCCTAGGAGCAATACAAGGAACAATAGAGTCTCGCCTGTCTCTACGAGTAGTAGCAAGAATAAAGTTGAAGAAGTAGAAGAACACCCTAGGAATTTATCGCTTTTTAATAAGAAACATGATTCATCTGAATGCAATGTCGAAAGTATTGGTTCTAATGCATGTAATGACTCTGTTTGTTTAATATGCAAGAAATGTTTAATTAATGATGTTCATGATGAATGTGTTTCTAAGAATGTGAATGTTACGCCTGAACAGAAGAATGTTCTAAAAAGACCTAGTGCTAGATCTAGATCTATAGAAAGATTAGTTAGGACTACCACTATTAGTCGAATGCCTAGGAACTACCTTAAGTGTTGTATGCGGATTCCAACGGGTAGAGAGTTCACTCTTAAGAACGGAAAATTAGAAATAACTCAAGCTAAACAAGTAGCAACTGTCTATGAGTGTGATTCTGATTTTACTCCTAACCCCACGGAACCAAATTCAAAACGGTTTCCAAATACAAACTCTTCTGTTCTTGGCAGGTTATCGAAATATGTCTTTGGATCGTCGACTCGGGTTGCTCCAAGCACATGACCGGGAATTTAAAGCTGCTGATCAATTTCGTCTGGAAATTCATGAGAACTGTACGCTTTGGAAATGAACATGTAGCAGCTATTCAGGGTTATAGAGATCTTCGGTTTGGGAATTTTTTAATCACTCGGGTTTACTACGTCGATGGATTGGGACACAACTTGTTTTCAGTTGGGCAGTTTTGTGATGCGGATTTAGAAGTTGCATTCAGAAGAAACACGGTTTTTATTAGAAATTTGGTTGGCGATGATCTCTTAACTGGTAATCGTGGTACAAACTTGTATGCTATCGACATCAACCAAATGGCTTCTACATCACCAATTTGTCTTATGACAAGGGCAACCGAAACTAAGTCCTGGCTGTGGCATAGACATTTATCCCATCTCAATTTTGACACCATCAACAAGTTAGCCAAAGACAACATCGTCACCGGACTTCCTAAATTCAAATACACCAAGGAACACCTATGTCCATCATGCGAACAAGGAAAAAGTAAAAGAACATCATATAAACCCAAAACCGTACCTAGTTCGGAAGCAAGGTTACATATGTTGCACATGGACTTATGTGGCCCAATGAGAGTTGAAAGCATTAATGGGAAGAAGTATATTCTCGTTATTGTTGATAATTATTCAAGATATACTTGGGTAAAGTTTTTTAGATCAAAAGACGAAGCACCAGGCATCATCATCTCCTTTCTGAAACGTATTCAAGTTCTACTTCAAGCTCCAGTAAGGATTATAAGAACAGATAATGGCACATAATTTACAAACCAGGAGTTAAGAACTTACCTTGAAGATGTTGGAATCACTCATCAAACATCAGTTGTTAGAACTCCATAGCAGAATGGGGTAGTTGAAAGAAGAAATAGAACTCTTGTGGAAGCTGCTCGCACAATGCTGATTTTTTCTAGTGCACCACTATTCTTATGGACTGATGCTGTAGCCACTGCTTGTTTTACTCAAAACCGATCCTTCGTCCATCCAAGATTCAATAAAAGCCCATATGAGCTAGTGAACAACCGTAAACCTGACATCTCTTACCTTCACGTATTTGGCGCTTTGTGCTATCCGACGAATGATAGAGAAGATCTAGGGAAGCTAAAAGCTAAGGGTGATATTGGAATCTTCATTGGATATTTAGAAAACTCGAGGGCATTCAGGGTGTATAATAGAAGAACGAAAGGGATAATGGAGACGATGAATGTGAAGTTTGACGAGATTTCACAAATGGCTTCTGAGAGATACGCTCTAGAACCCGCGCTTAATCCGATGGCTTCTAATCAAAACGGATTATGACCCGCACTAAACATGCAGACTTCTGGACACATCAGTTCAGGACTCGTGCCTCAAGGAGCTCAGTCAACAAACACGGATAAACCTTCAGAACAAGAACTAGAAAAGTTCTTCGAGTTAATGTTTGATGAATATTATGGTGGAACTTCGACTAATGCATCTCAACAACATTTCGCTGCACCCGCTCAAAACCAACCACCACCACCATCACAAGATGCATCTACAACAATCGAAGCTGAAGCACCAACTCCCTCAACAACATCTACATCTACTCAAGTAACTCCAGTACTTGAAACTGTTCTACCAAGAGTTGATGAGCAAAACCAAAACACAAATTTTCAAGAAGAACCAACAAATAATTAAAACGATGTTACGTTAGAAGAAGAAGAAGAAATATTTGAAAACCCATTTGCAACAGACTCTGCTGAATCTTCTTCAAGGTTACAAGAACCATCTAACACACATTCGTTACACCCAAGGTACCCTTCTACGTTTCAATGGACAAAAGACCATCCAATAGAACATGTTATTGGTGAACCTTCAAAGCCAGTTCAGACAAGGAGACAACTTGCCACTGATCTCGAATTGTGCATTTACATTTGCTCAATCAGCCTCAAAGAACCAAAGAACATCCGGGAAGCAATGGCAGAATACCCTTGGATAGAACCGATGCAGGATGAAATTCTTCAATACCTGTTACATGATAGTTGGGAACTTGTTGAACGACCACTTGATATACGTGTTCTTGATCTCAAGTGGTTGTGGAAGAACAAACTGGATGAGGAAATGACTGTTATTCGCAACAAAGCTCGTCTCGTGGCTAAAGGTTATCCACAAGAAGAAAGGATAGATTTCGAAGAATCATTCGCGCCTGTAGCTAGACTTGAAGCAGTCCGAATTTTCTTAGCCTATGCAGCTCACAAAAACATCACAGTCTATCAGATGGACATTAAGACTGCTTTCTTAAATGGAACTCTGAAAGAAGAAGTGTATGTGAGTCAGCCAGAGGGATTCATCGACAAAGATCATCCAGACTACGTCTACAAGCTTAAGAAAGCAATTTATGGTTTAAAACAAGCTCCAAGAGCGTGGTATGACGAACTATCATCTTTCTTGCTCAAAAACAATTTCACAAAAGGAACGGTTGATGACACCTTG
Organism: Artemisia argyi; assembly: GCA_030686995.1. Taxonomy (NCBI): domain Eukaryota; kingdom Viridiplantae; phylum Streptophyta; class Magnoliopsida; order Asterales; family Asteraceae; genus Artemisia; species Artemisia argyi. Next base: position 71,356,937 of record CM060687.1, read on the forward strand.
TTTATCAAAAAATTCAAAGATGACATTTTGATCGTTCAAATTTACGTGGACGACATTATTTTTGGATCAACCAATCCTAACCGTTCAAAACATTTTGAAAATCCCATGAAAAGCAAATTTGAAATGTCCATGATGGGGGAACTAAAATTCTTTCTTGGTTTACAAATACATCAATCCCCTCGTGGTATTTTTATCAATCAAGCTAAATATACAATAGAGATTTTGAAAAAACATGGAATGGAAAATTGTGATTCTGTTGGTACACCAATGGTCACTTCACCAAAAATAGGTGCTGATTTGTTTGGAAAACCCATTGATCCGAAGAAATATCGGAGCATGATCGGTTCTCTCATGTACCTAACTGCTAGCCGACCCGATATTCAATTTGATGTTTGTTTGTTAGCACGGTTTCAGGCAAAGCCTACCGAACTTCACCTCAAAGAGGTTAAACGGATCTTTCGGTACCTACGAAGCACCATCAACATGGGACTTTGGTATCCGAAGGATTCGGGGTTTCATCTAACAGCATTTTCAGATGCAGACCATGCTGGTGATCAAGTTACAGCAAAGAGTACATCAGGTGGAGCACAATTTTTGGGTGAAAAGCTTGTAAGCTGGTCGTCAAAGAAACAGGATTGTACTGCGCTATCAACCGCCGAAGCCGAGTATGTGTCTCTATCTGCGTGTTGTGCCCAAGTTCTATGGATGCGGACACAGCTCACAGATTATGGCTTTACTTTTGACAGAATACCTATGTATTGTGACTCAAAAAGTGCCATAGCCATCTCGTGCAATCCCGTACATCACTCTAAGACGAAGCATATCAAAGTCCGCTACCATTTCATCAAAGAACACGTGGAAGAGAGTACTGTTGAATTATTTTTCATTAAGACTGATTACCAACTCGCCGATCTGTGTACCAAAGCCCTTCCAAAAGAACGATTTGACTATTTAGTTCGACGAATTGGCATGCGAAGCCTAACTCCTGAGGAGCTATGATACGTGGGAATCGCACCAGGCTTTACCTCTCAAGGGATCTTGAGAAGCTTACAACCCCCACCAGGCAGTGTACCTGATCGTTGTAGTATAGTATAGTGACAAGTACCAGGGGAATGATCGTTCAGCTTGGAATAGTGTCGCTAGGATTAGAAAACCTAAATATTAATTCTAAAGGTGAGGGATGATTATTTTTGTATTTTTTTATATTTTTTAGAAAAGCAAGTAAAAATCTCGGGTTTGAAGGATTTGGGCGGAATTAGTTGCTAGTCAACTAACCCAATACTAAAGATGCAATCAAAATAAAATATTAGAAATGAAAATAAACTAAATTATACTAAGGTTGTGAGCAATAAGTGGAGAAAATGTGTTTACTTAGATTTCACTACTCCCTAGATATCTTTTATACGTTAATTACTTGTTATAGTTGCGTGGATGACAGATTGTATTCCTTAATACCATTCATGGGGTGGCGCACTTAATTCCCCAATCCTATGAGTGCCTACTTCACTCCTATGTCGAGCCGGCTAAGAAGCTCCTAACATGGGATCATTAGAATTTACTCATGCATTAAATACAACCAACAAAACCTAGTGCATGTCAGTTCATGTTTCCTAAGACATTCAAGCATGTTACCATTTGGAAGTCTGCCAGTTTTCTTAAGCCTAACATCGAATTCATTCATCCAATACAACTATAAACAAGTAATCAACACATAATTAACATCTAGGTTTCATTAGATCCAAGCAAACACAAGATAGATCTAGCCTAGCATGATGGAATTAAGACAAGAACAAGATATAGACAACCAACACATAGACATATTGATTGAATAAAAAGAATACTTATCTCAATTACACATGAAAGGTATCAAGGGCTTAGAACCCTTGAAAAACCTGTAAAATTCGTACCAAGTTCGTACTTAGGGTTTCTCCAAAACTTCTCTCCCTTTAATGTGAAAATTAGAAAACTATATATAGGAAATAGGGTCTGACGGCGTCAAGACAAATTTTGTGACGCCATCATCTCGCCGCCAAAATAAATCTCGGACTGCCTTGATCCAGATCTGACGCCGTCAAGTGTTATATGTTTCCAGGCCGTCATGAATTTTCCTCTTGACGCCCTACTTCGTGACGCCTTCAAATCTGTACTGGATCGTCATGGAAATTACTCTTGACGCCGTCAAGATTTTCTTCTTGACGCCGTCACCTACTGTTCCCAGCAAGGAAAATTAAGACTTTGGCGTTTTCTTCACTTTTATGCTCCAAAAACGTCTGAATTGCTTCCTTTTCCAGATTTCTCTCCCAAAGTACCTAAAATCACAAAAGGAACGATTTATGGCAATATTTGATCAAATAAATTCAATTCCGGGCTTAAATGACCCCTTAAAAGTGGTTCATTTTTCGCCTCATCATATACCCTTACACTTGAGATTTGCTTGTCCTCAAGCAAATGCGCTTTTATTCTAGTTAAAATACAAGTTAGGGGTCATTTAACACTAATGTAAAAGTAATTACAACAAATAATCGTTCCACTAAAGACCAATAGACAAGCACGGAGGTCATACACAAGCACCTCACAAATAGTGTTTAGATACTCACATCTCTCGGGTGTAATAAAGTATAAATTACAATATGGAAACGGAAGATATCTCTCACTACCTGTCATAGCAAAATAGATTACCATAGGCTTGGGAAAGGATCAAACCTCCACCACATGGCGTAAGCACCTAGGATAAACTATCAAAGAGGTCTTTTAAAGGGTTGTAACGTTAGGTGTAGGGATATGGAAAACACGGTTTTGTTGGATAAAGGAAGTTTTACTGGTGGCGAGTTAACAATCTTGGTTAATTACATGTACAAGATAGTGTTGCTAAGCCAAGACTAGACTCGACTTAAGCTATTAAATGAAAAATAACAAAAACATAAAATGAACATAGAATAAAAAGGGATGGTAGTCCGTATGTTTTTTTCTCTTTTTTTATTTTTTTATTTTTTATTTTTTATTTTTTTTTTGCATACACTCTTACCCTACCATCCAAAATAATACATCATAGGGAATGAAAATTCCCCTTACACTTGAATTTTTACATACTTTACAATAAACTAATCTATTGACTCGAATTAAGAAAATCAAAACACTTGGAGTACTTTTAAGATTAACGTACATATGGGGGTAATAATATGATGTTCTTCCCCATTACTCCATAAAATAAGTACTTTACCCATGAGTCCCAATCGTCCCAAAATAATATGTACAAGGATATGACTCGACTTAGCAACCATGTAATCAATTAGATAGTTAACTTAGGGTTTAACAAATAACAATAATGCACTAAAAATGAGCGCATACACGGAAGGCTAAGGCGATTTGGGTGTACATTTAAGTGGGGTGTAACAAATTCTTCCTTTAAGTAAAATGCTTAAAGTTATAAACGAAAAGATAGGCTCAGAGGGGTGTACTAGGGGTTTCGTGTACTAAAAATGAGTACAACGCTAATGGTGTGGGAAAAATTAGTTGACTTAACTAGCCAAGTAATATGACTTAAATGGTCAAGTAATTATGATACTGGTTTAACACAAGGGTGATCCTAATGCCTCTTATCATGTAGTAAATCCTACCACACGAATGTAGTCTCACTAGCGGTCTCGGGATGCATCACTAACGCAAGTTCTAGAATCTAAATGCTACCGGTACACTCATAAGCACTAATAGTAAATGCTTTTCCTATCAAATCTAAAGGCGAACCTCACATATTTGGGTGGAAAATTTTTCTGAATATACGGTTATGTGCTAGTCATACAATCTCCTATTAATGAGACGCTTGCTATGGCTAAAGTTTCACTCCTAAATGTTGTAAAAAAATTTAAATTTGGCGCTAAAATTGCACTAACAAGTATTTCTCATAGTTTTATTACACATCTACTATCAAACAAAACAAACTCAAGCGAAAGTGCATATGTAAGGTATCATCTTTTTACCCTCCCCTTACACTTAAGATGAACATTGTCCCCAATGTTCAAGTAAAGAATGTAAAAGTTAAAAAGTAAAAAGAATGAAATCAAATACTCCCCTGATTCGCTCGGTATGGATAATAAGGTGGCCAGGTTAAATCTTCCTCCAAGAAAATGAACAATCAAAGCTTCCCTTCCAGAATATAAATCATCTTCTTGTCATACATAACCTGTAAAACCTGAGAAAATAGACAAAAACAACCTCGTGTAAAATCGGCGGCATCCTATATAAGTTACTAAATCCTAGAAAACAAGATAAGATATAATGCTTGTGGAATGAAGTTTGCAGATTTCCTGGAGATTATAAAACTTAATAATTCACAAAAACCATAAGACTCCGTTAGAAAAACAAAACCGGTAAAATTTCTAGATTTTTACACGTGACGCCGTCAAGAATTAATTCGTGACACCGTCAAAAGTGACCTGCAGAAATTCTTATGTTAAGTTTCCGGAAAATTTCTGGAAAAACTTGGTCCTTCTTCCTGGAAAATCCTGTAAAACTTCATTATGACTCAATACAAGCATTTGACTCTAACAATTACGAATATACATGTTCTTTTAATATTGTGGAGAATCATGATCGGTTTGTTTCTTAAAAACATATTTGGGGTTTCCCCTTACACTTATCTTTTGCAAAAATACTTTTAGGTGGAGTTAAGACTAGGCCAAAACAACAAAGTAAAGTATTTCCACTTTTTAATTGAGAAACATGATCAACCAACAATAAAAATAAAGCATGCATACGGAAGCAAATAACAAACAAACAAAAATAAAATCACACAAAACATGGGTTGCCTCCCAAGAAGCGCTTTTCTTTATTTACGAGTCTTGTAGCTAGACTCAAGGTCATGGGTTACGTTTTCCTTTCCCACTTTTGTGCTAACTCAAAACATCTAACCCAATTCTCATCACGCTTGTATTCCGGGCCTAGATTCATGCAACCCGAATAGTAAGTTCTCTTCCTCTCATAATAGGCTGCATCAGTAATTCCATCTTCCTTAACCTCATAGGGTCGAATCTCATCAATTTGTAGATTCTTGATGCCCTTTAATTCTTCCTTCATGTGAGGCATCATAAAAGTGACCTTCTCTATCCCATCAGTAAACTGAGCTATCCCCTTCTCATAGTCGTAATACATCTTAGTCTTCTCAACAAAAGGTTGTCCTAAAACTACTTCTCTAAGGTGTGGATCAATAATGCCTCTAACATCTTCTAGGATTACAAAGTCGCATTGATAAGTAAAATTTCCTATAAAGATGTGTACCCCTTTAACTCTCCTGACAAAGTTACATAGCCTATTAGAATTGTAAGGGTCTTTTCTAGGGCTTAACCTTTCGTTCATTATCCAATTGTAATAGAGCCTAGACATGATATTCATGGGTGCTTTTAAGTTAATGTATGTATGCTCTCTAGACATGTACCCAATCATGAAAGGAATTTTTATGTTCCTGAAGTTATGCCTCCTAATCCTTGGTGTCTTTCTATATTTTGAGGGGCAAGGATGTTGTAAGAGGAACCTGTGGTAACTCAATTCATCCGGGGTTGGAGCGAAGTTTGTAAACTCAATTTTCATTTGGAGAGGCTTAATGAATTTCTTAAATGTGTTAGCTTCTTTCTTTTTTCTTTTATGCGCAATAAGTCTCTTGCTAATTTCTAAACGGCGACTCTCTGATTCCATAAACACCACACTAGTACAAACAAAAACACGAAGAAATAAGATAGACTAAAGAAAACCTAAAAATAAAAATAAAAATAAAATCTCACTAGAAAGGAATCTAGCAAGTAGACCTAATAAAAAGAGATTCTAACCTAGACAATAACTATTCCCCGGGCTGCGGTGCCAAAAACTTGATACGTGGGAATCGCACCAGGCTTTACCTCTCAAGGGATCTTGAGAAGCTTACAACCCCCACCAGGCAGTGTACCTGATCGTTGTAGTATAGTATAGTGACAAGTACCGGGGGATTGATCGTTCAGCTAGGAATAGTATCGCTAGGATTAGAAAACCTAAATACTAGTTCTAAAGGTGAGGGATGACTATTTTTGTATTTTTTTATATTTTTTAGAAAAGCAAGTAAAAATCTCGGGTTTGAAGGATTTGGGCGGAATTAGTTGCTAGTCAACTAACCCAATACTAAAGATGCAATCAAAATAAAATATTAGAAAAGAAAATAAACTAAATTATACTAAGGTTGTGAGCAATAAGTGGAGAAAATGTGTTTACTTAGATTTCACTACTCCCTAGATATCTTTTACACGTTAATTACTTGTTATAGTTGCGTGGATGACGGATTGTATTCCTTAATACCATTCATGGGGTGGCGCACTTAATTCCCCAATCCTATGAGTGCCTACTTCACTCCTATGTCGAGCCGGCTAAGAAGCTCCTAACATGGAATCATTAGAATTTACTCATGCATTAAATACAACCAATAAAACCTAGTGCACGTCAGTTCATGTTTCCTAAGACGTTCAAGCATGTTACCATTTGGAAGTCTGCCAGTTTTCTTAAGCCTAACATCGAATTCATTCATCCAATACAACTATAAACAAGTAATCAACACATAATTAACATCTAGGTTTCATTAGATCCAAGCAAACACAAGATAGATCTAGCCTAGCATGATGGAATTAAGACAAGAACAAGATATAGACAACCAACACATAGACATATTGATTAAATTAAAAGAATACTTATCTCAATTACACATGAAAGGTATCAAGGGCTTAGAACCCTTGAAAAACCTGTAAAATTCGTACCAAGTTCGTACTTAGGGTTTCTCCAAAACTTCTCTCCCTTTAATGTGAAAATTAGAAAACTATATATAGAAAATAGGGTTTGACTGCGTCAAGACAAATTTTGTGACGCCGTCATCTCGCCGCCAAAATAAATCTCGGACTGCCTTGATCCAGATCTGACGCCGTCAAGTGTTATATGTTTTCAGGCCGTCATGCATTTTCCTCTTGACGCCCTACTTCGTGACGCCTTCAAATCTGTACTGGATCGTCATGGAAATTACTCTTGACGCCGTCAAGATTTTCTTCTTGACGCCGTCACCTATTGTTCCCAGTAAGGAAAATTAAGACTTTGGCGTTTTCTTCACTTTTATGCTCCAAAAACGTCCGAATTGCTTCCTTTTCCAGATTTCTCTCCCAAAGTACCTAAAATCACAAAAGGAACGATTTAGGGCAATATTTGATCAAATAAATTCAATTTCGGGCTTAAATGACCCCCTAAAAGCGGTTCATTTTTCGCCTCATCAAGCTAGAACGTCTTCTCGAATCTTCTTGAAAAATGTTTTCAAAATCGCTTCGCTGTAAATATTTCTCAAAAAAACAAAATACAAAATTTGAAAAACCAACAAAAACAAAATACAAAAATATAAAATTTTCAAAAAATACAAAAACAATATAAAATAAAAAAAATCCAAAAATATTCTTCTTACGACATGTCTCTCATATAAATCAATATTTTGTACGTTTCTAGAAATGTCATTCAACAATGATACGGACATGTACAGATGCTTGAGCGGGAGTTCTTTTTAATGTTTTTCTAAAACATGTCGTTTCTCAAAATTTTCTTCACTATGGCTTTCGTATACTTCAGTACGAAACCCGTACTTAAACTATGACTTCTGATTATTTTCAAATCAAGGACTCGTACATTCAATGACGAAATCTTTTTCAAAAAGTTCGAGTCTAAACAACGAAAAAGACTTCAAGCATAAACTCGTTTTCAAAACAAAATTCTTGAGCACTTTTTCAAGACTGTTCAAAAGATTTCTCAAAATCTCTCAAAATTTGTGCTCAAGACAACTCCCTCTAAACCCTTAAATTGATTTTAAATGAGCTATCATTAAGGGGGAGTATAAAAAAAACTAAAATGTTCCGATTTCATGCAAAATCAAATCTGTCTTTCTCTCCAAAAAACTTTTTATTAATTAGTTGATATCAAAAATATCACGCTATGCTATTTTTGAGGGGGAGAAGACATGATTAAAATGTGATCAAAGATGTTTAAAGTTTGTGACTGAATCTCAGAAGAGCTCGACTCAGTAAGTACCAATGAATTGACGAAGCTTAAAATGTCAGTAATCGAAAAGACTTGTCCTGGACGGGTAATAACTTCAAGCTAGTCCAACTAGTGATGTAAGCGTGTCTCGAATAGGACTTGTCTGAGTAGAATGTACCGTATCGAGAGACTTTCTTTGGACTTGACCAGGACGGGTAATAATTTCAAGCTAGTCTAACTAGTGATGTAAGCGTGTCTCGAATCGGTCATGTTCACTGAAAGTGGATCAATTCAAAAAGTGCAAACTCCTCTCGCATGTGCAAATTTCTTAAAAATACATGAGCACATGTGAAGGGGGAGTCCTTCAAAAAATTGCAAAACTCTCAAAGTGGTAACAACAATGTATTTTATTATTATAAACACTTTGAGAGATTTTCAATAAATGGTTTCATGGCAACAATAGGATAGTCGTGAAGATATAAGGTGACTAAGGTTAGGAAAAACCGTCCTATGATCCGCCAGAGCCGGAGGGATCTACCCAAGGATAAATCCAATAGATTAGAATTAGAAGCCTTAGGTATGATTGAAAAAAGGAGAAAATGAGAAAGGAGAAAGAAGGGGTTGAAGAATTAAAAAGAAAAGTTATGAAAAATGGTGAAAAGAAATAGCCCTTCAAATGTTCAACCTTAGGACAGACACCGGGTTCAACTCATAAGCTACTGGTTGTTACTAAGGTGACACCGGTATTGAAGATAAAGACATCATGCACCCAATGACGCACTGCACTAAACCTTCTTAACCACTCAAGTTCTCTTAAAAGAGCTTGTTTTATTCTCACGGGAGAATCGGTGTAATCTATCGACCTGTCTCTTAGAGATGGTTGATATTGAAGCAGGAGACCTCTTCCTAATCTCCGCATAGGAAACCTAATGTGCACTTATCGAGTCTAGAGCCCCGAGATTCATCAAAAAGATTTCATAGGAACACATAATACTTCTACACTGGTTGTTCAACATAAAGGACGCCAGATGTAAACTTTAGAGTCCTACGCAGATCTTAGCAATCTGCCAGAACATTTATGAGAGGATTCACATTTGTGATTCTCAATGATTGAATGGAAACTCCTGTCAGGGTCAACATCAAACAGCCCTGACAGCAGGTCACTTCGGTAATTCTTTATGGATTACGCTTAGTGTTTGCGGTGGTTTCAAACGGTCTACAGTCGTGGAGTGATCCCCAGCGACTCACCCAGTCATTGAGCTACTAAGTAGGTCTTGTAAGCTCTCTCGAGAGTATCTGACATGGGAACGGCCTTGGTAAGGGTTAGAAGGAGTCTTCACACTATGCTGTTGACGATCTCTAATTCTTATCTGTAAGTACCGGTTGATTTATTGCTAATTGTTTTCATGCAGCTATACATCATCTCCATGGCGAAGGTTCCACATGCTCATACATGCATCTCGAAGTCAAAGGAAAGTTCTCACAAAGATCAAAGCAAAGAAAGGTTCAAAGAAAGATTTTACACAATGTGAAAGAATCTACAGAAGTAAAGTGACAAAGATCGGTGTGAAAGAACGAGAATAACAAATGCATGTATCACAAAGAGTAAAGACGTATGAGCATGTTGGAATGGCAGACAACCACCAAAAACGCAGAAGTGACAAAAGGCAGATGACTCCACATCACAAAAGAACAAAGAACGATGAAAAATCAGTTATCAAAGATCACAAAGCATGAAGGAACAAAGACTAAAGACTATTTTGCAACGACACACAAAGTTTAAGACAAAGATCACATAAGACCTAATCACGTGGAACATCATTCGAATGACCACCCCTTAGGGGGAGATTGTTAGCATTAAAAATATATATATTAAAGTGATGGTCATTCTCATATTATAATTTTGTGTCGTTTGTTAAGATTAGTAATAGTTTAGTCATTGGGCTTTGGACTTGGCAAGCTAATATGTTATGTGCTATGTTACATAAGCCTTGTTATCTAATTATGTAACCAAGTCCAAGCCCAAGCCCATAGAAAGCCTTAGGGCATCTCATGTATCTTACTATATAAACACCTCAAAGGCTCATTTGAGGTGTGTGCTTGTGTGTGTATGTGTGTGTGTTTCTCTTAATAAAAGTTCTCATTTCCATCTCTCTCTATATATACATACGAAATACATATACATCTACAAGTCACCATCTTTCAATCTCTACTTCATATTTGCTTATATATTTTTGTGATAAAGTTGTGATATCTAAGGCCCAACACTTTGTATTTGTGTCAAATCAGCGACACCTCAGCTTTTCACATTTCAAATCCACTCACCAAAAATACTCATCTCTCGTTTCACACGCCGTTTGCGTGCCGTTACAGATTTTTCGGGCCCCACCACTTAGTACTTTTCTCATTTTTCAAATAAACTAAATTTTTATTCTTTAAATAAAAACACAAATAATAATAATAATAATAATAATAATAATAATAATAATAATAATAATAATAATAATCCCTCCGTCCCATACTAAATGTCTTGTTTGAATTTTTAAAGTCTTTCTTTCTCAACTTTGACCATAAATATTTGTGTTTGTGTAATATAATACTTGATACAAAATATATGAATGAATTAAGTTTTAAATGTATTTTTATTACGTATAATTTTTATCAAATACTATATAACACAAGTAAAAATATTTAAGGTCAAAGTTGATAAATAAAGACTTGAAAAGTCAGACATGGACATTAATATGGGACGGAGGGAGTAATAATAATAATAATAATAAAGTAAGGGTTGGGGGGGGGGGGGGGGGGGGGGGGGGAGAAAAACACAAACGGCATGCGTGAATTCACTCACAAACCAAATGGCGCCGGGCTACTGTGGGGTGGTGGCGCCACAATGGCGGCGCCGTTGTGAACGACACGTAGGAATGACGCCGGTGGAAAGTGACCACACCCCTTCCTCTTAGGATGATAAATAACCGTGCGTGGTTACATCTAGAATCTAAGTGATAATGTCCATTCACCCAGGGACAAAGGTCCAAGTTAATAAGATATATATTAGTTAACATGGCTCGTATGACGCTTTTTTTTTTTCTTTCTAATTTTTAATAGAAAATTTTGCTGTTAAAAAAATGCTTATTTTTCTTAAAATAGGAATGCTTGTTGAGTTGTTGTTGGTCAAGTTGATGCCCATTTCTTTTGGCAACCCCGTTTTGTTTAAGTAATATAACAACAAAGGCCCTCGGTTATCCACCCTTTCGCAGTTGTGACTTGTGATTGCATACCAAATTGGTTCTCTTTCACGAAGACAAAGCTATGTTATGATATTCGGGTCCTTACGTTAACTGCTTTTTAGTGAAGGGAAAGGGTGTTAGAATTTTACAACTATATTGGGAGTTGGTAAGGAAAAAATGAGTCAACACCATTTTTGGATATTTGGTCATGCCATATCTTTGAATGCATCAACACCAAACACCACTATTTTTAACAGGATGAATTTTGACATTAAGTAAAAGTGCTTTACCAAAGGTCACAATCATTTATAGTTCTCGTTTCTTTTTTTGTCCTGCTTGGGTTTGAGTGTTTGAGGTTAAGAAAGTCAATTTGTAAAGAAGGTATGTGGCTGCCTAAATGGTCAACGACCAGGATATCAATAAGTTAAAACCAACTTCTTTGTGAACTGACTATCTTTACTACATATAATAAAAAAATTGTCAATAATTAAAATGTTTAGTTTTCAAGAAATATTGAGTTTTCAATAATAGTTAAATAAGAGAGAAAAGTGAAATGTAATTAATACTCTTATTAAAACACCTCATTACTTAAAAGTACAATAATTTATTCATATTGTACAACCAATTAAAAACATATCTGCCAAATAAAATACAACCAATTAAAACACAAACCGGGTTGACCCGGGACACTTCACCCGGTTTAATTTGACCTATTTCCGACCCAACCTAGCAAGTTGACCCGGTTTAAATCGACCCATTTTTCGACCAGAACGGTTCAACCGGTTGAACCACCCGGGTCGAACCGGGTTTCAAAACATTATCCATTACTTAAAAGTACAATAATTTATTTACATTGTACAACCAACTAAAAACAAATCTATCAAATTAAATACAACCAATTAAAACACAAACCGGGTTGACCCGAGACGCTTCAAACCCGGCGGGTTGACCCAATTTAATTTGACCCGTTTTCGACCCAATCTAGCAAGTTGACCCGGTTTAAATCGACCCATTTTTCACCCGGAACGATTCAACCGGTTGAACCACCTGGGTCGAACCGGGTTTCAAAACATTATGTTTAATTCCCAAATCTTCAAACTTTTATTATTTTTTTTTTATAATCTATAAACTTTTTTTTTATCAACAAACTATCTATCGCTATAAAATCCCGTTGCTATGCATGGGGTACTCGTCTAGTTGTGTTGAAAACCAACTTCTTTGTTGTGTGAACGGTGAAGAATTAGGTGAATAAGTTTACAAAAGTCTCTTCAGATAGAATTATAAAATACAAAAAATTATTAGTTACTTATTTGGCATGACGAATGTAATCTTAGGCTACTCGCAGTAATCTCGATCGCCATATGGTCGACCGATTGAAATGTTAGCCGCCCTTATTGTGGTCAATCGTTCGCGATGAGGTCGAGGGTTTTTTGTTTTTTTTTTTTGTTTTGTTTTTTTGTTTTTTTTTAAATAAACACACACATAAAAGCAAAACTCCCACTTAACAATTAATTTTAATGAAGGTCACCGCTGCTGTAATAAGAAATCGCATGTAAGTCGTTGAAGAGAAAGCTGATGTACCGATTAAAATGAAGATCGATCTCCTCCTTACTGTGGGCAGCCTTAAAAAACCATAGTGTCATAGTGATGTCCGGTAACTTATTTCATATGCCCCCACCCTTCAAATTAAATTTTTCATTCTTTTGTTGACTTTCCATTGTCCATGCCCTTCTTATTAGACTTTTAAACCATATAATTATCTTCGAGTTTGGTTGGATTTGACTCATTGATTTATTTTTATTTTTATTTTTTTCCCTCTCAAAAGTGGATTTTAGGTTCATATCATTTGGTTATTCAAGATATATAGAAGTGCTGATGCAACTCTTTTAATTATTCTGGTAATTATGATTTTTGACATTTTTTCCGACTAGTCACAAGGTTTAGTCTATCACCACACATACGAGTACACGATATGATCATCTGGTCTCCGGAAGGTTGACGTAACCACGTCAATATTGTTGCACCAAACATAGATTCACATGAGACTTTTTACAGTGATAATATTACGTCTATATAGTAGCAACTACATAAGAATCATAAACCCATCAACGAGCAAAACACCCAATTCACTTGAAATAATACATTTTATCTCACTTTCGGATAAAAGTAATTCTTTTGTCATACTTAACATGCAAAAATAACCTTATAACCAATTAACATCTAAATTTATCTAAACAATTGTATATAAGATACATTTATGGACCCGCTATCTGGCGCTATGAATAGTAACAAGACTGTTAAGGTAACGGTCTGTATTAAAATCATATTAAAACTTTGTTTTTAAGTTTTATTTCTATATAATATAGTAAAAATTTGCAATAACAATTAACTTATAACACTGAGTTATACCATTAACGGTATATACTAAAACTATATTAGTTGATAGTTCTAAAGTAACTTACAATTATAATTTACTATTTTACAAAATTTTAACTACATTAGTACTCAGTAACTCATCACTTTAACTTGTTAATTAAATGTAGAAAGGTTTATGGGAAAACAAAAATTTTGTTAGATTTTTAATAATAATAATAATAATAATAATAATAATAATAATAATAATAATAATAGAAAGGAGTGGGAGCACAACTTGTGTCTAGACTCCCATCCAATTTCATATAAAATAATAATAATAATAATAATAAAGTGATTTTATAATAAGAGTAAATTACACCGTTCGTCCCTATGGTTTATGCCAAATCACTACCACCGTCCCTGTTCTTTTTTTTTTTTTTTTTTTTTTTGCTTTTTCACTCCCTGTGGTTTCAATTATGCACGCCATCCATCCCTATCACTAACTGACGTTATATTTTGGGGTTTAACTCACCCACATGCCATAAACACGAGGGTAAAATAGTCTTTTCTTCTTTCCCACATTTTTGATAATAGAATACAGATTTATATCCCCCCGTCACTTTATTTCTCCTCATAATTTCTCTCTAGAGTCACCTAACTTCCCCCAAATCTTTTCATCTTCTATAACTAAACCCTAATTTGATTTGGTACCTGCTATGGTGTACTCAACACCAAACTGGTCATTACGTGAATCAAAAGAGGATGTTGATCTTTATCATGCTTACGGTAAGATACATTATTACTCTTGGATGACTTTTATTAATTTTTCACAATGTCATGTGATTTGTAAAATGTTAATCTTGAGTCTAGGCTTAAAACCCCTAATTTTGATCTTTTTAGTCTAAACCCTAATTTTTATCTTTTGTTCTAAATGTTTTTGCAGCAAACCAAAGTGCTCTGTTTTCACTGAAGATTCATTATGATGGTTTCTTTACACCTACACCTGGTAGGACATATGAAAATGGTGATTTTACTTATTTTGATTACGTGGATATTGATTTGTTTTCAGTCATTGAGCTTAATGACATGGTTAAGAAGATAGGTTTCTCTGATAAGACAATTATGTATTTCAAGTATCTTAGACCTGAAATGACTCTAGACAATGGGTTATATCATTAGGCAATGATGCTGATGTTAGGAAACTAGCTGAGTATGTTAGGCTTGGTAACAAGATGATTGATGTTTACATAGAACATGAGGGAACTAATCTACAACCCAATGTTAGGAATGAAGTTGGTGAAAGCAGTGTTAGGAATGATGTTGGTGAAAGTAGTCAAGCTAATACCACAACCCAGAGTCAAACTGAGTTTGCCACTTCCTTTTACAATGCTTCTGATCCATTTGTTGATGTAGAAGATTTTGATCCTTTTTATGGGTTAGATAGTGAACATATTGGTGCTACAACTAATGGTGATAGGTTAGCTAATGAAATAGATGAAGTTGATGAAACCATAGGAGATGCTGAAAACATGAGGGATGCTTGATACATGGAAACAAGTTTACAGTCATCATGTTAACCCAATTAGAGAGAAAATATTGTGGCCAAAGTCCAACATTCCCACCACCATAATTCCTCCAAATTATTACCCACAAGTGGGCAGGCCACAAAAGAAAAGGAAGAAATCAGCTGGTAAGGACATTCCATTGGTCAAAAATGGCAAACTGTCAAGAAAAAATCAGCCTGTCAGATGTACCTTGTGCAAAGGTCTGGGTCACAACAAGAGAAGCTGTACAGGTCATGGAAAAGCTAAGACAAGTAAGACTCCTGCAAGTGATGGAAATGCTAAGAAAAGGAAGGCTGGTACAAATGATGGAAATGCAAACAAAGGTAAGGGGAAGGCTGCTACAAGTGATGCATCAAAAAAAAAGAAAGGAAAGGCAATACAAGACTCATCTCAACCTAGTCAAGCACCTGGAAATAGAGCTAAGAAGCAGTCAACAGGAGAAAAGCTAGTGTTAGGCTAGTTAATCTTTAATAATGCTTTCATTTTGTTAAACTTTGTCTTGTAAGACTTGATGTTATGCTAGTACCTTAAGACTTGAATTTGGTACTTTAATTGTTGCTGTTAGTATGCAACATCAAACTTGAATATGTGATATTTTGCTACTTTTGAATGCTACAATGTCTACTTTTAACTTTCTGGGACCATTGTTTATTTTTTGTGTCTTGTATTGCATTTGGAAATGGTATGTTTGACTTTATATAGTCAAAGTAATGGAAATGCTTTGTGTTGTATAGCATTCTATGGTAATGGTATGTTTGACTATATAAAGTCAAACTAATGGAAATGGTTTGTTTTGTATTGCATCCAAAACTTAGTCACTGACCCACTTTGTAGGATTGAGAAACATAAACAAACTTGAATTGCAAACCATAAATGGAAACACATAAATTCATAAGCAACATTTTCATTGATTAAACCAACTTTTACAAAACACAAAATCAATGTTGCTAATACAGTCATTTAACATAAAATAACTTAAACATTCTTAAAGTAGTTAGGTCGACATTTTGACCAACACAAACACCACAACTCCAATCCAAGTGAGATACAAGTAGGATCTTAGCCTTGCACAATCTTCTTCAGCTTGCCTCAAATTGGCTTCAAGATTGTTCCTCCCCCTCAATAGCCCAGGTATAATTGACACTGAACGTCGGCACATAGGAGGATCTACCCAATCAATGAATGGGCAATTAGAATCCTGTTTATACCAAGAAAAAAATTAATAGTTAAACACTAGAAACCCTAATTAATAATTTTCCAATTACCTTTTGGGGACAAGAATAGAAACGACGACCCGGATTTATGTCAGTCCATGATGTCCTTACTACTGCTCGTCTTCCACAGGCACATTGAACCATTTGAAAAATTATTAGATTGGATTTGATAGAGAGGATTTGAAAAGTGTGTGTGTGGATTTGAAAAGTGTGTGTGTGTGTGGATCCAGTTAATAAAAGACCTAGTGTGTTTAGGCAATATCAAAAATGTGGGAAAGAAGAAAAGACTATTTTACCCTCGTGTTTATGGCACGTGGGTGAGTTAAACCCCAAAATATAACGTCAGTTAGTGATAGGGATGGATGGCGTGCATAATTGAAACCACAGGGAGTGAAAAAGCAAAAAAAAAAAAAAATAATAACTGGGACGGTGGTAGTGATTTGGCATAAACCATAGGGACGAACGGTGTAATTTACTCTTATAATAATAATAATAATAATAATAATAATAATAATAATAATAAAATGATCCGGTCAGATTTATCAAACCAGGTCAACCTGTGTCAACTAAAAACTGGCAGTTCAATTTGGTTCTAAAAAAAAAAAAAAATGATCACATTCAATTTGGTATATGTGCCAGTTCCCGATTTAACGGATTAAATTAAACCAATTGAATCAACCCGAGTTTTAAAACATTGGTAAAAAAACATACCCGTAACAAAGTGCGGAAGCATGAGACTCGTTGAATAACATTCCTTGGAAAATAAAAAGTTAGTGGTCATCACTTTTTAACATTATTATTTCAAATAAACAAAAACATTATATAAATCCACACATTTGTTTTCTTTATTTTACATGGGGTTTGGTAGATTACCCTCATCAACCAATTTCATCATTTAAAAGAAAAAGTCTCTCTCCATTCCATTATAAAAACAAAATTTCTCTGTTTTTGTTCATCAACTCTCATTTTCATTTTCAATCCCCATGGCTTCATCATGCTTATCAAAATCCAAAAAACTAATCACTCACAGCCTCAAATTCAACAAATCTTTTTTATCACCCTTCATTAACCACACTTCTATCATTACTAATTCTCAACTTATTAATAATAATCTTATTCATTCAATCTCATCTCCACCTTGCCTTAATTTGTTATGTGTATATGGAACATTGGACAAGAGTAAAGCTGTCATTTTGCTGAATGAACATGATATTAAAATCATGTATTTTAAATTGTCTTTTGTTTATGCACACTGTCTTTTGTTTATTGATCCTACAATAAATGTAACTTTAAGTTTATTTCATTTTCTTGCTATGTTAGCATAGGTGTTGTTTATATATATAACCAGTTATGGTTGACAAAGCAATGCTACATTTTAATCTTTATGTTGTGAACACCAACCACTACCACACGAAGTATATTTTACAACGCTTCATTTATAACGGTTTCCCACTGTACCGTTAAAAAAACTACTCCATCCGTCTCATAATTATAGTCCATTTTGTTGACTTTTGAAATTTTAGTTTTAACTTTGACTTTAAATATTTTTATTTGTGTTATATATATCTTGATGCAAAATATATGAATAGATTGGGTTTTAAATGTATTTTCCATTAGTATAATTTTTATCAAGTATTATATAATATAAAAAATATATATAAGGTCAAAGTTGCAAAAACGAAAACTTATAAAATCAACAGTGGACCATAATTTGGACTATAATTATGGGACTAAGTGAGTATTTTTTAGAACACTTTGTTGTAAAACCGTTCTAAAATTCTTATTTTAAACGGTTACCTATCACATAATATTTTATAATACGGTTTCTAATAACCGCTTTATAAAAATGCCCTTTTCAAAAAATTTAACAATTAAAAGTCGGGATGTTGTTCCCTCTCACTTCTCAATTTTTCACCTTTTTTTACGACGTTTATTGAGGGGACCATTTTAGAAAATAACCAAAACCACAAAGTAACATAAGTACCCACATATCTTATCTTTTTTTTTTTGTCATCTTCAAAGTTCTCACAACACACACACATACAAATAACATGTAGCTTCCACTAGCTTTAAAGAACTAGCAACACAACAATGTAGTATCTGACTACCTAGCCATCAAATCCTTGAAGTTCACAGGCTCCGAACCGATGAGAACCCTTACAAACACATACCCGAGACATAGGCTCCGTAATTTTTGAATACCCGAGATCCTTTGTATATTTATTTTTGGGGATGTAATAAGAAAAAGCCCAAGTTGTTACACGTTCAAATTTATCTGGAGGAGGGGAAAAGATATGGCGGTAATCGTGATGTGCTTGTCCCTCAATAATTTTTTGTGTACCAATGCTGTATTTCCATGGCTTGTATATAGCCAAAGGATCTTCATCCTTGTTTCCATCATCATAAACAAGGCTCACCCCACGCTGAGTTACTTTTACATCATTTATTTGATCGTAATAGATAGTTATATCATCACCAATTTCCACCATATTCTTCCCAATAACCCAATGTCTTACACAGACCGTGCTTTTGTTGCCAGTTAGGTCAATAGCATGGAAATGAGACTCGTACCTCCATTTGCACTTCTTTGTCCTATTATACAGTACTTCTGTCCAATCACTGTTTTGTGGATTGGTATATACAAATCCGATGTTTATTCCCCTAAGAGTGCGACTAGATGAAGGCACTGTAAACGACACTGAAGGCCCATCGCTTATATGACTGAACCATTTCGGAATCTCCCTTCCTCGAAAGGATGTGCTGAATATTCCAATTTCATAAAACATCTACCAAATTAATGAGTCTAGTTATATGAGCAGCACAAGGCATGGTTCCTCGTATTGAGGGTTAGCTATAAATATACATGACCAAGGATCAAATGAGAAGAAAACTTAAAATAAGAATGATGAGAAATAATTATAACTACATATTTGAGATGCATCGACTTGAATTAGATGCATCCCTAGTCTTTTAGATGCACCATAATATATTTTCTAGCAAAAAATTATATGCATATACATATATTAGATGCATTTCATCAAGTTAGACGAATCCTATACATTTTTCGTCCTCTGCGGGTCAAATTTAGTTTTAGTACTACTTTGCATCGTTTTAACTTCAAAATCACTTTCGAAACTAATTGGGATGCATCTAAATGTATAGAGATACATCTAAATCAAGTCGATGCATCTCAAATGTGTGGTTATAATTATTTCCCATTCTTCTCATTTTAAGTTTTCTTCTCACTGGATCCTTACCCAAATATACATAACATATACATATATACTAAAGAGTTAGGATCAAATAAGAAGAAAAATTAAAATGAGAATGATGAGAAGTAACACAAAAATTAAAATGAGAATGATGAGAAGTAACACAAGCACATATTTCAGATACACATATAAAAGTAGATGCATCTCCCTTTAAAATTCTACCTCTTATTTGAAATATGTGGCTAGAAATCATTCTCATTCTTCTTATTTTATTTTTTTCTTCTCACCCGATCCCTTCCATACTAAATTGTTTAAGGGATAATTTCATTTAAACATAATACAAGTTTTGAATGCATGATTTACAATGAAGTTAAAGCATGTTTTAGGTAAACAAATATATTAGCTACAATTTTGTGTAACCAACTCTCTACAATTTTGTACTATAATTTGTGGGTCCTGGAGTTCTTTTGTGGGTCCTTGAGTCATTTTTGTGATTCTCTGAATATTTTCTTGTTTAATTTTGATGGATGATTGTAGTCAATTGGCTATTTTAATTGTAGCCAAGATATCTCATTTGGGTAAATAAGACATTATGATATTTAAGTTGAGTATATGTGGAATTAACCTGAAATTTAAATACATACACATACCACTAGGGGTGTCATAAAAGTCGACCGACGTAACCCGACCCGAACCCGAATATGGCTATTCGGCTTGGATCAATCGGGTTCAAATTTATATTCGGGTCAACCCGAATTGACCCGAGTTATAAATGAGGTCGGATTTAATTTGGGTTTAATATATGTATCTTAATCGGATTCGGGACAACTCGAGTGACCCGAGTTTGAACTTTTTTTTCTTTCTAATTTTTAGGTATTTCAAGTTTGAACACCAAAAGTGTATCATTTTTAAACGGCCTAGACCCGACCCGAATCAACTCGAACCCAAATTGACCCGAGTCCTAAACAAGATCGGGTTCGGGTATTTTTTTTAGTCTTGACCCGAATTGACCCGAACCCGACCGGGTCAACCCGAATAATACCCCTACATACCACTACCAAGGTGGCCTAGTGGCACCTTGAGGTCCTCATAAAAGGTAGGTTCAAACCCCATTAGGTACACATCTTAAAGAGGTGTCTAGGGAAAGGGTCAGAAACGGTCACGCGGATACCCCGGTTAAGCCGCGTACATATGTGTCAGGACTACCCTCTCCGGGTAACCTAAGCAAGGAAAAACTCATTACCCGTTTACATGAAGATCAAATTTATACAAATGAAAGCTAGTGAGAGAATTAAATTGATTCTCTAATTTGTTAATTTGTTAACCAAAATTTTGAAAGTCTCGCCCTCCCGGGTAACCTAAGCAAGGAAAACATCATTCATTTAATTTACCCGTTTACATCAAAAATCAAATTTATACAAATGAAAACTAGTGACAGAATTAATTTATTCTCTGATTTGTAAAATTTGTTCGCCAAAATTTTTAACAAAAGTTATACAGTAAATGATAATATCAAAGAATGAGTTTAAGAGAGGTAGAGGGAGGGAGAGGGGGAGCGAGGGAGAGAGAGAGAGAGAGAGAGAGAGAGAGAGAGAGAGAGAGAGAGAGAGAGAGAGAGAGTAGGACCACTGAGTTTTATTTGAGTTTGAAATCTCAATTGTCTGTTGAAACGAAGACTCGTTTCTGAATAGCAGATTACCTATCCCACTATAATCAATCACCAATACAATCCACTATCAATAAAATAATCACCCACCAACGATTCAATCCACTCTAATCCGTTCAAATTGAATTCAAATTCAACGAAACATGTTCAAAAGCAAAAGCAAACCACTATTCACCCTACTTTCCACCATGAACCACTAACACATGTTTCGTTGAATTTGAATTTAATTTGAACGGATTAGAGTGGATTGAATCGTTGGTGGGTGATTATTTTACAGATAGTGGTTCATGGTGGAAAGTAGGGTGAATAGTGGTTTGTTTTTGCTTTTGAACATGTTTCGTTGAATTTGAATTCAATTTCTTGTATAAATAGAGGTTAAACCTCATGAAATAAAGTGTGTGTTTTGAAGATTAAAACCACTGAGTTTTATTTGAGATTGAAATCTCAATTGTCTGTTGAAACGAAGACTCGTTTCTGAATAGCAGATTACCTATCCCACTATAATCAATCACCAATACAATCCACTATCAATAAAATAATCACCCACCAACGATTCAATCCACTCTAATCCGTTCAAAACACACTGAGTAAAGCATGAACCACTAACTAGTAAAGCATGAACCACTAACTAGTAGACACGATTTATTGTAGGTGGCCGACAGGCCTTACATTATTAGCCTTTACATTATTACTAAATCTCAATTTTCAGCAGTGTGTTTTTTAGTAATAATGTAAAGGCTAATAATGTAAGGTCTGTCGGCCACCTACAATAAATCGTGTCTACTAGTTAGTGGTTCATGCTTTACTCAGTGGTTTTAATCTTCAAAACACACTGCTGAAAATAAATCATTTTGCACTAAAACAATAGTTAGTGGTTCATGGTGGAAAATAGGGTGAATAGTGGTTTGCTTTTGCTTTTGAACATGTTTCGTTGAATTTGAATTCAATTGGAGAGAGAGAGAGAGAGAGAGAGAGAGAGAGAGAGAGAGAGAGACGAACCTGGACAGGTAGTCTTTTCGGTCTATTCCATCCGATGCTGTCGAAAACCAACACATGTTGACTTTTAACAGACTTTAGATCACTCCAGCCCAAAGAATTTAGTATCTTGTCATCCACATCTTCCAGGGCTTGTAGTTTGCGTATGCCTTCAATTTCGGTTAAGGATTCTGATGATAGAAAGCTGATAGTTTCTAACGGGCCGCAATTACTCCCATCCAGCGATTCTGTCGTATTAGGAAGGCATGTGACATAAAGTTCTGGATGAAATGATATCTTTTCTAATGAGGTGCATTCATTTGCATCCAAAAAACCAATAGTCCTTGGAAGGCAGGATATTGATTTCAGCGAGTGACAACCTTGCAAACAGAGGAACTCAAGTGCGCTAAGGCTTTTGACACAATCAGGCAGAGAAGTAATGGGGTAACCACTTAGATTTAATACCCTCAACTTCGAAAGGCTACTAAAATCCACGGGGAAAGATTCATTGAATAAGTTATTTTTTCTGAGAGACAAGCATACTAATGAGCAAAGGATTTGACTGGCAGTGGTAGCACCTCCGCAACCGCACACAAAGAGGCTTGTGATTTTATGTTAATATCATTAGCATTCAACACTTGAAGTGACTCCATCTCCTTTATCTCTTCTGGCACTTCAGCAAGATTTGAACAACCAGCTATTGATAGAATTTTCACCTTTTTTAACTCTTTTATGCTTCTTGGAAGCCTTCTCAGCATATTGCAATAACTCAGATCAATAAGAGCAAGTCTAGTGCATTGCGCGATTGATTCACACACCTCAATCAAGCATGCGCATCCTGCCAATATCAATCTCTCAAGTGCAGGGAGCCATGAAAAGTGACCAATCCAGACAACCTTGGAAGAACTGAGATTTAGAATCTTCAACGATGGAAGCAACTGTTGGTTTAATTCAAACCAAGAAGCAAGTTAGCTTTGATATTACGTATATGAAAAAGAAAATTACAGTATATATAACATTGAATATCACCTTGGGCTTCTTCCAAAGTTGTTGTAGATTGCTATTAGACATGTCAAGAGCAACCATATTCTCCATTTTTAAGTCCAAAGGTATACAACTTAGAGGGGATCCATGCATAGACAACCATCTTAAACCTTTAGGAAAATGCTTATAGGACCCATGGAGCTGTACATAATTGAGTTGGAGTAGTCTTAGTTTATCCATCTTACTTAGTGCATTTGTTTTTAGGTCAAATTTCTTCTGATTTGAGGAATGAAATAGGAATATCCGTGCAAATAAGCACCAAATCCTTGAGAAAAAATTGCAAACCAGATGAAGCAGATGAAATGGTCCAAATTTGTCGTGAAGCTCATCTTGAAATCTTTCCTCAATGGAACTACTAGTTCCATGTGATGTATCCTTTTCGCCCATTTTCATGTCAAGGACAAGGCCTTGAATTTTTACACCACCCTAAGAAGAAATTTAGCATAACCTTAGCAAACTGATTCGCACATCTAAAAAACTCAATAGTATTTTAATATAAAAATTTATACATTTACCTTTTCTTGTTTCAATACATCGTATGAATCCTCATGACGCCATAATCGACTACGCTTCCATGGCTTTTCAGGTGATTCTTGATAGACTAAATTTCTTCCCATGTCTTGAAGCAGTTGGTGCATCATCAACTGATTTCTTCGTCCAATTGTGATTAAACATCTATCAATAAGCTTTGAGATCCCAAATTTTGTCCTGATACCACATTCCTTAAGTATTGTTTCAGCAAATTCTCTATCCTTTCCGACAAAAAAACATGCAATGTGCTTGAACAATTCTTTGTCATTTTCGGATGACAAAGAATCAAAGCTTATTTGAAGGACCTTTTGTATATCAGCATTAACTTCTTTATCCAACAGTTCTACCGTATCCTCCCAAGCAACCACATCTACGTTACGTAGAGAACTTCCCAAAACCTTAAGAGCCAATGGATGTCCTCCACAATGCCTCACAACCTTTATTGACTCTTCCTTGTATCCCTCTTTCGGCTCATCACATCGAAAGGCATGCCAACTTAGAAGCTGCAGAGATTCTCTCTCGCTCAATCCTTGAAGTAAGAGTTTCATATGCTTGGGTAAAACATTTGGGTTGAACAAACCACACTTCTCAGTCAGAGACCCGTCTTTGGTGGTTATTATAATTTTGCTTCCTGGATGAACTCCTAGGGTCCCAACCAACACATCCAACTGCTCACAATTGTCTATGCCATCAAGAACTAAAAGCGTTTGACTACGCATTAGGGCTTTCTCGATCTTAAGGGTGCCTAAATTAACATCACGTGATTTTAATAAGTTTCTCTCTAGAAAGTCTTCAAGTAAATCTCTTTGTAGATCAAGCAATGAACTCACTTTTGACCTACATCTCCTTTCGATGTCTTCAATAAAGCTGCTTCTTGCAAAATCACGGTAATGCAGTTGATAGATATATTTGGCCAGAGATGTCTTTCCAATACCAGCCATTCCCCATATTGTTAGAATGTCAGCAGTATGTGCAGATCTGTCTTTCAGCCATGAAGTGATGGTGTTAATCGATGAACACCTCCCAATAAGGTGCGGGATTTTACTTTGTAAGCGTAGATCTAATCTACTGCTTATGTCCCGAACAATTTCTTCAATAAACTTCGTCTCGAGCCTGATCATTAAATAGAATGATTTTAATATCCAAGTTATACCTCTCAGAAAACTAAATATCTGGACCTATATAATTTGACAGTTTATAAGTATCGTGTTATAAGCCTCATTCACCTAACATTTTTTATAGAATACACGCGTTAAAGAATCTACAAAAGCATACATATCTTGACTAGTTCAACAATTTACAGTACAAAAATTTATCAGATCAGGTCAATCACAACTCTTCAACAATTTGTGATTCAATAGATTAATTATAATATTAATACAATACAATACATACAAGTTAATATATCTATTTTATCATATCAAATACAGTACATTAATTAAATTACTTATTTTATCGTAAAAAACACACCCAAAGTACTAGCTATCTAGAAAAAAATCATTTATTTGATTATATAACCAAAAATTAGATTCAGTTTAGTGGATTACCATCCCTCTTTTATACCCTCCGTCCCAAAACTTAAGTCCATTTTGACTTTTATTTTGCATCTTTGACCTTAATTATATATATTTTTTCATGTTATATAATACTTGATGAAAAGTGCAACAACGGAAATACATTCAAAACACAATCCATTTATATATTTTGCATCAAGTATTATATAACACGAAAAAAATAATTAAGGTCAAAGTTGCAAAGAAAAAGTCAAAATGGACTTAAATTTTGGGACGGAGGTTGTATATTAACTGGAAAATTAAGAGGAGTTCCGCTTGTAATATTATCAGCAAGAAAATTGTTACCAGCCATCTGCGTTCATTCCTTTTAAATCAGCAACTTCTGCAAGTGCCTTCTTCCATAGCTCTATCTTATGAGCTCGTTGACTCTTGTTCTTAGGATCAGTTTCTTTTCCCATCCTCTGTATATGCTTCGCCATATCATCTCCAAAGCTGCCTTGTTGCTTCCTAACATTGGTGGGTTCCACATGATAGAAGATGGGGATCACAATTTGTTTGGAGATCCTACGTTGCTCAAGGATCAATACCAGTTCATCAAGACACCATGTTGAAGAAGCGTAATTCTTGGACAACACGACAATAGAAGCACTGGAAGCTTTGATAGCGGTCTCCAGTTCAGGCTTAAGATCTTCCCCGGTTTGGATCTCCTCATCATCCAAAAAGGTAGTGATATTGGCGTCCAGCAGAGCCTTATGGAGGTGATCGGTGAAACTGCGACGAGTGTCTACACCTCTGAAACTTAAAAAGACATCATATCTTTGAGCAGAAGTCGATGAAGATTCTTCAGAAAGTTCACTAAGAATAACCATTGTCAATACTAATCTATCAGTAATACTGGAGTACGGGATATGTTTATAATCATAAAACAGTGGATATAAGTGGTTAGGTGAGCTTTCGGAAAATTGCCAGAAACATATAAAAATGAAGATATATTTGATAATTCATCCAAAACACATCTCCACGTTATACATTTTGTTTGTTCCTAATTATTCCCCTTTCATGATGTAAATAATATGTAATACCTCTAGAAGATTATTAAAAATTGAAAATGTCATTAGCATGCTGACTCATATACAAATTATGACCATTATAAAATTGAAATGGATGTATCAAATGCCGTTGGGAGGTTCCATGGAGTTTCCTGGAAATAAATTGTCATTAGCTTTCTAGCATTAGGTCACCAAGAGGTTACTCATTCGATCAAGAAAACAAGCAAAAAAAATACTAATCTGAAACCTATGGCAATATTTGGAAACTAATACAGCAGAACCAACGTACGTATGTGCAAGAAACGGTTTCGCTGAAACCGAAATTACAGCAATACCCTAAGATTTTAAAATTCTGTTGAAAAAAAGGATACTATTTTTTGGAAAGTGAATGGTGATCAAGATCGATTTTGTAATCTTTTTTTATTTCGGGTTTGAGTTTGTGAATTATATGTGAAAACTTATGACGCAATGTGAAAAAAGTACATAAAGTATTCTATTAAGTATCGTGAATTTGCTAACTTTGCAAGATAAACATGACGAAATGTTAGATAAGTACACGTACTATGCAAGATCAGTGATGTTGCGGATTAGGTTTTCGTTTCGCAGGAATGTATGTTGTGTGTATGAACAAAAGAACAACCGGTGTATGTGCAAAAAGATGAAAAAACTACTTAGAACTGATACGCAATGTATTCAACCTAGTAACATGCTTGAGAACGACAGATAAGTTCTATATAGTGGGCTGTATAAAACTCAAATATATGGAAAATGGCTCATTCATAATTTACTACTACAAAATATGTTATAGTCCAAACATATAAATAAAACAATAAATCTTATTGAATTGTGTTATTGTTTAAATCACTAGTTATAATACTCGTGCACACACGGGGTTTTTTCCTAAGATTTTAATGATGTATTATTATCGATTAATTTTTTATAATTTTGTTGATGTATTTTATCAAACTTTTATCTTTTATTAGCTCATTTATACACATCTTATGTTGCACACTTAATGCTACGATTACATTTCTTTCAGGTTATAATATTAACATTCAATTGTTTTTCATTTAATAAGTCTACCCTATGTGGATCTCAGAACTATAATGTTAGTTATTTATAATCATTCTATCGCAACTGAAATACAAAAACGAATGATAAGTGAGAAAAACTAAACTTAATCCAATTGTTTAACAAACTTACACTTTAAAAATAATCGAAGTTCACTTTTTTGATCAAATAATCTTAACCACCTACAATGGCGTTCCTTCGCTATTATTATACAGAATTTAAATCTGAAGAAAAAAAATTGATTTAACATATGGTAAGTATAATATGCAATAGATGGTTTAATAAGATACTATTTTTTTAGTAAATTCTCAATATTCGCACTCAGACTCACATATAAGCATAAGAATCAAGTTGATTATATACATTAATCAATAATGACCAATTACATACTTAAGTGTTAATTAATTAAATACACTATTCTGGCTTTTTATAGTTTTCTGTCACACATAAACATCCGAATAAGATGATTCATTGTTAAATCAAAGTAAGAAAATTGGACAACATGGATACATAGTTTTTGCCACAAAATACTCTACTCATGTGATTATTGATACTCAGCAATGACATTTATGCACAAAATAGTAAATATACCTAAATAGACCCAATAAATTTCAGTTCTTGGGTGTTTCTTTCTTAAGAAACTTTACGCTAAGAAAAGTACTCAATATGTGTTTCACTTTAGTCGATACAACAGATTTATCACCACTTGAACAGTTTAAAGGCAACCCAAGCCTTCCAATGAGTGGCGCCAACGGATTCTGTTTGCAAACTCCGTGCAGCCTGCAACATTACCACAAAAACTTAACATCAACATTAAAATAGACAGAGATATACATCTATGACTAATTAGTCGATACTTTAAATTGATCCTAAATCATGATTCTCCGAGGTCTATAGGAAAATCAAATGAGTAATCTGTACAAACTCGATCACCAATTCTTTCCCTAGTAAAATAACCTGAAAATGTAACTTAGTTGAATAAATATCCCACTTATAGCACTATTTTTACATAATAACTATAACTTTTTATTATATAACTACCTGAAATGAAGCATCATAGAGAGCTCTTGCAGCAGCTACGCCAGCAAAGCCACCACCAATAACAATAACAGATGGTGACGCAGAACACGTTGTTTTCATATTTGAATAGGACAATGTTACATTTGAAGCACAAAATATAACTGTTAACACATAAAGTACAAAGCAAGGCACTCATCACTAAACTTTTATTGAACCACATTAAAATTCGACAGTAAAAAAAACTTCATTAGTATCTGATAATTGTGTTTTTAAGGAACAATAAAATCGGTTTATTAGTAGCTGCACGAAAAGTTAACAACAATAAGGTTGGAAGATTCGAGCCTTGTATGTGAAAGTGCTTCAGTCACCAGCGCACAAAGTAATGCTTTAAATCTTAACACGATGCTGTAAGCAGGTTCACGGGTTGTAAACCACTAAAAATCACCCCTAAATTCAAAATACAACCAACATTCAAACCACGAAATAAGGAAAATTGTGATAAATTTTGAATCAAGTAATTTACAAAAACCTATAAATGATGTATACTTGTACAAATTCGTGATCCACAACATCATGCTGCATTAAAATTGTTGAAGTGATAATCTTCAATCGTATGATGCAAGGGGTCAATTATAAAAGCAACAACTGTTGATTCACCCTCCCTTCCACTGTCTTATCTTGTTCTTTTGACTTGCTTTCAAGCTTCGACTGAGGATCAATAGTTCTAAAATTTCAGAACTATTTTTACAGATTTGTATTTCAGATTCATTTTTGAGGTTATTTATTCAAGCTGCAATTCTAGACCTTTAACCTTTAATTCATAGCCACCCTTCTCTTCGACTGTCTTCTCTTGTTATTTGTTACATTGTTTCAAGTTGTTCTTTCAGACTTCGAATGAAAATCAAGAATTCTGATATCTCAAAGACCTATTTTCTTGAGTCGCTTTTTCTCTTCCACGTCTTTGCTTGAACAGTATTCATTTTTTCAACCTCATATTTCAAATTCTCCAACTGTTTTGCAATTCCTAGTCTGATTCTGTCTCCAAATTGCATAACGACTTCAGCTCTGGCTCTAAATCCTTCACTTGGGTAATTCCTCATTCTCTTCTAGCAATTTATGTTCATGTGCTATTATACCTACCAACTTCTATTTCAGAAAATCTATCTTAATCAAGTAACCTAATATTTTTTCTTTACTTTTCTCTAGTTGACTTTCTGATAACTTTTAGTCCGCCAACCATCTACTGCCTCTAACCGGCCAAACAGGTAAATTCATTTTATTCAAAAAGTTGTTTATTATTATTCTTGACATTATATCGTTTTTGAACAGGAAGTATTACAGGTTTAACCTGACCCGAGTTTGCTACCTTGAAGGCTTGAACAATAACTGTACCATGGGTAGTTAAAAGATACCATGCAATTACAACGTGGAGTCTTGTCAGCATATCTTTTTCAAGTGTGAGGTTGCTTTGAGTATTTGGAGGCTTGTTCGAGTATGGTGCGACTCTTCCATGCCTTTTTTCACTTCTAATTCTCATAGGAAAGATTGGTTGAATTCGTGGCCCGTTCGTAAAGAGAAGAAGCATCGTATGTTTATCATTATTGTGTCTACGCTATGGTTGATTTGGAGGTATCGCAACTGTGTCATATTTAGCTCTCATTCTTTGAGGAAATGTGACATCTTCGATAATATTCGATTGTATTCTTTCTCATAGCTTAAGTTTAGAGGTCGTAAGATTAGTAGTTGGACTGATTGGTTAAAATCTCCTATGTCTTTCTAGCTCCTTGCTAGTCTTCTTTGGTTTGTTTTTTTTTTTTTTTTTTTTTTTTTTTTTTTTTTTTTTTTTTTTTAATTATTAAAAAAAAAAAAAAAAAAAAAAAAAAAAAAAAAAAAAAAAAAAAACCCAACCCGAAAATTTTCCCGCATCTATAAAAATGTTAAAAATCAAGTTGAGAAAGGGGGTCCTATCCATCACCAACCTGCAAGTTTTGACACACTTCTAAATGGAGGTCCTTTGTTTAAATATGTGTTCCAAACAAATTACCTAAGTTTTCTTAGTTGAAACTCGTAGAAAAAAGTATAGCCCAATAATATGATCGTAATTCTTATAAATTTCTATGAAAGATATATGATCAATGCTTGCAACAATGTATCACAAAACACACTCATCTAACATACTTTATGAACTACTCATTTGAGAAATCAAGTGAATTCCTTAAGCTTAGGGGGTGTTTGGATTAGCCTACTTGAAACAACTTTAGATATTTGAAAGCCCTAAACCTCTTTTTATTAATCAACCACTAATCATTTCAAGATTAACCTTTTTGACCTAATTGTGTTGAAAAAATACAATAAGCCACTAAGCTTTTCTGACATGCTTATCTAAACACTTCCAAAATCACAATATAAAAAATATAAAGGTTGTTAATACCCTATTCAATCAAAGAACATCTTTTAACGTGTCAAACCTTTTCAAATATATGGATCTTAATAATGCCTAAATATATGGATCTTAATAACGCCTAACTAATCACAATTTCTATTAAGTCATATAACAAAGATCACTTGAATTGCAACATTCTCTTGATAGGGTTACACTACCTGGTTAAAAATTATGTTTCATTGTGTTGTATTCGTGTCCCGCTCCTGACCTGATTTTTCTCATTAGTCTGGGTCCGCACCTCCTGAGTTTCTACATATACCTTGGGTATTCAGTTGGGTAAGAAAACAAAAGCATGTTCGGTCATTCAAGAAAACAGATCAAATGGTATATTCCCAAAGAGTGGATCTAGAAATATTCATTCCCAAAAGGTTCAAAGAATAAGATAAAAGAACGTATCACATGGACTTAACATTGCCCTTAATGTATAGTTGGTACTTACATCCTCGCATTTGTTTAGTTGTATTATGTAGATTATAATAGGAATTACATACTTTTTGTAACTTTATATACACATTCACTACATATAAAGGAAATGGCCATATGTAGAGGTAGTTAAATATTTGAACAAATGAAAGCCATAACTAAACATACCCACAAGTTAAAAACTTGAAATGGTCTTTAACTTTAGCAATAAATGTTCAAAATTATAAACATATATTTTTTGTTTTTTAGTATATTTACCTTGACAAAGGGTATCCTTAGCAGTCATGATAACTCCCCAAGTAAATCATTCCCACCAAAACCAGGCTCTTTATTGTAAACGAAATATCTGAATAAAGTGATCAGTTGTTGACTAAGAGATCGTGGATTTTCAATGTTCTAGTAAATTATTAGAAGTGAATCAGTTTTATACCATTTTAACAGAAGAAAAAGAAAGTGTTGAGAAAAGTGGTACATTCTCAAAGAGATGAGTGTCCGCGTGCCTTGTATTTGCTTGCAACCTTGCTGCAATTTTTGTAGTAACTTAAGTAGACAAATCAAAAAGTGGTCATCAAGTGGAACACATTATGTTAGTCTAGAAAAATATGATATCGAATATGGTTACTGCAACCACCACAATGGGTCAAACTGATTTGTTTTGATCCATACCAAAACCATAATAGCCTATACAACCAAACAACCGATTTGTGAATTTCAGGCGCAAGCTTACTTACTGGTGGGATATTTGGGAATGGCTTCTCCACTCTACTCTCTGATATTTACAAATAACACAATGGAAAGAAACTCACCGATTATATACACAATCATATAAAGATATAATGAATCTTGGTGCCCTGAAATTTAAAAAAAAAAAAAAAAAAAAAAAAAAAGGTACCATTACAAATCTGTAACTACATAATATGAAAATACAAAAAACAAAAAAACTACAAACGTCTAAAGAAAATTTAAATACCTGTTCATCCATTAGGATCATATCAATGCCACCTAGCTCTGCTAGATTGTTGTTGGAATAATATTGATTCCAAAGAGATGTTATCTTTTCTTTACCTTTTTCAGCATTGAGTGACTTTGATTGTTATACCTACAAAAAAAACACACTGGAGATTTGTTGTTCTTAATTGAGTGAGCAACTGCAGACTTTTATTGATAGTTGTGACATATTAGGTGTAAAGTCGGTTTAATTGTGGGCTTTTAAGAATTGTATTACAATACAAATTTGTATTATATTAAGAAGTATTTAGTTTTTACTAAAATTTACATTTTAGTCCAACAATATGGGAAAAACTTTTAAAAAACAGAAACTTCTGCCTTACTAAAGTCACATTAACTACAACATACACAAACAAAATTTTCCCACAACAGGAACCAATCACTGATGCCATTTCATAGCCCTAATAATGTATGTACATACATCTAATAGCTTAAAATCACACATGGACTCAAAAAGGAGATGCTATCTGTAATAGCTTAAAATCACACAAGGACTCAAAAAGCAAATGCTACCTGTTATAGAGATGAATGTAGGAGAACACTTTGATGCCTAAAATGTGAAAACCGTACAAACTCTCTGCTTGATAAGAAAATAAACATGAAGCTAAAGATGATAGATTTGTATAACGCGTGTTTTGTTTATATAAGTGTTCCTTATTTTCAACCATTCAGAAAACCAAACCCATGCCAATCCAAGCTGCTGAAGCTGTCGATTTGGCTCCTCCTAGTTTCCCTTAAACATGAGTTTCTTCAGTCTATGATATTCAAAAATGGCAATTCAGTTTCTTCGGCTTACTAATGTCAACCAGAATTACAACTACATAGATGATTAGGTTGCAAAATTGACATTACTTCTTGATAATAACACTAATTATTGTATCAGGAGAGTGAAACAACAATATGACAACAAATCATACACTTAATGAATTAATGTTATAACCCAAACATAAGTTATTGAAGAATCATCAAATTAAGATCCCCAATCATCGATTAAAGCACACGACACAAACCACGCAACTTATGAACTTAATTAACAAAAAACCATAAACCCAAGATCAATAATCAAATATTAATATAGCTTAAATTCATTAACCGAAAAGCATACCTTTAATTTATCAAAATAACGGCCATTGAGTAATGCTGTTTTGGAGTTATTATAATCTTCGAATGACTGGAAATTGGCCGTAGGGTTAATTGTGATCAATGATCAATCTCAGGTTTTTATGTTTGATTACTGGGGTGTTTTGTGTTGTTACGATTCTTTTTTTACTTTTGTAATGTTATGTGAGTTAGGAAGAAGAATGTGTGTTCCGCTTTTTTTTAATTTTACACTTTGCACCCAAATTTATTATGTATTATATCTCAAGTACTTGTGTATATTTAATTTTTTCCAACATATAACATGTATAGACGAAATTTTAAATTTTTTTGCTAAATCCGGAAATATTTATACTTTTTTAATCCAAAAATTTTTATTTATAAAATAGCAAAAATTAAATTATTTCCTAATAAGAAATGAATTGATTTTTTTGAAATGAAAATTTTCCAAAAGTGGTTTTGTTTTATTAGGAAAAAGATTTTTAAAGGCAACTTGTTCTTTATAACTAACTAAAACTCGATATGTAACCGACTAGAACAATAGAATCCAATAGACATAGTAGGTACAGTAAATCAACTTCTTAACCACAATAATATAAAACAAATTTTCTTTTATAAAAATGGTTTGTTATCTTAGATTGAACTAAATAAGTAGACAAATAGTAGATAATTAGTTATTTACATGCATCAAAGATAAACCCTAGCATAATTGAGAATAAATAAACAAAATTGAGAAGAGTTACCTATAAAAGAGTCATTGAGGAAACATAAATTAAATATATATATGATAATGTGTATCAAACCACAAAGGCTATATGCCTATATATGCATTTTGCCTGTCGTCGTTCGCAACTAACGTAGGTATATATGACTCAGTTCAAACATAAGGTCTGATAGTGGGCTACAAAAGGGTTTTGTATTAACATATGTATGTAGTGAACTTTTGATAAAATGGTGCCCCACGAAAGTTTTGGACCCCGTGCATTGGCCCAGCCCACCCTTGCCCAAATCCTGGCTTATGTTGTCTAAGACAGTGCCCACCATTAGCCACAAAGTTCACTAAATTTTCATCAAACGCCTGTTTTAAACAAAAACATTGACTTGCTTTGTAGTCTTTGGGGCTCACCAGATTCAGATGATAGAACTATTGTGCGTATTTTGTTGTTCATTTGTGTCGTATTAAAAAAAATATGGACGATAATTATGCATTAAAGAATTGTATGAAATTAGTATTTGCATTACTTTTTACTTTATTTTTTTTTAAATGCCATTTCTAACCCCTTTTAGGGGTGTGGTAACATGCCGTTACCGTGTCATTTGTGCCAAATCAGCGACACCTCATATTTTCACATTACACACAAAAAATAACCCTCCCTCGTTTCACATGTCATTTCACATTTTTTGGGCCACACCATTTAATATTTTTCTCAATTTTACAAAACAAACTAAATTTTTATTCATTTAATAAAAATACAAATAATAATTAAAAAAATAATAAGAATAAAATGTATAACTTATTATCACAGCCCAATATACATAAACAAAAAATGTTTAGTGACCCAAATACGCACACCAAGCCCCATATATTTATAATCTTTTTAAAGAAAAAATTATACAACTTCATCTTTTACATTGTACCATGCGCACACACTTCACACACACACCTCACACATCAAATAAACACACTAAAAAAACACAACCCAAACACAACCCCCCCCCCCCCCCCCCCCCCCCCCCCCCCCCAAAATAATAATAATAATAATTAAAAAAAACAGCGTGTGTGAATTCACTCACAAACCAAATGGCGCTAGGCTATAGTCGTTTGGTGGCGCGACAATGGCGGCGCCGTTGTGAACGACACGTAGGAATGGCGTCGGTGGAAAGTGACCACACCCCTTCCTCTTAGGATGATAAATAATCGTGTGTGGTCACATCCGGAATCTAAGTGATTCGGTCCATTCACCCAGAGACAAAGGTGTTAATAAGTTACATTATAGTTAACATGGCTTGTATGACGCTTTTTTACCTTTTTTTTTTTTTTTTTCTCTTGGCTAGTTTTTAATAGAAAATTTTGCCGTTAAAAGAACGCTTATTTTTCTAATATGGAAATGCTTGTTGAGTTGTTGTTGGTCAAGTTGATGCCCACTTCTTTCGGCCGCCCCGTTTTGTTTAAGTGATTTAACAACAAAGGCCCTCGGTTATCCACCCGTTTCGCAGTTGTGACTTGTGATTGCATACCAAATTGGTTCTCTTTTACGAAGACAAAGCTATGTTATGATATTCGGGTGCTTACGTTAACTGCTTTTTAGTGAAGGGAAAGGGTGTTAGAGTTTTACAACTATATTGGGAGTTGGTAAGGAAAAAATGAGTCAACACCATTTTTGGAGATTTGGTCATATCATATTATCATATCTTTGAATGCATCAACACCAAACACCACTGTTTTTAACATACAGGATGAATTTTGACATTAAGTAAAAGTGTTTGACCAAAGGTCACAATCATGTATAGTTAACTAGACTTTGAGAGTTTGAGGTTAAGAAAGTCAATTTGTAAAGAAGGTATGTGGCTGGCCAAATGGTCAACGACCAGGATATCAATGAGTTAAAACCAACGGCAAGAGTTATAGCGACGGGGTTATTTGTTAGATTAACCCCCTATTTTTTATTTTATTTTTTTTGATTTTTTTTTTTATTTTTATAATTTTGTTTATATCAAAAAGCTATAAACCTGAAAGTGCGGAACAGAAAATATAAAGTTTAATAAGTCAAACGCTTAAAACTGTCAGAAATACGGAACAGAAACTGACAAAAACTGAGCTGCACTAGAAAAAAATAGGGGACAAACAGGGAGACAATGGGCCTGCCACCCTTGTCCCCCCGTTTCCCTAACAGTCCCCAAACCAACTTCTTTCTGAACTGACTGGGGTTGTACTATATTGACGAGGGACAAGGGTGCCAGGCCCCTTGTCTCTCTGTTTGTCCCCTATTTTTTTTCAGTGCAGCTCAGTTTTTATCAGTTTCTGTTTCGTATTTTTGACAGTTTTAAGCATTTGACATATTAAATTTTATATTTTATGTTCCGCACTTTCAGGTTTATAGCGTTTTGATATAAACAAAATTATAAAAATAAAAAAAAAATAAAAATAAATAAAAATAAATATGGGGGGTCATTATAAAATTATAGGGGGTTATTATAACCCATCCCACTGACTATTGTGTTGAAAACCAACTTCTTTGTTGTGTGAACGGTGAAGAATTTGGTGAATAAGTTTAGAAAAGTCTATTCAGATCGAATTATAAAATACAAAAAATTAATAGTTAATTATTTGGCGTGACATAAAGTAATCTTAGGCTACTTGCAGTAATCTCGATCGCCATATAGTCGACCGATTGAAATGTTAGTCGGCCTTATTGTGGCCAATCGGTCGCGATGAGGTCAAGGGGTTTTTTTTTTTTTTTTTTTTTTTTTTTTTTTTTTTTTTTTTTTTTCAATCGTATAGCCGACCGAAACAAACACATATAAAAACAAAACTCTCACTTACCAATTAATTTTAATGAAGGTCACCGCTGCTGTAGCAAAAAATCTTTGGTAAGTTATTGGAGAGAGAAATCTAACGTGACGGGTAAAATGAAGGTCAATCCCCTAAGACTTAAATCTTTAGAAACTATCTATCATAGTCTCGTAGTGATATCCGGTAACTTATTTCATATGCCGACACCCTTCAATTTAAATTTTTCATTCTTTTGTTGACTTTCCATTGTCCAAGCCCTTCTTATTAGACTTTTAAACCATATAATTATCTTCGAGTTTAGGTTGGATTTTGTTAATACAAAAGTTGGGCGTTCCTAGTTTGGGCTCTTGCTCTCGTACCAATTCGCTCTTAATGCTTGAAACATGCGCACTAAGAAAGTAAACAAACACCGTTAGGCTTATCGTGGGATTGTCTCCCACAATTATCCTCCGGCGTGAGAGTAAGTAATCGGTTTTTAGGGTTCTCGTAAAGAGTTTAGGGTTTGTGAATCGTACCTTTAATGAGAATTATGTCATTCCTTATATAGGCGCAGAATCCTTGTAGGTTTCGTGCTCCTTACATTTTGCACACATGGTGCTTATCCGGCCCAAGGATCCTTATCCATAGATAGAAGATCCTTATCTATACCATATATAGTTTGGTTGGGCTTGGGTCTACGTGAGTCCAATCCCATTATCAATGTGGTCCAAGTTATAATAGCTCACTCATGGTGGTTTTGGGCCTTAGTGATGTTTATCATTTGGGCTCGTGACCCAAATATAGACTATACGTCTTCATGTCCCCCCAGTCTAGTATGCGCGGCTCGTAGCCGCGGATGCTAGACTAGTGAGAGCAGCGGTAAGCGTGGCGGGAGGAATTTAGAAATTTGCCACCCACTATGAAGAACTATGTATCTATTCCAAGATATTTCAAAAAACTGCCTCGGGGAACAGGGAGTGTGTCCATGTACTCCTTGGAAAACGGGAAAAAGTGCATGTACCTTTCATATTCTAGCCACACGTTTTTACGAGTGGAATCCACGTGGCTCTCATCCTAGGGTTTTGGTAACCCTATATAAAACCGCCTCCCTTTTACCAAAGAACACACAGTAAAAACACACATTCACCATTTTACAATTCTTCAAAGTGTTTTCCAAAGAAATCAACTGTTTCATTAGGTAATTGCGCGTGCGCATCTTAGTAGGTCTTGTTATACTGTTAAAATGGTTGCTTAGTTAGAGGAGTTTCGCTCTGCGATGGATGAGGATGACGTGCGTCAGTTCTCATCTGATTACTTTATTCCTCTGGATGTGCATCCAGAGGCCCCGGACGTCGATGCGTGTATTGCCGATTTCCCCGAAGGGAAGATAGGGTTATACACGCGCTTTTTTGAGTGCGCTAACTATCGCGTACCAATATCCATATTTTTGAGCAACGTGCTCAATTTCTATCACCTTCATATCTCTCAGCTGCACTGTATAGGTGCGGCGAAGATATCAAACTTTGAAGTAAACAGTCGTTTACTTGCAACAAACCCGACCGTCGACCTATTCCGTGCGTTTTACCACACAACGTGTTCGCATGGATGGGTATCCTTTGCGAAGCGCGCAGGGAGCCTTCAGTGTTATACCGATAAGGTAGATTCCTTGAGGCATTGGAGGGAATATTTTTTCTGGGTGGATGATGTGGTGTTTCCTTCACCATTTGAGTTTTATACTCAAGAAACGTTGCCGAGGGATGGGCGCCCCGCACCCGGTTCGTATAGCTTGGCGGATGCGTAGACTATTGATGCCAACTGCATCCCCATTAACCCTTACCCTGAGGAGTTTTTGGTGCACATGGGGTTGAGTCGCAACTATTTCCATGGTGCTGACGAGGTGCCAACCTTCATTGATGAGAGCGGCCGGGGTGGTCATCCCTTTTTATTGTTCGCTTCAAATTATGTAAGTTTTTCTATTTGCGCACTTTTAGTAACTAATCATGTGTTTTTCTATTTGTTTATGTGTTGCGCAGAGATGGATTTGTTTGCCGTGGTGAAGCTTGAGAAGCCGAAACAGGTGACCGTTGGTGTGCACCCTCTGAGGGAGAACGAGCAACTGCTCTTGGATGCGACTGCTGGGCATCTGACTGTGTTGGGGCCAGCTGGTCATGAAGATTCGCCCCCTCTTCTTGTGACGCCAGTACAGAGTGTGGCTCCTACTATGGAGTCTGCAAATGTGGAGAAGTTACAAGCTGAATCTTCTGACAGCGTGGAGGAAGTAGAGCCTCAGGTGGTAGTGCAGAATCTGAAGCGCAAGGGAGAGGATGATGCCCCTGGTACTTCCAAGAGGAGGCGTCATCTGATTGCGGATGAAGAGTCGTCTACGGAGGATGATACATCCACTATTGGCGCGGAGAAGGAGACTGCAAAGGCTTCTCCGCTTCTGTAAGTGATATTCCACATTCCTCCTTATTCTTTATATATGTATTATTACTTGTCGTAATATGCGCTGACTTGC
This sequence comes from Artemisia argyi, assembly GCA_030686995.1. Lineage (NCBI taxonomy): Eukaryota > Viridiplantae > Streptophyta > Magnoliopsida > Asterales > Asteraceae > Artemisia > Artemisia argyi. Next base: position 71,396,388 of record CM060687.1, read on the forward strand.
TTCCTTATTCATTGTAGTGACCATGCTGCGAAGGATGATGCGGCATTTGTGGAGAGTGTGGTCCCTCCTCAAAATGAAAACGTGGAGGAGGGAGTGAAGGTGGCTGAGGACGTATCTGCGTAGCAACTGTTGGTGGAGTTGGCTACTGCTGCTGAGCGCCAAACTGAGCTGGTCGCTCAGTTGAAGACGCGATATGCCGGGAAGAGCAGCACTCTTGCCCAAAAAGATGAGGAGATTGCTCTTCTCCGCGCGCAGCTGGCTGAGGCGCAAGCGGAGGTGGGGTCCTTCAAGGCGCACGCAGACAAGGTCACTGGCGAAAAGTTGACCATGATGGCTGAGCTGCAGCACGCGCGGGGGGAACTTCATCAGTTTAGGGCCAACCTTACTTGGGCGGTAAGGTATCTTGAGGAGAAGAAGGACGAACATTTTGCGAACAATGCTGAGTTTCGCCTGCGTATGGAGAAGATCATCAAGGTGCAGGAGGAGAAGTTGCGCGGCCTGAGCATAGACTATGATGAGGAATTATACCCGCATCTTATGTCTACCATAGCTGAACGCAGGTACGTTTTTATATATTTTCTGCAATGTTGCCTTATATTGATTGATTTGTTGCTTCTCCGTTAATACATCCTTTTCCTGTTTATGTAGGTGGTTGATTAGTCATGGCTTGCGCCTGGCTGCGATGGGCACCTTAGAGTCTCCGGAGGTGTTGGGGACCTTTGGAAAGGTGGTACAATGCGCCGTGGAGCGTGGTAGGGCGCAAGCTATGGAGGAGCTCCATGAGGCAAAGGCGTTGAACGTGGCACTTACTGAGGTGCCTGGCTACAACGCCAGTGCTTATGACGAACTGATGCAGGCCATGGAGGGGATGAAGCTGCTTGAACTTCCACATATTGCGCGGCTGGAGCGCGACCAGGATAACCCTATAAAGGTAATTATGGAGGGGTTGACCCTGGGGCGCCATATCTTGGAGGATGCAGAGGTGCAGCCAGACTACTTTCTCAAGCCTGACGAGTCGCAGCTGCAGGTTCCTGTTTTTGCACAGCCACGCCATATGTTGAATCCTTTTGCTCTTGAAAAGGAGATTCCTCTTAAGGAGGTGTTGGAGCTGCACGCAGAAAGAGCTGCCAAGCAAAAGGGTATTAAGGGCAAGGCCGTCTTATGCGGTGTGGGCGCTGCGCATATTCCCAGGTCAGATGGGATTCCTGTTAGTGTAGCGACCGTATCGCCTAAGGATGCGTTGCTCTTGAGAAAGCTTCAAGAGGCAGGAAGCTCTGCTGCCCCAGAAGATAGTCCTGAGCATCGTCATAGCATATAGGCTTTTTGTGACTTGTATATTTATTGTATAAATAACAAAGTATATCTTTTGCGTGTTATGGTATCTGTTCGTAGATTGTTGTCTTTTTATGTAAAATGATTAAATAAGATACTCTTTTTGGAGTTATGTTTAAATTAAGTGCGTGACTTAAGATAAATTATAAGTATAAACTTGCATTGTGTTTGCAAAGTTTTATTGTGTGACCAAGAGTCTTGGCTCGTTGTTTTCTAAGCTTGTACGTGACATTTGTGCATCCTTCGTGGGATGCGCAAGGAAACTTACTTCAACGTCTTGAAGGTAAGGTGCCTAGCAAGGATGCGTGATCCAATGTTGATGGGTTTGCAACCCTCTTACTCAACGAGTTAGTTAGTAGGTTTACTCATCCTTTATGCCATCATGGGTCTTAATTAGTGCATGCACGCCATGTAGGCAAAAATATAGTATAACAATATTGACACATATAAGAATGTACGCAATAAAGTGAAATGTGTTATGGAGTTAGCTAGAAACCATAACGTTTTATTGATACTTGCAAGTTTTTAAAAAAGTAAAAAAAAAAAACAATTCCTAACAAAGAAAAGACAAAACAAACAATTATTGGGCACATACTAAAGTGCAAAGTTGTCTGTTTGTGGGCCGTAGCCTTTCCTAAAGATAACATCTTTTGAGGTTGCAGATATTCCAAGTGCGCGCCAGGTCGTGACCTTCCATATCGCGCAACCTGTATGCACCATTGCCTAGTGCATCAGTGACCTCGTAAGGTCCTTCCCATTTGGGTCCAAGCTTGCCTGTGTCTTCTGCGTGGCTCCCGTCGTTAGTGTGGTATACAAAGTCTCCTGGTCTGAAGGAAGTATGTTTGAATTTTGCGTCATAATACTTCTTCATTTTTGCTTTTGCCTTTGCTTCGCGTATGGCTGCGCGTTCACGCCTTTCTTCTAGCAAGTCCAAGTCTATGCGTCGTTCCTCGTCATTTGTTGTGACGTTGACCTCTGCTGTTCGTATAGTTGGCATCCCTATTTCAGCTGGTATGACGGCTTCTGTCCCATAGACAAGAGAAAATGGTGTGTCTCCGGTACTGGTTTTGATTGTGGTACGGTGCCCCCATAAAACGTGTGACAACTCGTCCACCCATTTTCCTTTGTGTCTGTCGAGGCGTGCTTTTATCCCTTCGCCTAAGCTACGATTCGCGCGCTCACTAAACCATTGGTTTGTGGGTGTTTTACTGAATCAAAGTGTTGTGTGATGTTCAATTGCGCACACCAATCTTTAAATGGGTTGTCACAGAATTGTTTTCCGTTATATGATATGATTTCACCTGGTAGCCCAAAGCGACACACAATATTGTCCCATACGAAGCGTTTTACCTGATTGCCCGTGATACTCACCACTGCCTTTGCCTCGATCCACTTCGTAAAGTAGTCAATGGCTACGATGAGGAACATTAGCCCTCCCGCTGCAACTGGGAAAGGGCCTGCGATGTCAATGCCCCATTTATAGAATGGCCATGGTGAGGTGATGGGGGTTAGCTTTTGTTGTGGTTGGCGCGGAATTGGTCTGTGTACTTGGCAATTGCTGCATTTTTTTATCATATCTCGCGCATCGCGGTGCATAGTAGGCCAATAATATCCTGACCGTAGAGCCCGCGTTACAACGGACCGTGGTCCTAAGTGCATGCTACATGATCCAGCGTGAATTTCTCGGAGTACATAGTCTGCTTGAAGAGGTCCAACACATCGGAGCCAAGGTTGCAAGAAAGAACGTCGATATAGGATGTTATCTCGTAGTTCAAATCGCTGCGTTGTGCGCCATACTCTTCGAGCGTTCTTATGATCTTGTGGTAAGATTCCTTTGCTAATGAATTCAATGATAGGTGTCATCCACGTGGGATCTTGTTCTTCTATCACAGTGGATACTTCCATCTCCAAGATTGATTTGTTTTTTAGAGTTTCTACCAATACCTGTTTTGATAAGTGCGCAAAGCTTGTAGATGCAATCTTGCTAAGCGCATCAGCTTTTCTGTTGTCCCCTCTAGGTACTTGTTTGATTGTGAACCTATCAAAGTTCTGAATTAAGGACTTGGTTTTTTCCAGGTATTGGATCATGTGTTCATCCTTGGCCTCATACTCACCTAGCACATGGTTAGCTACTAGCCTGGAATCCACGTTTGCCTCCAGGTTGCGTACACCCATTTGAATTGCAATACGCAGTCCAGCGAGTAAGGCTTCGTATTCTGCCTCATTGTTTGTGGCTGTGAATTCGAAACGCAGCGCGTAGGTGAACTCCATTCCTTCTGGATTAGTCAGGATAAGGCATGTGCCAGATCCATCCAAGCATGAGGATCCATCTGTGAATAGGATCCAAGGTTCCTGTAGGTCTGTTTTGCTTTTTGAAGGTGGACTATCAGTATCTGGCTTTTCAATAATAAAGTCGGCTAATATCTGCCCCTTGATTGCAGTGCGTGGTCTATATGAGATGTTATACTCGCTTAACAACACACTCCACTTTTGCAGCCATCCTGATGCGTCAGGTTTAGAGATAACTTGTTTGATTGGTTGGTCTGTGATTACAGCTATTGGGTGCGCTTGAAAGTATTTGCACAGCCTTTTAGCTGCGAATACTAGAGCTAAGACCAGCTTTTCCATGGCGCTGTAGTTAGTCTCTGTCTTCTTCAATGCTTTGCTTACAAAGTATATGGGTGTCTGGACGGAGTTTCTATCTGTCAATAGTATTACGCTAACTGCTCTGTGGGTTGCAGATAAGTACATAATTAACTCTTCCCCTGGTCGCGGTGCGACAAGTTTGGGGAGTGATGCCAGATGCTGTTTTAGCTGTTGGAAAGCTTCTTCTGCTTCCTCAGTCCAACGAAAGTCTCCCTTTTTGGTGCACTTCGTGAGTGTTTTAAAGAGAGGGAGTGATTTGTCTGCTGACTTAGATAAGAAACGGTTTAGCCCAGCTAGCTTTCCATTTAATGACTGGACTTCTTTGAGTGTGCGCGGTGAGGGAAGATCGATAACAGCTTTTGTTTTTTCTGGGCAAGGCTTGATTCCATCAGGTTCTATTAAGTATCCGAGGAACATGCCTTCTGTCGCCCCAAAGGTGCACTTCTTGGGATTTAACTTCATGTTTATTTTTCCCAATGTTTTGAACGTTTCCTCGTTGTCGCACACCAATTCATCCTCTGTGTGGCTCTTGATGACAAGGTTGTCAACGTAGACTTCCAAGTTTCGACCTACATGTTTTTCGAAAGCCGTGTCCACCAATTGCTGGTATGTTGCGCCTGTGTTTTTTAGGCCAAAAGGCATTTTCGTGTAGCAATAGACCCCTTGACTGGTGTGGAAAGCTGTTTTTTCTTCATCCTCCACTGCCATCTGGATTTGATGGTATCCATTGTATGCATCTAGGAAGCACTTAAAAGGATATCTGCACAGGGATTCTACCTTCCAATCTATCTCTGGCAGTGGATAGCAGTCCTGTGGGCATGCTTTGTTAAGGTCTGTGAAGTCTACGCACATCCTCCAACTGCCATCGCTCTTCTTTACCATCACTGGATTAGAGAGCCAGTCGTGATAGTATACTTCACGCATAATGCCTGCGTCTACAAGTTTGTGTACTTCTTCCAGAATAGCTTTTGCGCGATCAGGGGCTTGGCCGCGCTTCTTTTGTCGTATTGGGGGATATCCTTGTCGGATTTGTAGCTTATGCTCCGTAATGGAGCGTGACACTCCAGTCATGTGCTTTGGTTCCCACGCAAAAATATTCAGGTTCTTTGGCAAGAGTGCGCACACAGCTGCTTTACCTTTGTCAGATAAAGATCCTCCAATTGAAATTTGTTGATCTGGGTAATCGGGGTGAATAGCGACCTTTAAGTTTGGTGTTTTCTCTGTGCGCTGTTCTGGAATATTCTCCACATCACTGGTTACTGCGTTGCATTCTTTGGGTGGTACCGTGGTGTTGTAGAGGGTGACAATTCCTCCTTCTACTGGAAATTTAAGCATCCCATGTGCTGTGGATGGTACAGCGCGCATGGATGATATTCCAGGTCTCCTAATGATGTCGTTGTACGGTGAGGGAGACTTGATTACCATGAAATTTATCCATGTTGCTGTTGAGTGTTGTTCATCGCCCACAACTACAAGTAAACGTAATTGCCCCATAGGCCATATCTTTTCCCCTGTGAATCCAATCAGCGACGTTGTGGTTGGTATTAATTGACTTTGTATCTCAGGTCGTAGCCTTTTGAAGCAATGATCATATAGAATGTCTGCGGATGCCCCTCCATCGATATACATGCGGCGAATCTCGTGTCCCCCAGTATGTATCTCAATAGTTAGTGGCTCTACTACTGCCTTGTCCGCAGCTAGAGTGGGGAAGGATATTTCCTTTTCTGAAGAGAACCTTTGACTGACTTTTTGTTTTGTCTTGCGTTGCCATGACTGTATCATGTAGATGATGTCCGCTTTGTCTTTGAGAGGTTCTTTTTTGCCCCCATTCTTTTGTTTGTCCTTCCCTTCTTTAATGTTTTTTACGAGGTGATCCATTCTACCTTCCCTTACTAATTTTTCAATTAGTTGTCGTAGCTGGACGCACTCGTTGGTTGTATGGCTTTTTTGGCCATGATATTCGCAGTATCCATTCCCTATGCGCTTGTCCTCTGCGGTACGCATTGGCGGAGGTTTTGGGAAGTTTGCTCCTTCTGTTACAAATATTTCCCTCGGAGTCTTTGTGAGAGGGGTATACTTGTCATTATCTCGTCCACTGCGATACTTCTTGCTGCGGTTGCTATTCTGATCATTGGATTGTCTCCTAGGCTGTTCTTGTTGCCTATAATTTGAGTAGCCTTTTTTGCTGTCCGCAGCGGCTGCTTCTCCTTGTATGAAGGATCTTGTGCGCTTCATTAGCTCATCGAAGGTTTGGGGAACTTTGTCGTTTAGCTTCCGAATGAGTTCTGGGTTATTAATCCCATTCATGAACCCTGAAATTTTTAGGACTTCGAGATACGCTTTGACCTGTATGCACTCATCTTTGAAGCGTTCCATATAAGCACTGGTTGATTCCCCTTGGCGCTGTTTTACTCTGGCTAGTTCAACAGGGTTTTTAGCGCACTTCTTTCTTTGGGTGAAGTTTAAACGGAATGCTTTCCGCAATTCTTCAAACCCGCCAATGCTCCGTCGTGGGAGCTTGCTAAACCACGTGCGCGCATTCCCTACTAATGTGGAATTAAACATATGGCACCATACAGGTTGTGGCCAATTTTCGATAGTAGCAGCCGATTCGAAAATTTTTAAGTGGTCATCCGGATCACCTGTTCCATCATATGTTTTGACATTAGCGGGCATGCGCCTCCTCTTGTGATCGGAGTAATCGCTGATGCGTCGTGTAAATGCATCAACTTTCTGGCGACGCCACGGAAGAGAAATATCTTCGTCTTCTTCTTCACGACGTTTTCCTCTAGACTTCCAGTGTCCTGTTTCCTTATCCTCGTTGTCCGAGGAGTCGGTGGAGGAGAAGTAATCTCTTTTGCGACGCTTGCGCCCGCTTCCTTCAGAGGAAGAGCTCGAGGGGCTTTCACTTGGGGATATTTTCCTCCGTAATCTGTCGTGAATTATTTTGCTCCCAGACCTAGAGGAACCTTCGCTTGGTGACTGTTGAGGTCCTAATCTGTCTTGTATCCCTCGACTAACAAGTCTGGAATGAACATTAGTGCGCCTCTCGCCGTCTTCATATTCCTCTGAATACTGTGAGTCAGATGCCGTACCCAGCCTATCATGGATAGTGGTACGTCTTTCATTATTGTCGCGTCTTCCTCGTAGGTGGCGCGGTGGCGATGATTCGCGTTCAGGACCAAAGTTGAGCCGGGCTTGTAGGCTCGTACTCGACCTTCTCCTCGTTTCTTCTTGCATGAGGGCGGTTAAAGTTTCGCAATTTTGGGATACAAAATTACTCAACGTTAGGTTAGGCGCGTCCTCATTCACTGCAAGAATATCTGCCTCAGTATTGGGCACCCTATCTCTGTTAGGTGCGCCCGGTGGCACAGTGTTGTCCACTGTAGGTGCCGTTTGGTGAGGAGTATTGAAGAGGGTGCGCTGGAGTTCTTCAACGCTTGGGACTACGGTGGTGATGTGGGTAGTCCTTACAGGCAATTCCACCGCTAGGAGAGGTTGGGTTGGTCCCGTTTCTTGGTGACCAGGCGCACTGGTTGTCCCAGAGGCCTGCCTAGGGGTCGAATCTTGTTGATTCTTCCTCTGGGGGTCACATGTTTTTTCCAACTGCGGAGTCCGCTGGCTTGAATTTTTATTCTTCGTCATTCTAGTTCCTTAGTTCTTTAGTCGTGCGTCCCATGGATGGCGCCACTTGTTGATTCAAAAGTTGGGCGTTCATAGTTTGGGCTCTTGCTCTCGTACCAATTCGCTCTTAATGCTTGAAACCTGCGCACTAAGAAAGTAAACAAACACCGTTAGGCTTATTGTGGGATTGTCTCCCACGATTATCCTCCGGCGTGAGAGTAAGTAATCGGTTTTAGGGTTCTCGTAAAGAGTTTAGGGTTTGTGAATTGTACCTTTAATGAGAATTATGTCATTCCTTATATAGGCGCAGAATCCCTGTAGGTTTCGTGCTCCTTACGTTTCGCACACATGGTGCTTATTCGGCCCAAGGATCCTTATCCATAGATAGAAGATCCTTATCTATACCATATATAGTTTGGTTGAGCTTGGGTCTACGTGAGTCCAATCCCATTATCAATGCGGCTCAAGTTATAATAGCCCACTCATGGTGGTTTTGGGCCTTAGTGATGTTTATCATTTGGGCTCGTGGCTCAAATATAGACTATACGTCATCAGATTTGATTCATTGATATTTTATTTATTTATTTATTTTCCTCTCAAAAGTGGATTTTAAGTTCATATCATTTAGTTATTCGAAATACTAGTTATAAGTCCTGTGCACGCACAAAATTTACACATAAATCAAATTTATTTTAAAATTTTGATTTACTATATGAACATATAAGAATTCACCCGTGAAAATTGTGATATAAGTACAACTAATAAATATACATGAGTTTGTCATTATGTATTAATGTCTATTAATATTTTATACCAAATTTTATTAGATGAAAGATTTAACTTTGTTTAACTAACATAGATATTGAGGTTGAGGTTGAGGTTGATGTTGTTGTTATTTAACTTTAACTATTGATATCATGTTGTGCAAAATATGCGAGTTTAATAGCACCTAATGAGCGTTAATGAAGTTAAAATATATTCCATAAAGTTTTTAAAATTGTTTTTCCGGATATCCATATATAAACTTTAAATAATAATTATATGAGCCGTTGTTATAAGTACAATAGTGTATATTAATATCATGTTGTACAAAATGTGCGAGTTTAGTAGCACGAGCGCTGTCGTTGTTATAAGTTAAAATACAACCATATATAACTTTTATTTAGCTGATATAGATATTGAGGTTGATGTTGTTGTTTAACTTTTAACAATTGGTATCATGTTTTATGAAATGTGCGAGTTTAATAGCACATAATGAGCTGATGAAGTTAAAATATACCCCGTAAAGTTTTTCAAATGTTTTCAGAATATCCTAAAATAATAATTACATGAGTCGCTGTTATAAGTACAACCGCGTATATTTATTTTCATATCACAGTAACTCTTGATTAAAATTTGATATTTATATGAACGTTAATAATAATTTAACCATATTTAATATTCAAATCCGTGTACGCATAGATTAAACTTTTAAATATGATAACATGCATCCTTATTTAACGTGCATAGTAAAAGGAATATTTAGTAGATGAAAGTTTAAAACTAATATTTATTTTAAAAACATTTAACGTATATTAAAACTAATTCGTATATTTATTAAATTTTGTAAGTTTAATGGATGGAAGTCTCAAGCTAATACTAATAATCATGCAATTGTAAACAAAGTTCATATTATAAAGTATATGGGGTATAAAGTGTAAGGAGGTATTTGTTTATTATCTAAAGTTATCAAAAAACATGAAGATTTATAATTTTACACTTAACTTCATATAATATATTTAAAATTCAACCATTAATGTTTTATTAATTTCTTCCTCTTTTTTAAGTTTTTATTTTCATAAATTTGACACTTATATTTTTATATGTTTTTTTTCTCAATCAAATTATTCACCAAATTTATTAAAGTTTGACCAAAATCAATTCAATTTTAACTTTTTATTCGCCAATCATATTGCTCGATTTCGCCTATGTGTCAAAATCGAGCTTTTCTGTTGGTCCAATTTTTTTTACCACTAAGATTGGTTTTGCAAAAGCACTCGCAAATGATGTAATTCCTTTATTATATAAAAGATATAGAGGTGTTGATGTAACTTTTTTAATTATTCCGTAATTATGGTTTTTGACATTTTTTCCAACTATTCAAGGTTTAACTCTATCATCACACATACACGTAGGGATGAGCAAAAGAACCAAAGAACCGGAATCGGACCGAGAACCGGACCAGAACCATGAAGAACCGAACCGGAACCAGAACCAATAGTATTAGTTACAGTTCTTGATTTTGAGATTTTTCGGTTCTTGGGTCGGTTTGGATCGGTTTCTCCGGTTCTCGGTTCCGGAACCAAATATCCAATAATTATAAAAATATGTATTTTTTTTACTTCTTATCAATATATCAATCAAATCCTAAGTATCATTAAAATAAAAAAATTAATAAAAAATAAAAAATAAAAACCCTCTAAACCCTAATCTTTAATTCACTGAAACATCCACAAATCAATAATTAATCTAAACCTAATAACATTCCAAGCTTGTGGAAAACTAGAAGGGGGTTGAATAGTTTACCGGTTTTTAACTTGATTTACTTTGACCTTTACGTGTAATCAATAATCGAAACTAATAAACTATAAGTAATATGCAAGAGTAAATTAAAAAAGAATCAAACCACAACACGAATATTTATCGTGGTTCGGCTACAAGGTATCTTTTTCCTTGCCCTACTCCACGCCCCGAGTATCCAACTCGAGAGTTTCTTTCACTAGTCAACAAGCTCCTTTCACCGGCGGAGAAAACTTTACACGTCGCTTACACAAGATTATCGACACAAAGCTAGATGTGGAGTTCTTTTACAAGGGTACAACCATTCCCGTCACACTATGTATTTTAAGGACTAAAATACTAAACGATCACTACTGAAATTACACAATCAAATGAAGTGTAAACTATACAAGTTTACACAATGCTAAGCTAACAAGACTTGCAACGTTATGTTGAGACTTGTAACTTTCGGATGAACATGTGATCTTCTTTGCTACAAAAGATCTCACACAAATAAAATGTTACTGAGTTAGATGAATGAAATGAGAATATATGTGTAAATTATAATGGTGAGTGATAAATAATTTCTTGAGTGTGGTTGGCTATTTATAGCCAACCAAGACAGAAGACTGGCGGAACCAGCGGAACCAAAACAAGGGTTCCGCCAGGTCTAACAGTCGAATACTCAAGAAATCTTTCCATATCTATCCAAGTCTAATCAAGATCCTTAAAGCCAATTACAAGATATGTTGAGTAAGAATCTTTCCAAATATGCATGAGATATTTCCAAAAGTCAACTTAGAGATTTTGGAAATATTTCTAAGATTACACATGATGCATGACATGATGTCATACAACATTTTCTATTTTTAGTAATATGAAAATGTTATGTTTTATATGAAGTGTAAATGTAGAGAATGTAATGTATATATGAAATAAAGTCTAGTTATGAAAGACTTAAGCTATATTTGATACGAGGGATTGCGCCCTCGCAACAGGTTTTACCTCTCAAGGGATCTTGAGAAGCTTGCAATCCCCTCCAGGCAGTGTACCTGATCATTGTAGTATAGTATAGTGACAAGTACCAGGGGATTGATCGTTCAACTCAGGAATAGTGTTCGCTAGGATTAGAAAGCCTACTAAACTAGGTCTAGAGGTGAGGGATGATTCTTTTTGTATTTTTTTATATTTTGTGAAAGCAAGTAAAATCTCGGGTTTTGAAGGAGTGGGCGGAATTAGTTGCTAGTCAACTAACCCAATTAACAACAGATGTGTTGATATAAATAAGTTTTAAAAACGTTATTAATATTTCTCAATAAACCTATGTTTTGATAATCACAAAACTCAAATCAAATTAAGTCAAGATTAAGACGTAAACAAGTATTTAGTAACAAATATTTACCTCTACATCTAATATCACTTAAGGTATGCATAAACTAAGCATCTTATGCATTACATGATCAAAGGAAACCTTGTCTTAAGACATAACATTTTATAAAATGATATTAACATTTTATATATATTTGTAAATCATTTTTGGCATTGTTGTATTAAACTACAAAGATATGATTTCAAATTTCCAACCAAAAAGGGCAAATTTTATCCAGAAAAACTTTTCCAACGTTCAGTAGGGCGGCCCCCTTAATTATACTATGCGGCCCCCTTAATCATTAAGGGGACCACCCACTAATTAAGGGGACCGGCACGCTCCAGAACATTATTTTCTAGCCCTTTAAATACTGGATCATTTCACATATTTTTCTCACTTTTTTGCACTAAAAACTTTCTGATCCAACCTCCATTTCTCTATCAGAAATCCTTTGATCATATAATTCATAAGTCTTTGTTTCCAAGTGAGCCAAAAGCTTCATCCACTCAAGTGCAAGAAGAAGAACACTCCTCTACATCCATTTAATTGTAGTAGTGTTGTGATTAGCTATTTTCATATTGTAGTAGTGCTAGATATTTGTAAAAGTGTTGTGGGAACTTGTTGATTGTAGTAACTAGGTGTGTTGTAAAGTAGTGTAGTAGTTGTGATTTAGTTGTGCATAGAAGAAGGTGTGAAGTTGACAAGGTGTGAAGAAGGTGTGAAGTCTTGAAGAAGTTGTGAAGGTGTGAAGTCCTGAAGAAGTTGTGAGATTAGTTCTAGCTACGATTAGAACTCGACATTTAGCTTAGTGTCGTTAACTCGTGTAAGCCAAGGTGTGTAAGGTTTCTCCACCATAAGGAGTTTGTTGACATAGTGAAGAAAACTCTCGAGTGTGGTACTCGGGGAGTGGAGTAGGGCAAGGAAGGTGTCCTTGTAGCCGAACCACTATAAATTCGCGTGTTGTGGTTTGATCTTTCTAACTATATCTATTCTTCATTTTATTTCAATACTTACATTATTAGATTAGACTTGCTTATATTGGTTGTTACTTGAACTCACTTGAGATCGAATCGAAAGTTTTTATAAGCTACAAAATATTTTGGAAATAAATTTAAAAAGGACGTAAAACTATTCAACCCCCCTTCTAGTTTTCCACAATTGGTATCAGGAGCCACGTCTAGCAAGATCTTTTAAATATATTGTATTTTAAAACTTGTAACAATCTATAGAATCTGAAAAATATTTAGAAGGGTAATCTATGCAAAGACCACCACTATTTGAAAGTGATGGATTTTTATATTGGAAAAATCGATTCGAAACTTATGTGAAGTCAAAAGATCTAGATCTTTGGCATGTTATTACTAATGGTGATTTTTTACCTATTCAAAATAACCCCGAAACAAAGAAAGATGAAATCGTACCTTTTGAAAAACAAAATGATGATTTAAAAAGAAAACTTGCTAAAAATAATGAAGCAAAAATGGTTATTTATAATGCGCTACCACGTAAAGAGTACGAAAGGATCTTTATGTGTGAAACCGCAAAAGAAATTTGGAACTCTTTACTAATAACTCACCAAGGTAATAGTCAAGTCAAAGATAATAAGATAGATCTACTTGTTCAACAATATGAGCAATTCACGATTCCGGAAGAGGAATCAATTGATAATGCTTTTGCTAGATTTAACACTATCATCACAAGTTTAAAAGCACTTGATGAGAATTTTTCTAGTAAGAATTTTTTTAGGAAGTTTCTTAGGGCTCTTCACCCAAAATGGCGAGCTAAAGTGACGACTATTGAAGAATCAAAGAATTTGTCAACATTGCAACTTGATGAATTAATTGGAAATTTAAAAGTCTACGAAGCAATTATAAAGAAGGATTCCGAAATAGTCAAAGGAAAACGAGAGCAAAGCAAGTCAATCGCCTTGAAAGCTAGAAAGGAATCTAGTATCGAAGATAGCTCATCTTCCGAAAGTGATGACGAAGAATACGCCATGGCCGTAAGAGATTTCAAGAAATTCTTCAAAAGGCGAGGAAGATTCGTAAGACAACCACATGATGAAAAGAAAACATTTCAAAAGAGTAAGGATGACAAGAACAACAAGAATGAAAGGAAATGTTTCAAGTGTGGTGATCCAAATCACCTTATTGGAAAATGTCCAATGATGACAAGAGATCAAAATCAAAGAGCATTTGTTGGAGGAGCTTGGAGTGATAGCGATGAAGATGAGAAAGAAACGACAAAGGAAGAGAAGTGTCTTATGGCGAAGACATCAAATGAGGTACGTTCCGAAACCGAATACTTTAGTGATGAAAATTTATCATTAGATGAAAAAGACCTAGATAATGAATATAATAGACTATGCAAATTAGGACAACTAGTAATGGCCAAAAACAAATCACTAAAATACATAAACAATCAATTGGAAAATGAAGTACTAGAACTAAAAATTAAAATACATCAACTTGAAAAAGGTAAAGAAATTTTTGAAGAATGTAAATCATGTCAAGAGATTAAAGGTGAAAACGAAATACTCAGGGAAGAAATTCGCAAACTTGATAAATTTGAAAATAGTAGTCACTCACTTAGTAAAATAATAAGCATTCAAAGAGTATCCGGAGATAAAACCGGTTTAGGATTTAACTCAAACGAAGCTTCAACAAGCGAGATTAAAAATGTCAAATTCGAAAACGAACTTAATGAACAAAAACCTCTAAAGTCTAATCCTAAGTATATACTTATTAATGATAGAAAAATACATCTTGCCAACAATGAAGAAGTTAAAGCTTTTTATAAACCGTCTTTAAAAACCGAAGTAGGATCTTCTAAACCTAAGACAAGATCTAAAACTCCACCACCTAGAAAACCAAATAACCCTCAGCCTAGGTCTAAAACACCTCAACCATGAAGAAACCAAAATAGGCAAAACTACAATAACAATAGTAATCAAATGTGGAACTATCAACAAAGCTACAATCCTTGGAGTATACTACCACCTTTCATGCATCCTAGTCAAATGTTAAACATGTTTGGACCAAAAAATTTTGGACCAAAGAGGCAATGGGGACCGAATAGCTAGATGAACATTCCTTGAGGCAATCTTGAAGTTTTCTCACCATAGACTTTTTCAAAGTCTATATGTCATCTTGAAGATTTTGAAGATTTTTGTTGAAGACCGCCGGGTACGCCATTCTTTCACAACTCATTGCCATGCTTAGTTAAATATGCTTTGGTTGATTACGTTGTTTGTATAGATATAGCTTACTATCTTTCTCTCTTTGTTTGATCTTATATATATATACATATATTCTCATACTTATTATATTAGATATATATATATATACATATATATATATATATATATATATATATATATATATATATATATATATATATATATATATATATATATATGCCTGCACATAACCTAGATACGTCATTAGTTGACTTTCTAAAACTCCAGGAAATTGTTCGTTATCGAACCCTTTCCTTCCCCCTCGTGTTACTTTTGATCTTTTACATTCAACACGGAATTCTATTATGTCCACTTTTAGAAGACTCATGATGATGAAGGGATATGAGTCAAGTGGACTATTATCATGTAAGAACGCCTTCGCACGTGAACACTATGGATGAAACAAACTCCTTTCGCCGACTATATTCTATCTTCGTTATCATCTCTCAAACCTCACCTATCAACCCATCATTCACTCACATTTATACTTATATATACATATATACACATATTCACATATTCCCGAACACACCTCAAACCCCTCATCAACTTAACACTTTGATCATTTTATCCAAAATTGTCAAAGGTACATTTTAATTATCGAAACGGTAATTAAAAATTGTTAAGTATCTTATCATCGTGCCAATAAACGCTTACGTATTTTTGATATATTATAAATCTAATTATATACATATAAATATATTTGTTCCAGAAACTAATACCGCAAAAATTCAAAAATTCAAAGGGCGGCTCCCTTAATAATTAAGGGGACCGGCTTGTTATCGGGGGCGGTCCCCTTAATGTTTAAGGGGGCCGGCCATCTGATACTTTCAAATCCGTTTTCTACCTTAAATCTTTTGCCAAACACTCCATTTGTTCATAATTCCCTTCCTCACCTCTGCTGAGTACGAACCAAAACAACCAAAACCATCAAAATCTTTCACCAAATCACCAATCCGGGGTTGTTTCGCAAGGGGCAAACGCTAACCAAACGTATAACAACATCTTTTGTAAGTTTTCCAACATACATTTCATCACATTTCATTCAATTTGGTGTCTAATCAATAATTAGGTATTTTATTAAAATTTATTTTAATTCGAATTTTAGTGAAATAGAAGCTAGGAATTGAACAACCAAATGCTTCCCATAGGATTAGAATGATGTATTGGAACTCAAACTTAGTATAACACATCATTTTGTCAAAATATTTAATCGCCCATAAACCCTTGTTGAATTTCATTTTTCAAAAGGCACATTGTTGATATAACTCTTAAAAACTAGTTAAAACTTACTACATTATATTAGTTTAATGTTGTAAACAATCAAAACATACTTCTCAATTCGTTATAAAATGGTTCATGAAGACAACATGGGCGTTTGGTTCATGAACAAATTATAATTATATGTAGTTATTTAAAACTTAAAACTAGCTCATAAAATTTGTTAAAACTATTAGAGTCAATAGATGTCATCAAGATATATAATCAATATATATATATTGATGTTTTAGGTTATATTAATCTAGTTAAGGGAGCGTTTGGTTTATCTTGAAAAAGATATTTTGAAAACCAAAATTCATATTTTAACCTTTTAAACATGTTTAGGCTGAGTCAAACTCTTATGAAAAAGCAAGATATATAATCTAATATATATCCAGCCTTACTTCGAAATGAATTATGATATCATACTCTTTGACATCATATATTCTAAACGAGTTTAAAATCAAAATACAAGGAACATCGTGAAACTACTTCATAGAATATTTTTTTGTCGAAGTAGAATTTCGTTCCACATATATTGCATATATATATATATATATATATATATATATATATATATATATATATATATATATATATATATATATATATATATATATATATATATAACATATGCATGATAGTTGTTTTTGTCTTAATTTTATTTTTGTTGTTATATTGTTTAGGTGAAAATGCCTAAGACCACGGTTGGTGATGTCTCCAAAACCAAACAATACATTCCAAGTGTGTCCTCTACTCCCGGCATGTCTCCTTCAGTTGCATGTTTCTATCGTCCCATTGAAAATAGAAACATTCACGAAGGAAGAATTGTCGATCCATCTTTCTATGAATCTGATCAAACCGAACGAATGTTCTCCAATATTCGTTTTGAATGTCTTTACCAAATCAACGAACCAATCATTCCTCATTTTATCCTCGACTTCTATAGCCAAGTGACGGTGCAAACCGATCCCTATGGTCATCTCCTCATTTCCTTCACGATCCAAAATCAATTCATCACTCTTACTCTTGCTCAATTTGGACAAATTCTTAGAATCCCATACAACGGCCAAGCCGTATTCTCAAATGAATGGGATCTTTCCTCTCTTGAAAGAAATCGTCCTCAGGATGGCCCATACTATTATGAGATTCCTAGTCCTGAAGACATTCGTCAACTGCTTGAACTAGAACGTCGTACGACTAGTCGAGTAATCAAGTCAAAGAATGGCGATATTCATGCAAATCAAATCCTCCTCAAAGAGCTAAGCCACGATATGAAAAAGTGGGAAGAACTCATTCGCGAGAATGCGTTTGGTACTGGTGGTCACCGTGATCATGTCACGGCAAGCATTGCCCACATGTTATATTGTGTAGTTGCTGAAGAGAACTACAATTTGGCTTATCTTTTTGTTCATCGAATCATGTCCGCCAAAAACACCCCAAATGCCAATCTTCCTTACGGTATGTTCCTTACACGACTTTATCGTTATGTCATGGAACATTACCCACATCTTCAAAGAGATTACTACGTACAAATCCTTCCTACTTTGAACCAACTTACTCTTGTTCGTACTTGTCGTTCTCGAAGTGACAAAGAAAAATCTTGTGTTCCTTCGTTTTCTATGCCTCGTGGGTCTACATCTCATCGTGACGATGATGATGATGAGGAGGAAGACACCTCACGTGTTAGTACTCCATCCCCCATGACCTTTGTTGATGATCTTCCTAATCTTGACTATACCAAGTATCAAGTTCCTCTTCCTCATGAACGTACCGATGAACTTCTCTTCACTCGTAAAACGTCCATTATCAACCAACAACAACAAATGCATGAAGAAATTCGAGGAGGATTCAAATCCGTTGGAAAGATGTTTAGAAAGATGATTGGGAAGAAGAAGAAGTAGATGATGTTGATGTATTGCTACTTATTATTATTATTCTCTTTTAGACATTTGTATGGCTTGTTATGTGTCCGATTTATTCAAAAATACTTATGTTATCTCTTGTTTATTTCTTGGATGATGCTTAGAATTTAACTATTATCATGCTACTATCTTCATCATATTTTAATGCTATGTTATGTTTCTTTTTAAAAGTGGAATATAATATGTTTGTTTGCATGCATAATTTGTTTATATATATATATTTATATATCATCATTCCTAGAGTATACACTTCTAATAGAGCTTGCTGGAAACACACACTTGAAAAATCACCCATTTCTGCAAATTTCGGGTTTCTGGTCGACTGGGAAAACACCAGATGGGTGGCCCCCTTAATTTCTTAGGCGGTCCCCTTAATTATTAAGGGGGCCGGCCTACAATTAAGGGGACCGGCCATCTGGAACGGGTTTACTATTTTCTTTTGCATCTTGTGAACTCTTTCTCTAGTATCAGCTACCATTTCCCATTTTAACCCAACTGGTTTTAGAATCTCATTCAACCATTTCAAATACATACCTAAATCAACCATTTCCATACTATAAATTCCCTCCATAATCACCATTCTTTATCTCATCATTCCTCATCTAAATCATCATGACTCCACCAAGCACCTCAAACTCCAAGGCCTCCAAGAAACAAAAGATTGTCATCATCCCTCCAAAACAACTCTTCATTGACTTAACAAATGAAGACAACAAAACCCCATCACCTCCACCTAAATGCTCATCTCCAAGTGCACCTAATGCACCATCCAATACACCTTCCACTCATGGAACTTCCTCATCCTCCATACCCTCAACCTCATCAATCAATGACTACATCAATTCACACTTGTCACCACAAGCATCATCACCACATCCTACACAAGAACCTATTTCCACCCATCTTACCATCTCATTTTCACAAATAACACCACTTGATGCTCATATCTCATCTCCACCAATTACACCACCATTCTTTGTCAATCCCGTACCTTGGAGGTTACTTGAATCACATGGTGATACTTGTCTTTGTTGCATCCACAGCCGAACCATAATCTTTGGTCTTAAATATGAAATTCAATATATGTTTTCATATATTGAACATTTGCTCACTAACCCACCACCACCACCAACTCCACCATCCTCTCCAATTGTTCCTCCACCATAATTCTCACCCATTCCTCCACCATCACCATCATGCTCTCCAAATTAAGCATATGACATGCTTAATAAATAAAGCCTTTAACACCCTTTTGATTGCAAGCTCTATGAAGCCCATGTACTCTTTGCATGATGAAATATTATTCTAGTTGATAGTTTATGTAATAGTAGTTAATCTTTATTATTGCTACTTGTATTGTTGTGTCTTGACACAACTATTGTTTTAATATGAATGCTTCTTTTCAAACATGCTTAATTATATTCTTATCACCTTATATATATTTGCATGCATACACTTGTGCTTCTAATATTTTTGTTTTGCAAAGCATTCCATAGCTCGTTCTCTTGGTGCCCCCAAACGAGGGGGAGTACACATCAAGGGGGAGATATCTTCCCGTCAAATTTTCACGTTTGAAAATTGTCGGCATAACTGATGAGTGTCTAAATACTCATCATTTTATACCAATCTGAACTGCCAAAACATACAAAAACACTCAAATATGCATAAAAATACTTAAAATATCTTAGAAGTGTGTTTTATATGTTTAAAATGCAAAATATGCAAAAACAGATGAAAAACGTACAAAGTTTGCATAATTGGCAGTTTCAGTCCCTCAAGTTTCATAAATTGGCAAAACTAGTCCCTGGTCACTCAAAACTTGTTCAAATATCATAAAAGGTTCTTGGGATTCATAAGTTGTTAGGAAAAGTCCTTTGAAGTTAAAAATCATAAATTTACAACTTTGGTCCCTCAAGTTTAGAAAAGTGTCCAAATCAATCCCTGGGTTATCTAAAATGGAAAATTTATGAAATATATCCCTTGTACTATTCCTTAATGACATATTTGGTCCTTTGTGTTAACATTTGGATATTTACAGGTTTGGCCCTTCAATTATCAGAAAATTACAATAAGGTCCCTGGAGTTTAGAAAAGTGGAAAATTGCTGATGAGGCGAAAAATGATCCGTTTTTAGGGGGTCATTTAAGCCCGAATCCGACTTTATTTGATCAAATATTGCCCTAAATCGTTCCTTTTGTGATTTTAGGTACTTGGAGAGTGAATTCTGGAAAAGAAGCCATTTTGGACGTTTTTGGAGCATAAAAGTGAAGAAAACGGCAAAGTCTCCAAATTCTATGTTGTGAACAGTGCATGAAGGCGTCAAGACTTGCTCTTGACGGCGTCAAAGTCCCATGAATAAAATACCGTGGTTGCGGACGGCGTCACATAGGCCGTCATAAGTAGATCAAGGCCGTCCGAGGAAGTATTTGGCGGCGAGATGACGGCGTCACACCATTGCTCTTGACGCCGTCACCTCAGTTTTCCTATATATAGTTTTCTAGTTTTTTCATTAAAAGGGAGAAGTTTTGGTGAAACCCTAAAGACGAATTTGGTGCATCTTTTACAGGTTTTTCAAGGGTTCCAAACCCTTGATACCTTGCATTGTAATTGAGATAAGTGTTCTTCTAATTCAATCAATATGTCTATGTGTTGGTTGTCTATATCTTGTTCTTGTCTCAATTCCATTATGCTAGGCTAGATCTCTTTTGTGTTTGCTTAGATCTAATGAAACCTAGATGTTGATTATGTGTTGATTACTTGTTTATTCTTGTCTTGGATGAATGATTTTGTATGTTAGGCTTAAGAAAACTGGCAGATCTCCAAATGGTAACATGCTTGAACGTCTTAAGAAACATGAACTGAGGCGTACTAGGTCTTTATTGGTTGTATTTAATGCATGAGCCACTGTTTACAATCCCTATAGTTGTGATGGGTCATGGTGTAGGAGGAGATAAGAGCTCATAGAATTGGGGAGTTATGTATGCCACCCCATGAATGGTATTAAGGAATACAATCCGTCATCCATACAATTATAACAAGTAATTAACGTGTAAAAGATATCTAGGGAGTAGTGAAGTCTAAGTAAACACAATTTCTCCAATTACTGCTCACAACCTTTGTAATATTTAGTTTAATTTCATTTTCAGTATTTTATTTTGATTATATATTAGTTTTGGGTTAGTTGAATAGCAACTAATTCCGCCCACTCTTCCAAAACCCGAGATTTTACTTGCTTTCATAAAAAATATAAAAATACAAAAATAATCATCCCTCACCTCTAGAACTAGTAATTAGGTTTTCTAATCCTAGCGACACTATTCCTAAGCTGAACGATCAATCCCCCGGTACTTGTCACTATACTATACTACAACGATCAGGTACACTGCCTGGTGGGGGTTGTAAGCTTCTCGAGATCCCTCGAGAGGTAAAGCCTGTTGCGATTCCCACGCATCAAGTTTTTGGTGCCGCAGCCCGGGGAATAGTTATTGTCTAGGTTAGGATTTCTTTTTATTAGGTCTACTTGCTAGATTCCTTTCTAGTAAGATTTTTATTTTTATTTTTAAGTTTTCTTTAGTCTATCTTATTTCTTTGTTCCTTTGTTCGTGACTCTTCACCGTCCGCCATCATGGCAACCTACGAATTCTCCAACCTTAGGATCACTAGGAGTCGTAGTACCACTAGAGACCTTGTCTTTCCTTATGCAGAACCCGAAAGAGAAATGTGTAGGTTAAGACGAACTCACTCAACCCCTGAACCATCCAGCATTGCTATCAACTTTGATGCACATCTTTCTGAGGAGAATTCAGAAAATCACATCACAACCCCTAGCTCCCACAACGAGATGAGTACCCCTATAATACCTCCTCCTAAGCGTCTCAAGGACTACTCTTCCCCAACTCCTCGTGGCTTCTCCAATGCCATTGTTTACCCAAACGAACACACCAACGAGGTCTTGCATGCTAACGATGTTTGGCTTGTCAAAAGTGTGTGTAAGTTCCACGGACTTGATGAGGAAAATACAATCCAACACATCAAGGACTTCCTAAAAATAGTGGACACCATCCATACGGATGGGGCTACTAGAAACACATCCCGATTGCGATTCTTTCCTTTCACCTTATACGAAAAAGCCCAAGAATGGTATGACAAACTCCCTTCCGAGTCTATCTTCACATGGGAGCAACTCATATCCAAGTTTTATGAGAAGTTCTTTCCACCTGGAAAAACCTCAGCATTTAGAGATAGGATCCTTCGTTTCCGAAAGGGGAAGGATGAACCCTTCCATAAATCGTGGACTAGATTCAAAGATTTAATAAGACAAGTTCCACATCATGGCATTGAACTTTGGCTCTTGGTCTAAATCTTTTACGAAAATATCTCTTCTAATGACCGGAACGGAATTAACCAATCTAGGAAAGGAAGATTGGCCAATCTTAGTGCCGAGGAAGGATGGGATAGGATTGAAGAATATGCTCAAGACCAGGATGACACTTGGGATGAACCTGAGTCGACTGTCAGCATTTCTGAGATCACCTCGAATCGGTTGAGCAAAGTTCACAAAAGAGTGGATTACCTAGCTGGATCGCAACTACCTAAACTGCTGTCGAATCCTTACTTGGTCTGCGATTACTGTGGAGGCCCGCATGAGGTAGAGGAATGCAGAGGAGCAGCCACAACTGAACATGCGTGCTTGTCAGGAGGGGACATTTATGCTGATCCCTCCCTTTTGCCTTTCTACCAAAATGACGATTACACCCTTTGGGGAAATCTGGTAAGGAGAAAAGAAGGGGAGGAAGGCCCTGAATTCAAAATTAGGAGCAATTTCGAAAGTGACCTTGGTCACTTCACTCAAGAAAAAGACTTGCAAATGAAAGGGCTTAATGAGCTTTTCGACGAGCAGCAGGAGGGTATTAGAGAATTTTTTAACAAGCTTAACTCAGCTCTAGATCACCTCCAAACGCCATTAGAAAGAAAAAAGGACCCCATGCTCGCGATAACCACACGAGCTGGAACGACAACCAAGGACCCTCCTTACCCAAACTCGTCCCCCGTCACCCTCGATCCTGACAACCCTGAGGAGGAGGAGCAGGATGTCGGCAATGGCACCCCAGACCAACCGCCCGTAACGATCCCTTCCCCATCGGCCTTGCCTAGCCAACCTGTGAGAATCTCATTTCCGTCCCGATTGAGAAACCAGAAAACTGAGAATGATAACAAGAGGTTCTTGTCATACCTGAAAGACTCAGTTGTCACCATACCTCTCCTTGATGCTTGCTAGCACATGCCAAAGTATAGCACATACTTCAAAAAGCTTCTCGCTAACAGGAAGAAACTCGAGGGTCTTGTGACCCTGGGGGAAGAATGCTCAGTGGTAACCCATCGAGGGTTACCAAAGAAGGTAGACGATCCGGGCAGTTTCACCTTGCCCTGCTCCATAGGACCTCTATCAATCAAGAATGCTCTTGCCGATTTGGGAGCGAGTATCAATCTCATGCCTCACTCTATGTTCCGTAAACTAGGATATTCTGGATTGAAGCCTACCCGTATGAACATCCAGCTATCCGATAGATCAGTCAAGTACCCCGTAGGGATATGCGAGAATGTGCTAGTCAAAGTTGGGAAATTCAAATTCCCTGTCGACTTCGTAATCCTGGATATGGAGGAGGATGACTTGGTACCTATCATCTTAGGTAGACCATTTCTTGCTACCGCTCGTGCAGTCATCGATGTCTACGATGGCAAATTGACCTTACGAGTGGGAGACGATAGCACAACCTTCGACATTAAGGATTCTATGGACCTCTCCCTCGAAGCAGCCAACCGGCTCTACTTTATCGGGGAAGTAGATGAACTCACAGATGTCATTGATAGTTGCATCGATGAACAAATCGATGAAGGCTGGCTACGGGACGAAAGTTTTCTGCCTTTGCTAGAGGTGGAAAAGACGGAGGATGTTAATGCAGTCTCCTTCTACGCCAGACAAGAGGCAACGGAGCATCTCGAGCTCCGAAAGCCCGAAAACAAGCTCAAACCTTCTATTATCGAGCCCCCTGACGTAGATCTTAAAGAGCTCCCTAATCATTTGGAATATGCCTTTCTTCAGGGAGAAAGTCAACTCCCGGTAATCATAAACTCCTCCTTGGAACATGAACAAAAAGTTAAACTCTTAGAGGTCCTAAAGAAATACAAGGGGGTGCTTGCATGGAGTGTAGCCAACATTAAGGGGATTGACTCGACTTTTTGCACACATAAGATTCTCATGGAAGAAGATTATAAACCTACCGTGCAACCCCAGAGGTGCGTGAACCCTAACATTAAAGAAGTAGTGAAGAAAGAAGTCATAAAACTTTTAGATGCAGGATTGATTTACCCGATCTCGGATAGCCCCTGGGTCAGTCCTGTGCAGGTAGTACCTAAAAAGGGTGGAATGACTGTAGTAAAAAATGACAAGGGCGAGATGGTGCCCCAGAGAACTGTCACTGGATGGCGGGTGTGCATTGACTATCGAAAGCTCAACGATGCCACGAGGAAAGATCACTTTCCCTTACCATTCATTGATCAGATGTTAGAGAGATTATCTGGGCACGAGTACTATTGCTTCTTGGATGGATTCTCTGGATATTTTCAAATCCCCATAGCACCCGAGGACCAAGAAAAGACCACGTTTACTTGCCCCTATGGAACATTTGCCTACAAAAGGATGCCTTTTGGGCTATGTAATGCCCCCGCCACTTTCCAACGTTGCATGACCGCAATCTTTCACGAACTCATGGAAGACAGCATGGAAGTGTTCATGGATGACTTTTCAGTCTTCGGAAACTCCTTCGACCGCTGTCTTGCTAATTTAGAAAAGATGCTTAAACGTTGTGAGGAAACCAACTTGGTGTTAAATTGGGAGAAGTGTCATTTCATGGTAAAGGAAGGAATTGTGTTAGGACATAAGATCTCCGGGAACGGAATAGAGGTAGACCAAGCTAAAGTTGAAGCTATATCTAAGTTACCATACCCCACGACTGTTAAGGCAATACGCAGCTTTTTGGGGCACGCCGGATTTTATCGGAGATTCATCAAAGACTTCTCCAAAATTTCCCGGCCAATGACTCAATTGCTTGTGAAGGATGCTCCGTTCGATTTTTCCCAAGAATGCAAAGATGCTTTCGATCTCTTGAAAAGGGAACTCACTCAAGCTCCAATCATGATCACACCCAAATGGGAGTTACCATTTGAAATCATGTGTGACGCTAGCGACTTCGCTGTCGGGGCTGTATTGGGTCAACGACGTGACAAGCTTTTTCAACCCATTTACTACGCTAGCAAAACCATGAATCCCGCTCAAGAGAACTACTCCACCACCGAAAAAGAATTACCAGCCGTGGTGTTTGCATTCGACAAATTCCGACAATATCTTGTTCTTTCAAAGACAGTCGTCTTCACTGATCACTCAGCTCTTCGATATCTGTTTGCGAAACAGGATGCCAAGCCGCGACTAATTCGGTGGATCTTGTTGTTACAAGAATTCGATGTTGAGATTCGCGATAAGAGGGGGCAGAGAATCTAGCCGCAGATCATCTATCTCGTCTTGAAAACCCCTTGGATAAGCACGATAGAAGTGAGATTAGGGATTCGTTTCCTGACGAACAACTGATGTCAATGATTGATTCGGAGCCATGGTACGCCGACTTTGCCAATTACTTCGCAAGTAGATGTAGACTTGTTCCTGAACACCTGACTAAGTACGAGAGGAAGAGGTTCTTTTCCCAGCTAAAATACTACTTCTGGGATGAACCCTTTTTATTCCGAAGGTGTCCTGACCACATTATAAGGCGTTGTGTTACTGAGAATGAGGTAGTAAAAATTATGAGAGAATGTCACTCCGGTCCCTCCGGAGGGCATCATGGGATAAACGTTACCGCCCGAAAGATTCTCGATGCAGGATTCTATTGGCCCACAATTTTCCGTGATGTAAAAGAAATGGTGCAGGCGTGCGATGCATGTCAACGAGCCGGAAATATATCACATAGGGATGAGGCACCTCAGAACTTTATACAAGTTTGTGAGGTATTCGATGTTTGGGGGATTGACTTCATGGGACCTTTTCCATCCTCAGGGGGAAACGAGTACATCTTAGTCGCCATTGACTATGTTTCCAAATGGGTTGAGGCACAAGCCCTTAGGACCAATGATGCAAGAGTAGTCATTCATTTCCTGAAAAAGCTTTTCGCAAGATTCGGGATTCCGAAAGCTCTCATCAGTGATAGGGGGACACATTTTTGCAATGCATAAATGGAAAAGGTCATGAAGAGGTATGGAGTACCCCATCGATTCTCCACCGCCTATCATCCACAGACCAATGGCCAAGTCGAAAACACCAATAGAGCTATTAAAAGAATACTTGAAAAAACGGTTAGTCAAAACAGAAAGGACTGGTCATTCAAACTCGACGAAGCCTTATGGGCATTCCGAACTGCTTACAAAACACCTATTGGACGACCCCATTCCGCATGGTGTATGGTAAGGCATGTCACTTACCGGTAGAATTAGAACACAAGGCTTATTGGGCGCTTAAGGCATGCTACTTAGATTACACAACTGCTGGGAATAATAGGTTTTTGCAATTACACGAGCTTGATGAGCTTAGACTAGAAGCCTACGAATCCTCCATCACATATAAAGAAAGAGCTAAAAGATGGCATGACCAAAGAATTAAGAAACCCAAAGAATTTTCAGAAGGAGACAAGGTCCTATTGTACAATTCTCGGTTGAGATTATTTCCGGGAAAACTTAAGTCTAGATGGTATGGGCCGTTCACGGTAAAGAATTCTTCTAAATTTGGAGCGGTAGTGTTAATTGATGATGAAGGTAGGGAATTCACGGTTAACATACAACGCGTAAAACACTACCAAGAAAATAACAATGAAATGATTAGTGAGGAGGATGTGACGTTTAATGATGAGATCACGTAGTAACCCATGACTTTGAGTCTAGCTACAAGACTCGTATATTCGTATTTTGCAAAAGATAAGTGTAAGGGGAAACCCCAAATATGTTTTTAAGAAACAAACCGATCATGATTCTCCACAATATTAAATGAACATGTATATTCGTATTTGTTAGAGTCAAATGCTTGTATTGAGTCATAATGAAGTTTTGCAGGATTTTCCAGGAAGTAGGACCAAGTTTTTCCAGAAATTTTCCGGAAACTTAACATAAGAATTTCTGCAGGTCCATTCTGACGGCGTCAGAGTATTACTCTTGACGGCGTCAGGAGTTAAAATCTGGAAATTTTACCGGTTTTGTTTTTCTAACGGAGTCTTATGGTTTTTGTGAATTATTAAGTTTTATAATCTCCAGGAAATCTGCAAACTTCATTCCACAAGCATTATATCTTACTTTGTTTTCTAGGATTAGTAACTTATATAGGATGCCGCCGATTTTACGCGAGGTTGTCTTGTCTATTTTGGTCAGGATTTACAGGTTATTTTCGACAAGGAGATGATTTATATTCTGGAAGGGAAGCTTTGATTGTTCGTTTTCTTGGAGGAAGATCTAACCTGGCCAACCTATAATCCATACCGAGCGAATCAGGGGAGTATTTGATTTCATTCTCTTTACTTTTTCACTTTTACATTCTTTACTTGAACATTGGGGACAATGTTCATCTTAAGTGTAAGGGGAGGGTAAAAAGATGATACCTTACATATGCACTTTCGCTTGAGTTTGTTTTGTTTGATAGTAGATGTGTAATAAAACTATGAGAAATACTTGTTAGTGTAATTTTAGCGCCAAATTTAAAATTTTTTACAACATTTAGGAGTGAAACTTTAGCCATAGCAAGCGTCTCATGGATAGGAGATTGTATGACTAGCACATAACCGTATATTCAGAAAAATTTTCCACCCAAAAATGTGAGGTTCGCCTTTAGATTTGATAGGAAAATCATTCATTATTAGTGCTTATGAGTGTACCGGTAGCATTTAGATTCTAGAACTTGCGTTAGTGATGCATCCCGAGACCGCTAGTGAGACTATATTCATGTGGTAGGATTTACTACATGATAAGAGGCATTAGGATTACCCTTGTGTTAAACCCGTATCATAATTACTTGACCATTTAAGTCATATTACTTGGCTAGTTAAGTCAACTAATTTTTCCTACACCCTTAGCGTTGTACTCATTTTTAGTACACGAAACCCCTAGTACACCCCTCCGAGCCTATCTTTTCGTTTCTAACTTTAAGCATCTTACTTAAAGGAAGAATTTGTTACACCCCACTTAAATGTACACCCAAATCGCCTTAGCCTTCCGTGTATGCGCTCATTTTTAGTGCATTATTGTTATTTGTTAAACCCCAAGTTAACTTTCTAATTGATTACATGGTTGCTAAGTCGAGTCATATCCTTGTACATATTGTTTTGGGACGATTAGGACTCATGGGTAAGTACTTATTTCATGGAGTAATGGGGAAGAACATCATTTTATTACCCCCATATGTGCGTTAATCTTAAAAGTGCTCCAAGTGTTTTGATTTTCTTAATTCGAGTCATTAGAATAGTTGAATGTAAAGATTCAAGTGTAAGGGGAATGTTCATACCCCTATGATGTATTATTTTGGATGGTAGGGTAAGAGTGTATGCAAAAAAAAAAAAAAAAAAAAAAAAAAAAAAAAAAAAAAAAAAAAAAAAAAATACGGACTACCATCCCTTTTCATTCTATGTTCATTTTATGTTTTTGTTACTTTTCATTTATTAGCTTAAGTCAAGTCTAGTCTTGGCTTAGCAACGCCATATTGTACATGTAATTAACCAAGATTGTTAACTCGCCACCAGTAAAAATTCCTTTATCCAACAAAACCGTGTAATTCATATCCCTATACCTAACGTTACAACCCTTTAAAAGACCTCTTTGATAGTTTATCCTAGGTGCTTACGCCATGTGGTAGAGGTTTGATCCTTTCCCAAGCTTATGGTAATCTATTTTGCTATGACAGGTAGTGAGAGATATCTTCCATTTCCATAATGTTATATTACTTTATTACACCCGAGAGATGTGAGTATCTAAACACTATTTGTGAGGTGCTTGTGTATGACCTCCGTATTTGTCTATTGGTCTTTAGTGGAACGATTATTTGTTGTAATTACTTTTATATTAGTGTTAAATGACCCCTAACTTGTATTTTGAGTAGAATAAAAGCGCATTTGCTTGAGGACAAGCAAATCTCAAGTGTAAGGGTATATGATGAGGCGAAAAATGATCCGTTTTTAGGGGGTCATTTAAGCCCGAATCCGACTTTATTTGATCAAATATTGCCCTAAATCGTTCCTTTTGTGATTTTAGGTACTTGGAGAGTGAATTCTGGAAAAGAAGCCATTTTGGACGTTTTTAGAGCATAAAAGTGAAGAAAACGGCAAAGTCTCCAAATTCTATGCTGTGAACAGTGCATGAAGGCGTCAAGACTTGCTCTTGACGGCGTCAAAGTCCCATGAATAAAATACCGTGGTTGCTGACGGCATCACATAGGCCGTCATAAGTAGATCAAGGCCGTCCGAGGAAGTATTTGGCGGCGAGATGACGGCGTCACACCATTGCTCTTGACGCCGTCACCTCAGTTTTCATATATATAGTTTTCTAGTTTTTTCATTAAAAGGGAGAAGTTTTGGTGAAACCCTAAAGACGAATTTGGTGCATCTTTTACAGGTTTTTCAAGGGTTCCAAACCCTTGATACCTTGCATTGTAATTGAGATAAGTGTTCTTCTAATTCAATCAATATGTCTATGTGTTGGTTGTCTATATCTTGTTCTTGTCTCAATTCCATTATGCTAGGCTAGATCTCTTTTGTGTTTGCTTAGATCTAATGAAACCTAGATGTTGATTATGTGTTGATTACTTGTTTATTCTTGTCTTGGATGAATGATTTTATATGTTAGGCTTAAGAAAACTGGCAGATCTCCAAATGGTAACATGCTTGAACGTCTTAAAAAACATGAACCGAGGCGTACTAGGTCTTTATTGGTTGTATTTAATGCATGAGCCACTGTTTACAATCCCTATAGTTGTGCTGGGTCATGGTGTAGGAGGAGATAAGAGCTCATAGAATTGGGGAGTTATGTATGCCACCCCATGAATGGTATTAAGGAATACAATCCGTCATCCATACAATTATAACAAGTAATTAACGTGTAAAAGATATCTAGGGAGTAGTGAAGTCTAAGTAAACACAATTTCTCCAATTACTGCTCACAACCTTTGTAATATTTAGTTTAATTTCATTTTCAGTATTTTATTTTGATTATATATTAGTTTTGGGTTAGTTGAATAGCAACTAATTCCGCCCACTCTTCCAAAACCCGAGATTTTACTTGCTTTCATACAAAATATAAAAATACAAAAATAATCATCCCTCACCTCTAGAACTAGTAATTAGGTTTTCTAATCTTAGCGACACTATTCCTAAGCTGAACGATCAATCCCCCGGTACTTGTCACTATACTATACTACAACGATCAGGTACACTGCCTGGTGGGGGTTGTAAGCTTCTCGAGATCCCTCGAGAGGTAAAGCCTGTTGCGATTCCCACGCATCAATTGCATCTTCGGTCCTTAGGGAATTCAAGTATGGCATAAGTGGTCCCTATAACTAAATTTGGAAAAATGCCACAACAGCCCTTTAGCTTTCAACTAATTACATAATTGGTCCTTGTGATTTCCTAGCTTAATAAACAAACGGACCCTTAAATAAAACTAACCCAAAATCAAATCCAAATACAACCATCCAGCCCATTCCCTAGCCCAAAAAACACCAGCCCAGTCCACCTTTTTATATTAAAACCGGGGTCAAAGCCCCTTACCCCCGGTTAAACCCACCCTTTTCTTCACCCCTTTCCTCCCATCACTCACAGAACCAAAACCAACATAACACCTAGCTGGTATCACCTCCACCTCAACCCCCAGCTGGCTTACACCTTTCACCATCATCTCTTTCCACCTCACACATACTCCTAAACCCCATTAAAACCCTTAAAACCCTCTCCACGCTACCTCCTCTGTTACCAAGACTTTTGGCACCAAATAAAGTTTGAATGGTTGAGATCAATTATAGAGAATCAAGGGTCAAGATTGAAGTGGAGACTTCTGAGTGGTCACCAAGGCATTCAGAGACTATAAAAAGAGGAAGAGAAGCAGAGGAATTACCACCTTGGCCTTAAGCCATTGTCACCTTAGAATAGCTTAATCATAGTGTAACCTTTAATGCTTTCCTTTAAATTAAATGTCATTTACAGCTTTAATTAGTGTAATGAATCTCAAAACAGTGTAATGGAACTTTAATCTCAGTTTAAATTACAAGCTATCTTTAATTTCAAGTTATTTAAATTTATTGTTGTTTGTTGTTGATTATTGGACTGCCTAGGCTCATGTAAGCTCCTGAAAAAGCTCACTAAGCTTTTAGAAACCATTTAATCAGTTTTAATCTCATTAA
The DNA here is from genome assembly GCA_030686995.1 of Artemisia argyi. Taxonomy (NCBI): domain Eukaryota; kingdom Viridiplantae; phylum Streptophyta; class Magnoliopsida; order Asterales; family Asteraceae; genus Artemisia; species Artemisia argyi. The sequence continues at coordinate 71,427,793 of CM060687.1, forward strand.
TCTAAATATATATATATATATATATATATATATATATATATATATATATATATATATATATATATATATATATATATATATATATATAGATAGAAAATTAATAAAAAAGTGTGTGTTCATGGTGATGCAAGCATGGAGCCGGGTTGATGTTGGAATGTTTCTGGTTTAGGAGCTTCATGGGAAGCTGTTAGGATAATTAGTGGCCCTTGGTTCTTTGGTATTGCAGCCTTAACTCACTTGTAAGCTACTTTTACAATTTTTTGCAATTTACTGTTTCCCTTTATTATATGCTTTGATTCCATGTTTTCATGTTTATATGTTGTTTATTACTCATAATGTATTATAATATTCTGTTGATATGTGTTGAAATTGTTTGTTACAAATTTCAAAATGAAACTGTGAATATGGCATGAAATTGGTAATCATAGACATAGTCTGGTTTGACAGCTTGTTTATGTTGAAAAAGGTCTATTTTGACACAATAGATCCTCTGGATTGTTAATGATATGCTTGTTCATTGATTTACTTTGAAAACTTTGTTATGACAGTTTTAGAGGGTTGTTTGGTTTTATGGGTAGATCTGTATTATAGGATTTATGGGGTGTTGTTCTTGTTTGATGGGGACTCCATAGGACCTAAGTAGTTCAGTGAAACCTTAATCTAATGGTGTAGCATGATAGAAAGTCAAAGTGACACTTGATGGCCTAATTATGAGCACTGGATGATTGGTAAGACCTAGGATCTTGCATATCTGTTTGTATGTTGTTAATTCTTGTTATTTTCATGTTCTTGTTGTTAATTATTCCAAATTCAGTCATTAGTTTAGATTCTAAATTCATTTTGGTCAAAGTTTGGTGTTATAGTAAAATAGTCAAATTTCACATTTTCTGTTTTTGAATAAACTTTAGAATTTTAGTGTGTCTTTATTAATCTGTTTCTGTCTAAATGCTTTTAGGATGTTAAAGTGTTGTTGCTAATCTTGCTATTTATATTTTTGTTAATTTTTATTGTGCTTGTTTACTAGCTTATCTGTTAGCTTATTTGTAGCTCTTTTTGCCCTGTCTCACAAGTGAGCTGTCAAAACCACAAGCTTGCAAAAGCTTGTGGAGTTGACACAAGCTTGTGAGCTTGGCACTTTTGTGAAGCCCTTATGGCCTTTTTATTGTTTCTGTATTTTTGTTTTCATAGTGTAGCTTTAGATTAGCTTATTCTCCCTACTTATTTTGTTCCACTTTGCTCACTCAACTGAAGCAAACAGTTGAGTGATGCTGTTTTACTAAGCTTCTAAAAAGTCTCCCCACTAACCTTGAGCTTGTGATTCTTGGCCTTATGATAGGCAAGCTATCCAACTCAAAGTCCTTAGTGTAGGTTGAGCATTTAGGAGCCTTTTTAGATAAGTTTTGAGCGCTTTTGTTTGCCCACTCACAACATCTCACTGAGAATTCAGTGAGATTGCACTATTTCCATAAGCTTTCTACAAGCTCATTAGTGAACTAAAGCTTGGGTAAATTGGCTTTTCTTGAAGCCAACCAACCCAACTTCATGTCCCTGTACTTCATTTTCAGTTTGTAGCTTATTTACATAGGCTGCAACTAGCTTTAACCTATCACACATTGAAAAGTTATGCTGAGTCCTCAGCATACCTTACCAATTTCACTATATTTCATAAGCTCACTAAAAGCTATTTACTTGGATCCAACTTATGGAATTTAGTTCCCTTGGGAGTTTATCCACTAGTTAAATAGATCCAGTGCTTAATTGTCCCTTTGTAGCTTATTTATAAGGGCTGCAAAGTACTTTTAGTTTGTCCCATTTAATTGTGTGTACTGGTCTTCCACCATACTCAGTTAAATGGGAGACTTTTCATAAGCTTCTTACAAGCTCACTAGTGGACCCCACTAGGTGAGCTTGGGCTTTTTGGAAAGCCAACCAGCATAACTTGCAACCTCAATTCACAATTTGGGTTTTTAAGCTCATTTACTGAGCTTAATTGTGCCAACTAAAAGGTTGCAGGGGGTGTTTGGGACTGCATGAACTGAAACAGCTTATTTGCTTATATGAGCTTATTGGCTTATTTCCAGGACACATGCTTGTGCATACTTGCATATATAACTTGTATACATGTTACTTTTCCTTTCTTTCCTTTTATACAGCTTTTTCAAGCTTATTCTAAGCTTATAGTTTGACTATTTCAACTGATAAGCTATAACCCCATGAATTGCTTATTTCTTTATTTGTAAAGTTCATTTTCCTTCAAACCTGTTCATAATACATACTCATACCTTACTTTGTCCTTATTTTCCACTGTGAGCTTATTTTTGAGCTTATTCAAGTTTTGATGAGACTGTTAAGCTTTTAGCTTAACTGTCTCATTACATAAGCTCACAGTTGGCATATTCTTGTGTTATAAAGTTCCATTTCCATCATACATGTATAATATCTGAGTATATATAGTTTTATAAAAAGAAAAAAAGAAGAACCAAAGCTTTAAGGCTAAGTGATAGCTTCTATTTAGAAGGCTTATTGCTTATTTGCCTATTTTGATGAACTGAGCCAAAAATAAGCTCACTCAGAGCTTATTTGTAAATTATAATAAGTTTTCCTTTATTAAACTTTCATATTATAGCTTATTATTTAGTTTTGCAAGAAGAAAAATGAAAAAATAAAATAAATGGCAAAAATGGGTGTGTGTGGATTCGAACCTGGGACCTCTAGGATAGTAGCATGCTTAGTACACACACCCCTTCCATCTGCTCTGGGGCACCAGTTCCGTTGGAATACATATACATAATATACTTAAGGTAGTTATGGCTTATATGGCTTATTTGGACTGTGCAACTTATTCCAGCTTATTGGAATAAGCTGATGACCCAAGCTTATTTTTCCTAGCTTCCTTATTACTCAATTTACTTTCTGTAATTTTTTCACATTTTTTACTGTTCATATACTATTTATAATAATTAATATAGTCTAAATATGTTTTAGTAAATAATAAGTAATATATTTTTAAAATAGCTTATTTATAATTTTTATAAACTTTTTATATTTTTTATGGATTCCTGAGATGGTTAAGTACATCTATAAAAAGTTTCATAATTTTATAAATCAGTTTAGTATTTATAATAATTAAATTAGTATTAATTAGTTTAATTAAGTAATATTAGTTTTTAATTAAGTTTTCTTATTTTTACTAATAAAATATAGTTTTTATATTTTTCTTAGCTTCTTATAAGTAGTTTAGAATTTTGTAAAAAGTTTCAGATTTTAGTTTGCTCATTTAGTATTTATAATAATTTAATAATAGTATTAGTAATTAGATAATAGTAAATAATTAATAATAAATAGAATAATTGTATAATAAATATATTTTTAGTTTCAAAAATTATTTTATATTATTTTAAACTTTTCTAAGTTTTAATTTTATTTCTCTAAGCATTTTTTAGATTTTTCTTATTTTTAGGTAATTATTAAATATTAAATAAATAATTTTTAATTAATAGTAATTACATAAGTACTTGTAAAAATCATTTTAATTCATTAAATAATTTTCTTATATTATTAGGATCTCAAAAATATAAATTTCACATTTGTGGGATTTGTATTGATCAGTTTTCAGTTTTATTTTAGTATGTGGACGTTTAATTTAATTTAAACGTACATTTTTATTACTTTTCACATTTTTAGGTTTTTAGGTTTTCTTAATATTTAAATAAGTTTGTAATTAATAAATAAATATTTTAAGTTTGTTTAATTTGCATTTAAGCCGCTAAGGCATGCAAATCCATCTTTTGTTATAATTCCCCATTTGTTTTTATACGTTTACGTTTATTTGAATCTAAACGTACGTTTGTTTATCCTTTTACATTTTAGGGTTTCTAATTGTACGTTTTTACTGAAATAGCTGTGACAAGAGCTATTTACTATTCACATTGCTAGTGTTAGTCAGTCAGATTCCTATTTTTATATTTAACTTCACCTAGACACAGATTCGTTGTATTACAGATTTCACACCTCGTTGGGACATAACGACCTAGGAACATTCTATACTCCTCGTTCACAATTGCTTTTCCTCCCGGGCTCCATTTAGGAACCCTTTGTTACGGTCATCCATTCACAAGTGGTTGGCTTGTGTGATAAAACCTATGTATAGTTCGGGAGGAATCAAAATTTGGCGCCGCTGCCGGGGAGGCTGTGCTGCGTATAACGAATTTGTATTTAGTTGAAATATCTATCCTTGTATGTATATTATATATACTTTATCATTCAACTACCGGGCTGTCAGGGCATATTTATTACTGTTAATCATTCACAAGTAATTAGCTAGCGTGGTAAACTTGACACTAGCCTGGGAGGTAGTGATTACATATACTATATCATATTTCATTTCATAAACAATATAAAATACAAAAACATTTTTCCTTTGCACACAACTTGCCCAGTTTGATTAGTCCCTCAGTTACAACATTTGGTTGTTGGCTGTTTACAGTTACTGAGCTCTGTCAGACCCAGATTCCCTTTCGAGGGGCGGTTATTAGGATTTATTTGTACATATATATAAAAATCTAAAAATACAAAAACATTTATAAAAGTTAAAAATCAAAAATAATCTCCTAACCTTAATATTCATAATTCTGTGAGTGGACCTCACTCCAATTTCTCATCCAATCTTTGAATGGCAATCCCACTCCACTTCCCCATGGACAATTTAATTCGGGGTCAAGTCAAGCTAGCGACTTGGTAATCAAAAACAGTAGCATCAAACATGGGTTTTCACCCGTGTGTACCACCTAAGTGTGGGGGTGTGCCCCACATGTTGTATATATTTTGAAAATAAAATAAAAAATTGTAAATACAGAAAAATAAAATAATTGTTGTGTTACCCCACTTAGTTTTAAATGTTATCTTTTTACGTTTAAGGATTCGGCATAATAGCCGGGACTTTGAATATTGAGGACAATATTCATTTCTAAGTGTGAGAGGGGGGGGGGGGGGGGGAATTCTGGTGAATTTGATCAATTATATACCCTTGTATGCCCTTTTCCCCAAAAATGGCCAATTTTTTTTTTTTTTTTTTTTTTTTATTTTTTTTTTTCATTTGGTATTAGTGTTTTGCACTAAATACAACAAATGGTAATCAATCCACCATGTCTAACCCACATAAGGATTGGCTAATCCAGGAGCAAACGGTTCTTGGTAAAGATAACTCAAACCCGTTTATGGCTTGCAATTTGCCCAAAATTGTATGGTACCTCAACTCGCCATATCCTAAAAAGCGAATGAGTTGGCTAGCCCGCAAGATTATGGCTTGTGGTAAAGGTAGTGGAAAATCCATAATTGGTAATCAGCTCACCAAGATGTTGACTATTCCATCAAGAGTTGGCTAGTCCAGAAGCAAACGACTTTTGGTAAAGACTAATCAAATCCGTTGACAGCTGGTGGTTTGCTCAAAATCACACGGTTATCAGGTGTGCCACAGTTCTTACATCTGGCTACTCCAGAAGTGATAGCTTTTGGTAAAGAGTTTTTCAAATCCATTAATTTTTTCTCAAAAAGATTGCTAGGGACTAGCAATAGTTTAGTGTGGGGGATTGATGAGTGTCTAAATACTCATCATTTTATATCAATCTGAACTGCCAAAACATACAAAAACACTCAAAAATGCATAAAAATACTTAAAATATCTTAGAAGTGTGTTTTATATGTTTCAAATGCAAAATATGCAAAAACAGATGAAAAACATACAAAGTTTGCATAATTGGCAGTTTTAGTCCCTCAAATTTCATAAATTGGCAAAACTAGTCCCTGGTCACTCAAAACTTGTTCAAATATCATAAAAGGTTCTTGGGATTCATAAGTTGTTAGGAAAAGTCCTTTGAAGTTAAAAATCATAAATTTACAACTTTGGTCCCTCAAGTTTGGAAAAGTGTCAAAATCAGTCCCTGGGTTATCTAAAATGGAAAATTTATCAAATATATCCCTTGTACTATTCCTTAATGACATATTTGGTCCTTTGTGTTAACATTTGGATATTTACAGGTTTGGCCCTTCAATTATCAGAAAATTACAATAAGGTCCCTGGAGTTTAGAAAAGTAGAAAATTGCATCTTTGGTCGTTGGGGAATTCAAGTATGGCATAAGTGGTCCCTATAACTAAATTTGGAAAAATGCCACAACAGCCCTTTAGCTTTCAACTAATTACATAATTGGTCCTTGTGATTTCCTAGCTTAATAAACAAACGGACCCTTAAATAAAACTAACCCAAAATCAAATCCAAATACAACCATCCAGCCCATTCCCTAGCCCAAATAACACCTGCCCAGTCCACCTTTTTATATTAAAACCAGGGTCAAAGCCCCTTACCCCCGGTCAAACCCACCCTTTTCTTCACCCCTTTCCTCCCATCACTCACAGAACCAAAACCAACATAACACCTAGCTGGTATCACCTCCACCTCAACCCTCAGCTGGCTTACACCTTTCACCATCATCTCTTTCCACCTCACACATACTCCCAAACCCCATTAAAACCCTTAAAACCCTCTCCACGCTACCTCCTCTGTTACCAAGACTTTTGGCACCAAATAAAGTTTGAATGGTTGAGATCAATTATAGAGAATCAAGGGTCAAGATTGAAGTGGAGACTTCTAAGTGGTCACCAAGGCATTCAGAGACTATAAAAAGAGGAAGAGAAGCAGAGGAATTACCACCTTGGCCTTAAGCCATTGTCACCTTAGAATAGCTTAATCATAGTGTAACCTTTAATGCTTTCCTTTAAATTAAATGTCATTTACAGCTTTAATTAGTGTAATGAATCTCAAAACAGTGTAATGGAACTTTAATCTCAGTTTAAATTACAAGCTATCTTTAATTTCAAGTCTTTTATATTTGTATCCTTTAATTTCAAGTTATTTAAATTTATTGTTGTTTGTTGTTGATTATTGGACTGCCTAGGCTCATGTAAGCTCCTGAAAAAGCTCACTAAGCTTTTAGAAACCATTTAATCAGCTTTAATCTCATTAATCTAAAATATATATATATATATATATATATATATATATATATATATATATATATATATATATATATATATATATATATATATATATATATATATATATATATATATATATATATATAGAAAATTAATAAAAAAGTGTGTGTTCATGGTGATGCAAGCATGGAGTAGGGTTGATGTTGGAATGTTTCTGGTTTAGGAGCTTCATGGGAAGCTGTTAGGATAATTAGTGGCCCTTGGTTCTTTGGTATTGTAGCCTTAACTCACTTGTAAGCTACTTTTACAATTTTTTGCAATTTACTGTTTCCCTTTATTATATGCTTTGATTCCATGTTTTCATGTTTATATGTTGTTTATTAGTCATAAAGTATTATAATATTCTGTTGATATGTGTTGAAATTGTTTGTTACAAATTTCAAAATGAAACTGTGAATATGGCATGAAATTGGTAATCATAGACATAGTCTGGTTTGACAGCTTGTTTATGTTGAAAAAGGTCTATTTTGACACAATAGATCCTCTGGATTGTTAATGATATGCTTGTTCATTGATTTACTTTGAAAACTTTGTTATGACAGTTTTAGAGGGTTGTTTGGTTTTATGGGTAGATCTGTATTATAGGATTTATGGGGTGTTGTTCTTGTTTGATGGGGACTCCATAGGACCTAAGTAGTTCAGTGAAACCTTAATCTAATGGTGTAGCATGATAGAAAGTCAAAGTGACACTTGATGGCCTAATTATGAGCACTGGATGATTAGTAAGACCTAGGATCTTGCATATCAGTTTGTATGTTGTTAATTCTTGTTATTTTCATGTTCTTGTTGTTAATTATTCCAAATTCAGTCATTAGTTTAGATTCTAAATTCATTTTGGTCAAAGTTTGGTGTTCTAGTAAAATAGTCAAATTTCACATTTTCTGTTTTTGAATAAACTTTAGAATTTTAGTGTGTCTTTATTAATCTGTTTCTGTCTAAATGCTTTTAGGATGTTAAAGTGTTGTTGCTAATCTTGCTATTTATATTTTTGTTAATTTTTATTGTGCTTGTTTACTAGCTTATCTGTTAGCTTATTTGTAGCTCTTTTTGCCCTGTCTCACAAGTGAGCAGTCAAAACCACAAGCTTGCAAAAGCTTGTGGAGTTGACACAAGCTTGTAAGCTTGGCACTTTTGTGAAGCCCTTATGGCCTTTTTATTGTTTCTGTATTTTTGTTTTCATAGTGTAGCTTTAGATTAGCTTATTCTCCCTACTTATTTTGTTCCACTTTGCTCACTCAACTGAAGCAAACAGTTGAGTGATGCTGTTTTACTAAGCTTCTAAAAAGTCTCCCCACTAACCTTGAGCTTGTGATTCTTGGCCTTATGATAGGCAAGCTATCCAACTCAAAGTCCTTAGTGTAGGTTGAGCATTTAGGAGCCTTTTTAGATAAGTTTTGAGCGCTTTTGTTTGCCCACTCACAACATCTCACTGAGAATTCAGTGAGATTGCACCATTTCCATAAGCTTTCTACAAGCTCATTAGTGAACTAAAGCTTGGGTAAATTGGCTTTTCTTGAAACCAACCAACCCAACTTCATGTCCCTGTACTTCATTTTCAGTTTGTAGCTTATTTACATAGGCTGCAACTAGCTTTAACCTATCACACATTGAAAAGCTATGCTGAGTCCTCAGCATACCTTACCAATTTCACTATATTTCATAAGCTCACTAAAAGCTATTTACTTGGATCCAACTTATGGAATTTAGTTCCCTTGGGAGTTTATCCACTAGTTAAATAGATCCAGTGCTTAATTGTCCCTTTGCAGCTTATTTATAAGGGCTGCAAAGTACTTTTAGTTTGTCCAATTTAATTGTATGTACTGGTCTTCCACCATACTCAGTTAAATGGGAGACTTTTCATAAGCTTCTTACAAGCTCACTAGTGGACCCCACTAGGTGAGCTTGGGCTTTTTGGAAAGCCAACCAGCATAACTTGCAACCTCAATTCACAATTTGGGTTTTTAAGCTCATTTACTGAGCTTAATTGTGCCAACTAAAAGGTTGCAGGAGGTGTTTGGGACTGCATGAACTGAAACAGCTTATTTGCTTATATGAGCTTATTGGCTTATTTCTAGGACACATGCTTCTGCATACTTGCATATATAACTTGTATACATGTTACTTTTCCTTTCTTTCCTTTTATACAGCTTTTTCAAGCTTATTCTAAGCTTATAGTTTGACTGTTTCAACTGATAAGCTATAACCCCATGAATTGCTTATTTCTTTATTTGTAAAGTTCATTTTCCTTCAAACCTGTTCATAATACATACTCATACCATACTTTGTCCTTATTTCCCACTGTGAGCTTATTTTTGAGCTTATTCAAGTTTTGATGAGACTGTTAAGCTTTTAGCTTAACTGTCTCATCACATAAGCTCACAGTTGGCTTATTCTTGTGTTATAAAGTTCCATTTCCATCATACATGTATAATATCTGAGTATATATAGTTTTATAAAAAGAAAAAAAGAAAAACCAAAGCTTTAAGGCTAAGTGATAGCTTCTATTTAGAAGGCTTATTGCTTATTTGCCTATTTTGATGAACTGAGCCAAAAATAAGCTCACTCAGAGCTTATTTGTAAATTATAACAACTTTTCCTTTATTAAATTTTCATATTATAACTTATTATTTAGTTTTGCAAGAAGAAAAATGAAAAAATAAAATAAATGGCAAAAATGGGTGTGTGTGGATTCGAACCTGGGACCTCTAGGATAGTAGCATGCTTAGTACACACACCCCTTCCATCTGCTCTGGGGCACCAGTTCCGTTGGAATACATATACATAATATACTTAAGGTAGTTATGGCTTATATGGCTTATTTGGACTGTGCAGCTTATTCCAGCTTATTGGAATAAGCTGATGACCCAAGCTTATTTTTCCTAGCTTCCTTATTACTCAATTTACTTTCTGTAATTTTTTCACATTTTTTACTGTTAATATACTATTTATAATAATTAATATAGTTTAAATATGTTTTAGTAAATAATAAGTAATATATTTTTAAAACAGCTTACTTATAATTTTTATAAACTTTTTATATTTTTTATGGATTCCTGAGATGGTTAAGTACATCTATAAAAAGTTTCATAATTTTATAAATCAGTTTAGTATTTATAATAATTAAATTATTATTAATTAGTTTAATTAAGTAATATTAGTTTTTAATTAAGTTTTCTTATTTTTACTAATAAAATATAGTTTTTATATTTTTCTTAGCTTCTTATAAGTAGTTTAGAATTTTGTAAAAAGTTTCAGATTTTAGTTTGCTCATTTAGTATTTATAATAATTTAATAATAGTATTAGTAATTAGATAATAGTAAATAATTAATAATAAATAGAATAATTGTATAATAAATATATTTTTAGTTTCAAAAATTATTTTATATTACTTTAAACTTTTCTAAGTTTTAATTTTATTTCTCTAAGCATTTTTTAGATTTTTCTTATTTTTAGGTAATTATTAAATATTAAATAAATAATTTTTAATTAATAGTAATTACATAAGTGCTTGTAAAAATCATTTTAATTCATTAAATAATTTTCTTATCTTATTAGGATCACAAAAATATAAATTTCACATTTGTGGGATTTGTGTTGATCAGTTTTCAGTTTTATTTTAGTACGTAGACGTTTAATTTAATTTAAACGTACATTTTTATTACTTTTCACATTTTTAGGTTTTTAGGTTTTCTTAATATTTAAATAAGTTTGTAATTAATAAATAAATATTTTAAGTTTGTTTAATTTGCATTTAAGCCGCTAAGGCATGCAAATCCATCTTTTGTTATAATTCCCCATTTGTTTTTATACGTTTACGTTTATTTGAATCTAAACGTACGTTTGTTTATCCTTTTACATTTTAGGGTTTCTGATTGTACGTTTTTACTGAAATAGCTGTGACAAGAGCTATTTACTATTCACATTGCTAGTGTTAGTCAGTCAGATTCCTGTTTTTATATTTAACTTCACCTAGACACAGATTCGTTGTATTACAGATTTCACACCTCGTTGGGACATAACGACCTAGGAACATTCTATACTCCTCGTTCACAATTGCTTTTCCTCCCGGGCTCCATTTAGGAACCCTTTGTTACGGTCATCCATTCACAAGTGGTTGGCTTGTGTGATAAAACCTATGTATAGTTCGGGAGGAATCAATAACCTTTTTGATTCTACAAAAAGGGGGAGAAATAAATATAAACTCACTAAAATACTTGTTTAAAAACTAACTTTTGAGTTAATGAGTTTAAGTTTTGTAATCATCAAAAAGGGGGAGATTGTTGATATAAATAAGTTTTAAAAACGTTATTAATATTTCTCAATAAACCTATGTTTTGATAATCACAAAACTCAAATCAAATTAAGTCAAGATTAAGACGTAAACAAGTATTTAGTAACAAATATTTACCTCTACATCTAATATCACTTAAGGTATGCATAAACTAAGCATCTTATGCATTACATGATCAAAGGAAACCTTGTCTTAAGACATAACATTTTATAAAATGATATTAACATTTTATATATATTTGTAAATCATTTTTGGCATTGTTGTATTAAACTACAAAGATATGATTTCAAATTTCCAACCAAAAAGGGCAAATTTTATCCAGAAAAATTTTTCCAACGTTCAGTAGGGCGGCCCCCTTAATTATACTAGGCGGCCCCCTTAATCGTTAAGGGGACCGCCCACTAATTAAGGGGACCAGCACGCTTCAGAACAGTATTTTCTGGCCCTTTAAATACTGGATCATTCCACATATTTTTCTCACCTTTTTGCACTAAAAACTTTCTGATCCAACCTCCATTTCTCTATAAAAAATCCTTTGATCATATAATTCATAAGTCTTTGTTTCCAAGTGATCCAAAGCTTCATCCACTCAAGTGCAAGAAGAAGAACACTCCTCTACATCCATTTAATTGTAGTAGTGTTGTGATTAGCTATTTTCATATTGTAGTAGTGCTAGATATTTGTAAAAGTGTTGTGGGAACTTGTTGATTGTAGTAACTAGGTGTGTTGTAAAGTAGTGCAGTAGTTGTGATTTAGTTGTGCATAGAAGAAGGTGTGAAGTTGACAAGGTGTGAAGAAGGTGTGAAGTCTTGAAAAAGTTGAGAAGGTGTGAAGAAGGTGTGAAGTCTTGAAGAAGTTGTGAGATTAGTTCTAGCTACGATTAGAACTCGAAATTTAGCTTAGTGTCGTTAACTCGTGTAAGCCAAGGTGTGTAAGGTTTCTCCACCATAAGGAGTTTGTTGACATAGTGAAGAAAACTCTCGAGTGTGGTACTCGGGGAGTGGAGTAGGGCAAGAAAGGTGTCCTTGTAGCCGAACCACTATAAATTCGCGTGTTGTGGTTTGATCTTTCTAACTCTATCTTTTCTTCATTCTATTTCAATACTTACATTATTAGATTAGACTTGCTTATATTGATTGTTACTTGAACTCACTTGAGATCGAATCGAAAGTTTTTATAAGCTACAAAATATTTTGGAAATAAATTTAAAAAGGACGTAAAACTATTCAACCCCCCTTCTAGTTTTCCACAAGATGCAATCAAAATAAAATAAAAAGAAATGAAAATAAACTAATGTGATTATGTGGTGGAAACAATAATAAGAAAAGATGTGTTTACTTAGATTTCATTACTCCCTAGATATCTTTTACCGGTTGATTAGCTTGTTACAAATGCGTGGATGACGGGTTATATTCCTTAATACTAGTCGTAGGGCCGTGTACAATATTCCCAAACTCTATAAGCTCTTACTTCACTCCTATGTCGAGCCGACTAAAAGCTCCTAACATGGGATCACTAGAATTCACTTATGCATTAAATACAACCAAAAATCGTAGTACATCTCCGATCATGTTTCTTAAGACGTTCAAGCAAGTTACCAATGAAAGTCTGCCAGTTTTCTTAAGCCTAACATCGAATACAATCATCCACAACAATTATAAACAAACCATCAACCAATAATCAACATCTAGGTTTCACTACATCTAAGCAAACACAATAAAGATCTAGCCTAGCATGTTAAAGAAAAGACAAGCGTAAGATATAATCACACAACACATAGACATATCGTATGATTATTGGAAAACTTATCTTCAATTAAGCATGGATGGAACAAGGGTTGAAACCCTTATTTTTATAGAAAATTCGTCTAGGGTTTAAGCTCTCCAAAGTTCTCCTAATGTTCTACCCTTTTACAATGAAAAATTGGAAAAATATATATAGATAATACATCTTGACGGCGTCATGTTGTAGTTCCTAACGCCGTCAACTCGCCGCCAAATTAAGGATCGTATTGCCTAGATCCAATCTTGACGCCGTCAAGAAGGAATTAAGCTCTAGATTGTAAATGCGCTTTTATTCTAATCAAAATACAAGTTAGGGTTCATTTAACACTAATATAAAAGTAATTACAACAAATAATCATTCCATTAAAAACCAAAAACAAGCACGGAGGTCATACACTAGCACCTCACAAATAGTGTTTAGATACTCACATCTCTCGGGTATAATAAAGTATATATCACAATATGGAAATGGAAAACATCTCTCACTACCTGTCATAGCAAATAGATTACCATAGACTTGGGAAAGGATCAAACCTCCACCACTTGGCGTAAGCACCTAGGATAAACTATCAAAGAGGTCTTTTAAAGGGTTATAACGTTAGGTGTAGGGATATAGAAAACACGGCTTTGTTGGATAAAGGCAATATTTACTGGTGGCGAGTTAATCATCTTGGTTAATTACATGTACAATATGGCGTTGCTAAGCCAAGACTCGACTCAACTTAAGCTAATCAAAATCTAACAAACTATGAAACAAACATAAAATGAAACTGGATGGTAGTCAGTATTTTTTTTTTCTTTTTTTTTTTTTTTTTTTTTTTTTTTTTTTGCATACACTCTTGCCCTACCATCCAAAATAATACATCATAGGGAATTTGCATTCCCCTTACACTTGAATTTTACATACTTTACAATAAACTACTCTAATGACTCGAATCAAGATACTCAAAATACTTGGAGTACTTTTAAATATTAACGCACATACGGGGGTAATAAATTGATGTCTTCCCCATTACTCCATATTACTAGTACTTTACCCATGAGTCCCAATCGTCCCAAAACAATATGTACAAGATATGACTCGACTTAACAACCATGTAATCAATTAGATAATTAACTAAGGGTTTTTAACATGTGACAATAATGCACTAAAGATGAGTGCATACAAGGAAAGCTAAGGCGATTTGGTTGCACATTTGGATTGATTGTAAACAAATTCTTCCTTTAAGTAAGATGCTTAAAGTTAGAAACGAAAAGATAGGCTCGGAGGGGTGTACTAGGGGTTTCGTGTACTAAAAATGAGTACAACACTAAGATGTGGGAAAATTTAATTGACTTTCCTAGTCAAGTAATATGACTTAAATGGTCAAGTAATTATGATACGGGTTTAAGCACAAGGGTGATCCTAATGCCTCTTATCATGTAGTAAATCCTAACTACACGAATGTAGTCTCACTAGCGGTCTCGGGATGCACCACTAACGCAAGTTCTAGAATCTAAATACTACCGGTACACTCACAAGCACTAATAATGAATGTTTTTCCTATCAAATCTAAAGGCGAACCTCACATATTTGGGTGGAAAATTTTTCTGGGTTGTACGGTTTTTGTGCTAGTCATACAACTCTTATCCATGGGACGCTTGTTAAGGTTAAAGTTGCACTCCTAAATGTTATAAAAAAATTTAAATTTGGCGCTAAAATTGCCCTAGCAAGTATTTCTCTTAGTTTTTGATACGTGGGAATCGCACCCGGCTTTACCTCTCGAGGGATCTCGAGAAGCTTACAACCCCCACCAGGCAGTGTACCTGGCCTTGTAGTATAGTATAGTGACAAGTACCGGGGGATTGATCGTTCAACTCAGGAATAGTGTCGCTAGGATTAGAAAGCCTAATAACTAGTTCTAGAGGTGAGGGATGATTCTTTTTATATTTTTATATTTTATAAAAGCAAGTAAAATCTCGGATTTTAGAAGAGTGGGCGGAATTAGTTGCTAGCCAACTAACCCAAATAACTAAGATGCAATCAAAGTAAAATGACAGAAATGAAAATTAAACTAATTATACTAGTGGTGTAAACAATGATGGGGAAAGTTGTGTTTACTTAGGTTTCATTACACCCTAGATATCTTTTACAGGTTGATAGCTTGTTACAATTGCATTGATGATGAGTCATATTCCTTAATACTAGTCGTAGGGCCGTGTACAATATTCCCTAACTCTATAGGATCCTACTTCACTCCTATGTCAAGCCGTTAGAAGCTCCTGACATAGGATCATTAGAATTCTCCTACGTATTAAATACAACCAAATATCGTAGTACACCTCCGATCATGTTTCTTAAGACGTTCAACAAGTTACCAATGGAAGTCTGCCAGTTTTCTTAAGCCTAACATCGAATACAATCATCCGTAACAACTATAAACAAACAATCAACCCATAATTAACATCTAGGTTTCACTACATCTAAGCAAACACGAAAGAAATCTAGCCTAGCATGTTAAATTGAAGACAAGCGTAAGATATATTCAAACAACACATAGACATATTGATTGAATTGAAAGAGTACTTATCTCAAATTGAACATGAAAGTTTCAAAGGGTTGAAACCCTTGAAAAAGCTGTGAAAATCGGCCTAGGGTTTTTCCCTCAAAGTTGCACCCTAATGAATGAAATTTGGAAAATTATATATAGATTACAAGGGGTGACGGCATCATGTATTGAGTTGTGACGCCGTCAACTCGCCGCCATAATAGAAATCGTATTGCCTAGATCCACTTGTGACGCCGTCATATGTAAAATTCTTCTGGGCCGTCACTAATACTTGGACCATGACGTCCTTGGGTGACGCCGTCATCTCCTATGTACAAAACTCTCTGGATCGTCACGTGTATTGTCCACTTCCACCTCTTTTGTAATTCTTGACGCCGTCATGTAGAAACTCTTGACGCCGTCAGGTACTGTTCCCAGCAAGGAAAATTAAGACTTTGCTGTTTTCTTCACTTTTATGCTCCAAAAACGTCCAAAATGCTTCTTTTTCCAGATTTCACTCTAAAAGTACATAAAATGACAAAAGGAACGATTTAGGGCAATATTTGATCAAATAAATTCGAATTCGTGCTTAAATGACCCCTTAAAAGTGGTTCACTTTTCTCCTCATCAAATACCCTTACACTTGAGATTTGCTTGTCCTCAAGCAAATGCGCTTTTATTCTAATCAAAATACAAGTTAGGGGTCATTTAACACTAATATAAAAGTAATTACAACAAATAATCATTCCACTAAAGACCAAAGACAAGCACGGAGGTTATACACTAGCACCTCACAAATAGTGTTTAGATACTCACATCTCTCGGGTGCAATAAAGTATATATCACAATAAGGAAATGGAAAACATCTCTCACTACCTGTCATAGCGAAATAGATTACCATAGGCTTGGGAAAGGATCAAACCTCCACCACTTGGCGTAAGCACCTAGGATAAACTATCAAAGAGGTCTTTCAAAGGGTTATAACGTTAGGTGTAGGGATATGAAATACACGGTTTTGTTGGATAAAGGCAATATTTACTGGTGGCGAGTTAATCATCTTGGTTAATTACATGTACAATATGGCGTTGCTAAGCCAAGACTAGACTCGACTTAAGCTAATAAATAAAAAATAACGAAAATATAAAATGAAACGGGATGGTAGTCCGTATGTTTTTTCTCTCTCTTTTTCTATTTTTTTTTTTCTTTTTCTTAATTTTTTCGAGTTTTTTTCATACACTCTTACCCTACCATCCAAAATAATACATCATAGGGAATGTACATTCCCCTTACACTTGAATTTTTACATACTTTACAATAAACTAATCTAATGACTCGAATCAAGATAATCAAAACACTTGAAGTACTTTTAAGATTAACGCACATATGGGGGTAATATATGATGTTCTTCCCCATTACTCCATAACACAAGTACTTTACCCATGAGTCCCAGTTGTCCCAAAACAATATGTACAAGATATGACTCGACTTAGCAACCATGTAATCAATTAGATAATTAACTAAGGGTTTAAACATGTAACAATAATGCACTAAAGATGAGTGCATACACGGAAGTCTGAGGCGATTTGGTTGCACATTTGGGTGGGTTGTAACAAATTCTTCCTTTAAGTAAGATGCTTAAAGTTAGAAATGAAAAGATAGGCTCGGAGGGGTGTACTAGGGGTTTCGTGTATTAAAAATGAGTACAACGCTAAGGTGTTGGAAAAAATTAATTGACTTTACTAGCCAAGTAATATGACTTAAATGGTCAAGTAATTATGATACGGGTTTAACACAAGGGTGATCCTAATGCCTCTTATCATGTAGTAAATCCTTCTACACGAATGTAGTCTCACTAGCGGTCTCGGGATGCATCACTAACGCAAGTTCTAGAATCTAAATGCTACCTGTACACTCATAAGCACTTATAATGAATGCTTTTCCTATCAAATCTAAAGGCGAACCTCACATATTTGGGTGAAATTTTTTTTTTTGAATGGTACGGTTTTGTGCTAGTCATACAACTCCTATCCATGAGATGCTTGCTAAAGCTAAAGTTTCACTCCTAAATGTTGTAAAAAAAATTTTAATTTGGCGATAAAATTTCACTGACAAGTATTTCTCTTAGTTTTATTACACACCTACCATCAAACAAACAAACTCAAGTGCAATTGTATCCTAAAAGGTATCATCATTTACCCTCCCCTTACACTTAGGATGAACATTGTCCCCAATGTTCAATTAAAGAATGTAAAAGTGAAATAGGTAAAAGAATAAAAGCAAATACTCCCCTGATTCGTTCGGTGTGGATAGTGTGTTAACAAGGTTAGATCTTCCTCCAAGAAAATGAACATTCAAAGCTTCCCTTCCAGAAAAATAAATCATCTTCTTGTCATACATAACCTGTTAAACCTGAGAAAACAAACAAGGCAACCTCGCGTAAAATCGGCGGCAATCTATATATACAAACAAGTCCTAGAAAACAAATTAAGATATAATGCTTGTGGAATGAATGTTTGCAGATTTCCTAGAGTTTATAAAACTAAAGAATTAACAAAAACTTTAAGACTCCGTTAGAAAAACAAAACTCACAAAATTTCTAGAATTTTACACATGACGCCGTCAGGTGTTAATTCCTGACGCCGTCAGAAGTGACCTGCAGAAATATTTACATTAAGTTTCCGGAAAATTTCTGGAAAAACTTATGTCCTACTTCCTGGAAAATCCTGCAAAACATCATTATGACTCGATACAAGCATTTGACTCTAACAAATACTAATACACATGTTCATTTAATATTGTGGAAAATCATGATCAATTTCGTTCTTAAAAACAAATTTGGGGTTTCCCCTTACACTTAGCTTTTGCAAAATACCTTTATATGAAGTTAAGACGAAGTTAAACAACAAAATAAAGCATTTTCACAATTTTAGTTTGAAACATGATCCACCAACAATAAAAATAAAGCATGCATACGGAAACAAATAACAATCAAACAATTAAAAATCACACAAAACATGGGTTGCCTCCCAAGAAGCGCTTTTCTTTATTTACGAGTCTTGTAGCTAGACTCAAGGTCATAGGCAATTACGTGACCTCATCGTTGGTCTCATTCTCTAGGTCATCTCCAATCTTAGTTTTGTATTCCGGACCTAGTTGCAAACATTCCTTATAGAAACCAAGTATTCTATTCATGACATAATCTACTCCTCTACGTCTATCCTCATCATTCCTATAATAAACCGCTTGCTTGTGTTCCTTTTCTATATTTGATAGAAGGGGGTATTGTTCAATCTTATAGGGTATTTGGTAAGCAATCTCATCGTTCTTTTCCTTAAATCTAACTATTCCTAGGGTCGGATCATAACTCATCTTAGAGGCCTCAACAAACAGTTTTCCGAACACTACTTTACTTAGGCAATCATCTATTACTGGACGAGTATCCTCTACTATCACAAAGTCGGTAACATAAGTGAAGTTTCCTACAAAGACATGCATCCCTTCACTCTTCCTACAAATTTGGTCATCTTACTCGTGTTGGGCATCATCCTATAACCAAGTTGCCTCTTCATTACCCAATTATAATAGGTCCTAGTCATGATGTTTATAGGAGACCTATGATCGATATAAGCTTTCCACACATGCATATGCCCAATGTTGCATGGTATGTTGATGTTAGATGGATCTCCTACTTTAATAAGGGGTGAACCAAGGATATATGGTGTCTCGGGATCATCGAATAAATCCTTGTGATATTCCCGTTCTTCCTTGGTGGGTAACTTATCAAAGTACTCTTCTATGTTTTCTACTTCCTCTAACTTTTCTTCCTTAGCTTCCTCAACTTCCTTAATCTCATCCCTAGTCTCGGTTTCTATTCCAACTTCATCCTTGTCACTTTCTTCTTCATTCTTTTCTATTGGCTTAATGGTGACAACATTGACAAAGTGGACTTGTTTAGATGATGAGGGGTCCTTAATTTGGATTCCGCTATTAGTGTCCCTAGTGTCCTTCCTAGGTGTAGTTAGCACTTGGTTGTTGAGGGCTTTCAACAAATTGTCAATCTTATTGGTCATCTCCGTTTGTTGTTGATTGAATTCGGTTTCAAACTTAGCTATGCAAGCTTCTTGAGATGCCATGAACTTGGACATCAATCCTTCAAGATTATTGGTACTACCATAGTTATTAGAAGGCTTGTTGTTGAAAGTACGGTTAGAGGGTGGACCGTTTGGTTGGTAACGATTAGGTGGATTGGAAAAATTGTTTTGGTTTTGTTTCCACCTAACATTCGGGTGATTTTTCCAAGAAGGGTTGTAGGAATCATCGTAAGGGTTTGGCTTGGGTTTGAAAGTGTACCACTTGTCTCCCGCTTCGTCGGTACGCGAGGATGCGTAGTCCACAAAAGCTTGTCCGGGGAGTTCCACGCAATCACGAGTGTCATGGGGACCACTACATAATTCGCATGAAGAAGTGATTTTGTTCACTTGGCTTGAAGGCTTAGGAGTTTCGTAAGATTTCATGAGAAACTTGACTTGGTCCTCAAGCTCTATGATCCTACGGTCGAGAGTGCTAGAATTGTTCGAAGGCAAGGATATTGCCTTGACCGTTTTGTTCAAATCCCGGGAATCATTCCAACTTTCGTTGTCATAGAGAGCAAGATCTTCTATGAGTTCCCATGATTCTTCCGCACTTAGATCACGTAGCTTGCCACCGGCCAATTGGTCAATGGTTCGCCTTGTGGAGAGATCGATATGGTCGTAGAAGATTCGAACTTGGAGCCAAAGATCTATGCCATGATTAGGGACTTTTTGGAGTAAGTCCTTGAAACGAGTCCATGCTTCATATAGAGTTTCACGTTGACGTTGTTGGAACATCAAGATATCATTTCTAAGCTTGGTAGTTCTCCCCGGTGGGAAAAATTGAGCAAGGAAACGAGTGGTGAGATCATCCCATGAGGTGATGGATCCCGCGGGTAAACGTTCAAGCCATTGACTAGCATGATCACGTAGAGAGAATTGAAATAGGCGTAATCGGGTTGACTCTCTAGTTACAACATCAAGGTCTATAGAATCTATGATTTTAAGGAAATCCTTGGGATGTTGGTTAGGATCTTCGGAACGAAGTCCATGGAATGCACATCCGCTTTGCACCAACCGGATGGTGTCGGATCGCAAGGGGGACACATTGGCTCCTTGAGTAAGCTCAATAGTGTTTCGATAGCCTTGGTGGCAAGGACAGGAATACTCTCCTAAGGTTCGGGGCCTAAGATGTTGGTTTGTTAGTGGTGGGTTTTGTGGGTGTTTTTGTTGTGGTGGGTTGATGGGTTCAAAGATGTTACCACCTTCTATGATGTCGGATGGTAAAGGTTACGAACAAAAACACGAAGAAATGAGATAGACTAAAGAAATCCTAAAAATAAAAATAAAATCTTACTAGAACTAGAAAAGAATCTAGCAAGTAGACCTAATAAAAAGAAATCCCAACCTAGACAATAACTATTCCCCGAGCTGCGGTGCCAAAAACTTGATACGTGGGAATCGCACCAGGATTTACCTCTCGAGGGATCTCGAGAAGCTTACAACCCCCGCCAGGCAGTGTACCTGATTGTTGTAGTATAGTATAGTGACAAGTACCGGGGGATTGATCGTTCAACTCAGGAATAGTGTCGCTAGGATTAGAAAGCCTAATAACTAGGTCTAGAGGTGAGGGATGATTCTTTTTGTATTTTTATATTTTATAAAAGCAAGTAAAATCTCGGGTTTTGGAAGAGTGGGCGGAATTAGTTGCTAGCCAACTAACCCAAATAACTAAGATGCAATCAAAGTAAAATGACAGAAATGAAAATTAAACTAATTATACTAGTGGTGTAAACAATGATGGGGAAAGTTGTGTTTACTTAGGTTTCATTACTCCCTAGATATCTTTTACAGGTTGATAGCTTGTTACAATTGCATGGATGACGGGTCATACTCCTTAATACTAGTCGTAGGGCCGTGTACAATATTCCCTAACTCTATAGGATCCTACTTCACTCCTCTGTCGAGCCGTTAGAAGCTCCTAACATGGGATCATTAGAATTCTCCTACGCATTAAATACAACCAAATATCGTAGTACACCTCCGATCATGCTTCTTAAGACGTTCAAGAAAGTTACCAACGGAAGTCTGCCAGTTTTCTTAAGCCTAACATCGAATACAATCATCCGTAACAACTATAAACAAACAATCAACCCATAATTAACATCTAGGTTTCACTACATCTAAGCAAACACAAAAGAAATCTAGCCTAGTATGTTAAATTGAAGACAAGCGTAAGATATATTCAAACAACACATAGACATCTTGATTGAATTGAAAGAGTACTTATCTCAAATTGAACATGAAAGTTTCAAAGGGTTGAAACCCTTGAAAAAGCTGTGAAAATCGGCCTAGGGTTTTTCCCTCAAAGTTGCACCCTAATGAATGAAATTTGGAAAATTATATATAGATTACAAGGGGTGACGATGTCATGTATTGAGTTGTGACGCCGTCAACTCGCCGCCATAATAGAAATCGTATTGCCTAGATCCACTTGTGATGCCGTCATGTGTAAAATTCTTCTGGGCCGTCACTAATACTTGGACCATGACGGCCTTGGGTGACGCCGTCATCTCCTATGTACAAAACTCTCTGGATCGTCACGTGTATTATCCACTTCCACCTCTTTTGTAACTCTTGACGCCGCCATGTAGAAACTCTTGACGCCGTCAGGTACTGTTCCCAGCAAGGAAAATTAAGACTTTGCTGTTTTCTTCACTTTTATGCTCCAAAAACGTCCAAAATGCTTCCTTTTCCAGATTTCACTCCAAAAGTACCTAAAATGACAAAAGGAACGATGTAGGGCAATATTTGATCAAATAAATTCGAATTCGGGCTTAAATGATCCCTTAAAAGTGGTTCACTTGTCGCCTCATCAGTTTTATTACACACCTACTATCAAACAAACAAACTCAAGTGCAATTGTATCCTACAAGGTATCATCATTTACCCTCCCCTTACACTTAGGATGAACATTGTCCCCAATGTTCAATTAAAGGATGTAAAAGTAAAGCAGGTAAAAGAATGAAAAACAAATACTCCCCTGATTCGTTCTGTGTGGATAGTGTGTCAACAAGGTTAGATCTTCCTCCAAGAAAATGAACTTTGAAAGCTTCCCTCCAAAAATATAAATCATCTTCTTGTCATATATAACCTGTTAAACCTGAGAAAACAATCAAGGCAAACCTCGTGTAAACTCGGCGGCAATCTATATATACTAAAAAATCCTAGAAAACAAATTAAGATTGTTGACATAAATAATGCCTAAAAACATTATTAACATATTATCAATATCTCTATGTTTTGATTATTACAAAATATAAACTCATAGAACTAAAACTTGTGACTTAAACAAGTATTTAGTGATTAACTTTTTCTCTTTACATCCAAATCACTTAAGGTATGAATAAACAAAGTGTTTAATGCAATTTATGATCAAATGGGTATTTAATTAATTAATACAAAGTTTATTTAATTATATATACATATTATATATTTTTGAAAAACACTTTTGGTAATAAAGAAAAATGTTTTAATCATACTAAATATATGATTTCAAATTTTTAACCAAAATCAGTTAGTTTTTCACCAAATAAACTTTCCCCACTAAAAAACAAAATTTCTGGCCGTTACAGCTGGGCGGCCCCCTTAATTATAAAGGGCGGTCCCCTTAATTTTAAGGGGGGCGGCCTTGATTTAAGGGGACCGGCCACGCTCCTCTGTCAGAATTTGTTGCCTGTAAATACCACCTTAAATCTGGAATTTTTCTCACCTTTTGCACTCCTAAACTTTCTGTTCTAGATCTCCATTTCCAATCTCTAAATCCTTTGATCATACATTCCTAAATCTTTGTTTCAAAGTGATCCAAAGATCATCCTATCAAGTGCAAGAGAAGAATACTTCTATCCCTCAAGACAAGAAGTATTACAACTTGTTGTGATCTCCACATCTAAGTTGTTTGAGCATCATCATTATATTCATCTCATTGTGTGATTAGTTGTGAATATTTGTTAGAAGATAGTTTAGTTAGATATATATAGTGTGATTGGTTAGTAGTTAGTTGTGAAGAAGGAAAGTTAGGAAGAATATTAGTGTGTAGAAGATAGTTGTGAAGAAGATTGGTGTGTAGAAGATAGGTGTGAAGAAAATTGGTGTGTAGGAGATTGGTGTGAAGAAGTGGTGTGATCAAGTAGTGAATAGGTGTGAAATAGTTGTGTATAAGGTGTGAATAAGTTGTGACGTAGTTGTGGTGTGTAAATTGGTGTGTAAGGTTTTCTCCGTCATAAGGGAGCTTGTTGACATAGTGAAGAAAACTCTCGAGTTAGGTGCTCGGGGAGTGGTGTAGGGCAAGGAAGGTGACCTTGTAGCCAAAACACTATAAATCTCTTGTCTCTCGATTCGATCTTTCCAACTCTCATCTATTTCTTTACTTACATTATTATTGATTTATCGTACTTATTTAGTGTTGTTCATATTGTGCATGACTTGATTTCATATAGCATCGAATCTATATTTTTGAAAACAAAGAAAACTTTCAAACAATCTTTTATAACAAATTAAAAAGACGTAAAACTATTCAACCCCCCCCCCTTCTAGTTTTCCACAATTGGTATCAAGAGCCACGTCTAGCAAGATTTTTTAAAATATATTGTATTTTAAAACTTGTAACGATCTATGGAATCTTTAAAATATTTAGAAGGGCAATCTATGCAAAGACCACCACTATTTGAAAGTGATGGATTTTTATATTGGAAAAATAGATTCGAAACTTATGTGAAATCAAAAGATCTTGATCTTTGGCATATTATTACCTTTGGTGATTTTCCCCCTATTCAATATAATGTTGAAACTAAAATGGATGAAATTGTATCTTTTGAAAAACAAAATGATGATTTGAAAAAGAAACTAGCAAAAAATAATGAGTCTAAAATGGTCATTTAGAATGCGTTACCACGCAAAGAATATGAAAGAATTTTTATGTGTAAAACCGCAAAAGAAATTTGGGATTCTTTACTAATTACTCACCAAGGTAATAGTCAAGTTAAAGATAACAAAATAGATCTTCTTGTACAACAATATGAACAATTTATGATTTCGGAAGAGGAATCAATTGATAATGCTTTTGCTAAATTTAAAACTATTATCACAAGTTTAAAAGCACTTGATGAGATATTTTCTAGTAAAAATTGTGTTAGGAAATTTCTTAGGGCATTGCATCCGAAATGGCGAGCTAAGGTCACGGCAATTGAAGAATCAAAGAACTTGATGACGTTATCACTAGATGAACTTATTGGCAACTTGAAGGTCTATGAAGAAATTATAAGAAGAGATTCGGAAACGGTCAAAGTCAAGAAAGAACAAACCAAATCCATTGCTCTAAAAGCCAAAAAGGAACCTAGTGATGATGATGATTCAAGTGACGAAAGTGAAGACGAAGAATATGCAATGGCCGTAAGAGAATTCAAGAAATTCTTCATGAGACGAGGAAGATTCACTAGATCATCACGAGACGAAAGAAAATCGTTCCAAAGAAATAGAAGCAACAACTACGGGAAAAGAAAGTGCTTTAGATGTGGAAGTCCAAATCATCTCATTGGAGAATGTCTAAAGCCGCCGGGTTATGAAAATCAAGGCGCATTTGTTAGTGGAACATGGAGTGATAGTGACAAAGAAGAAGTAGAAAAGCCAAGAGATGAAAAGTGTTTTATGGCAAAAGGAACCGATGAAATATGTTTGGAAAAATACCTTTATATGTAATTAAGATGAAGTTAAAAACAAAATAAGTATTTTCACAATTTACTTTGAAACATGATCTACCAACAATAAAAATAAAACACGCATACGAAAACAAATAAAATCAAACAAATAAAAACACACAAAACATGGGTTGCCTCCCAAGAAGCGCTTTTCTTTATTAACGAGTCTTGTAGCTAGACTCAAGGTCACGGGCAATTACGTGACCTTGTCATTGGTCACATTCTCTAGGTCATACTCAATCTTAGTTTTGTATTCCGAACCTAGTTGCAAACATTCCTTGTAGAAACCGAATATTCTACTCATGACATAGTCTACTCCTCTACGTCTATCCTCATCATTCCTATAGTAAACCGCTTGCTTGTGTTCCTTTTCAAGGTTTGATAGAAGACAGAATTGTTCAATCTTATAGGGCATTTGGTAAGCTATTTCATCGTTCTCATCCTTGAATCTAACTATCCCTAGGGACGGGTCATAATTCATCTTAGAGGCCTCAACAAATGGCTTTCCGAATACTAGTTGACTTAAACAACCATCTATTACCGGATGAATATCTTCTACAATCACAAAGTCGGTAACATAAGTGAAATTTCCTATAAAGACGTGCAATCCCTTCACTCTTACCACAAAGTTACTCATCCAACTCGTGTTGGGAATCATCCTATATCCAAGTTGCTTCTTCATTACCCAATTGTAATGAGTCCTAGTCATAATGTTTATGGGAGATCTAAGATCGATGTAGGTTTTCCACACATGCACATGTCCAATGTTGCATGGTATGTTGATGTTAGAGGGATCACCCGCTTTGATGAGTGGTGAACCAAGGACGTATGGTGTCTCGGGGTCATCAAATAGATCCTTATGGTATTCCCGTTCTTCCTTGGTGGGTAACTTATCAAAGTATTCCTCTACATTTTCTACTTCGTCCAACTTTTCTTCCTTTATATCCTCAACTTCCTTAATCTCATCGTTAGGTCCAATTTCTATTCCAACTTCATCCGTGTCACTTTCTTCTATATTCTTATCAATTTGCTTAATGGTGACAACATTGACAAAGTGGACGTGTTTGGTGATGAGGGGTCCTTAATTTGGATAACACTACTCATGTCCCTAGTATCCTTCCTAGGTGTAGTTAGCACTTGGTTATTGAGGGCTTTCAACAAGTTGTCAATTTTATTGTTCATCTCCGTTTGTTGTTGATTGAATTCGGCTTCAAACTTAGCTATGCGAGCTTCTTGAGATGCTATAAACTTGGACATCAATCCTTCAAGATTATTGGTACTACCATAGTTATTGGAAGGATTGTTGTTGAAAGTACAGTTAAAGGGTGGACCGTTCGGTTGGTAACGATTAGGTGGATTGGAAGAATTGTTTTGGGGCATGTTTTGGTTTTGTTTCCACCTAAGGTTCGGGTGACTTTTCCAAGAAGGATTGTAGGAATCACTGTAAGGGTTTGGCTCGAGTTTGAAAGTGTACCACTTGTCTCCCGCTTCGTCGGTACGTGAGGATGCGTAATCCGCAAAAGCTTATCCGGGGAGTTCCACGCAATCACGAGTGTCATGGGGACCACTACATAATTCGCTTGAAGAAGTGATTTTGTTCACTTGGCTTGAAGGCTTAGGAGCTTCATAGGATTTCATGAGAAACTTGACTTGGTCCTCAAGTTCCATGATCCTACGGTCGGGAGTGCTAGAATTATTCAAAGGCAAAGATACTGCCTTGACCGTTTTGTTCAAATCACGGGGATCATTCCAACTTTCGTTGTTATAGAGAGTAAGATCTTCTATGAGTTCCCATGATTCTTCCGCACTTAGATCACGTAGCTTGCCACCGGCCGATTGGTCAATGGTTCGCCTTGTGGAGAGATCGATATGGTCATAGAAGATTTGGAGTTGGAGCCAAAGATCAATGCCATGATGAGGGACTTTTTGGAGTAAGTCCTTGAAACGAGTCCATGCTTCATAGAGAGTTTCACCTTGACGTTGTTGGAACATCAAGATGTCATTTCTAAGCTTGGTAGTTCTCCCTGGTGGGAAAATTTGAGCAAGGAAACGAGAAGTGAGATCATCCCAAGAGGTGATGGATCCCGCGGGTAAACATTCAAGCCATTGACTAGCTTGGTCACGTAGAGAGAATTGGAATAGAGGTAATCGGGTCGTCTCTCTAGTTGCAACATCAAGGTCTATGGAATCTACGATTTTTAGGAAATCCTTGAGATGTTGATTAGGATCTTCGGAACAAAGTCCATGGAATGCACATCCGCTTTGCATCAAACGGATGGTGTCGGATCGCAAGGGAGACACATTGGCTCCTTGAGTGAACTCAATGGTGTTCCGATAGCCTTGGTGTCTAGGAAGGGAATACTCTCCTAAAGTTCGGGGTCTAGGAGGTTGGTTTGGTTGTGGTAGGTTTTGTGGGTGGTTTTGTTGTGGTGGGTTGATGTGTTCAAAGATATTACCACCTTCCATGTTGTCGGATGGTAATGGTTACGAACAAAGGAACAAAGAAATAAGATAGACTAAAGAAAACCTAAAAATAAAAATAAAAATCTTACTAGAAAGGAATCTAGCAAGTAGACCTAATAAAAAGAAATTATAACCTAGACAATAACTATTCCCCGGGCTGCGGTGCCAAAAACTTGATACGCGGGATTGCACCCTTGCAACAGGTTTTACCTCTCAAGGGATCTTGAGAAGCTTGCAATCCCCGCCAGGCAGTGTACCTGATCGTTGTAGTGTAGTATAGTGACAAGTACCGGGGGATTGATCGTTCAACTCAAGAATAGTGTTCGCTAGGATTAGAAAGCCTACTAAACTAGGTCTAGAGGTGAGGGATGATTCTTTTTGTATTTTTTTTTTATATTTTATGAAAGCAAGTAAAATCTCGGGTTTTGAAGGAGTGGGCGGAATTAGTTGCTAGTCAACTAACCCAATTAACTGCAGATGCAATCAAAATAAAATAAAAAGAAATGAAAATAAACTAATGTGATTATGTGGTGAAAACAATAATAAGAAAAGATGTGTTTACTTAGATTTCATTACTCTCTAGATATCTTTTACCGGTTGATTAGCTTGTTACAATTGCGTGGATGACGGGTTATATTCCTTAATACTAGTCGTAGGGCCGTGCACAATATTCCCTAACTCCATAAGCTCTTACTTCACTCCTATGTCGAGCCGACTAAAAGCTCCTAACATGGGATCACTAGAATTCACTTATGCATTAAATACAACCAAAAATCGTAGTACACCTCCGATCATGTTTCTTAAGACGTTCAAGCAAGTTACCAATGGAAGTCTGCCAGTTTTCTTAAGCCTAACATCGAATACAATCATCCACAACAATTATAAACAAACCATCAACCAATAATCAACATCTAGGTTTCACTACATCTAAGCAAACACAATAAAAACCTAGCCTAGCATGTTAAAAGAAAGACAAGCATAAGATAGAATCACACAACACATAGACATATCGTATGATTATTGGAAAACTTATCTTCAATTAAGCATGGATGGAACAAGGGTTGAAACCCTTATTTTTACAGAAAATTCCTCTAGGGTTTAAGCTCTCCAAAGTTCTCCTAATGTTCCACCCTTTTACAATGAAAAATTGGAAAAATATATATAGATAATACATCCTGACGGCATCACGTTGTAGTTCCTGACGCCGTCAACTTGCCGCCAAATTAAGGATCGTATTGCCTAGATCCAATCTTGATGCCGTCAAGAAGGAATTAAGCTCTGGGCCGTCACATACATTTTGACCCTGACGGCCTTGGTGACGCCGTCAAGTCAATTACAAAGAAAATGTTCTGGGCCGTCATGTGTATTTTCCACTTCCACCTCTTTTTCCAAGCTTGACCCCATCATGTGTGAAGTCTTGACGTCGTTAGGTACTGTTCCCAGCAAGGATTTTGAGACTTTGCCGTTTTCTTCACTTTTATGCTCTAAAAACGTCCAAAATGCTTCATTTTCCAGATTTCTTCTCAAAAGTACCTAAAATGACAAAAGGAACTATTTAGGGCAATAATTGATCAAATAATCACGAATTCGGGCTTAAATGACCCCTTAAAAGCGGTACACTTTTCACCTTATCAATATTCATGTTTTGCTAAAAATTAAAGTTTACACTTTGTCGTTAACAAAACTTAGTAAAGATCGTAAAATATAAATAACGTTTTTAGGCGATATTTGTATTAACAAAGATCATTCATCATTATCAAAACAATGGAAGTAAGTTTATATTTTATTTTTATTTGCATTTGATTAGTTTTGACATGTTCATCATGCTAAAATTTGCTAGCACTTTTATTAATAAATTGTTTATTGTATATCATCATCACGTAACCACATGATCAGCACGTAGCACTTTTAGTTTTATTAATACTTTGCCTAACAAATAGTTGTTGAATATCCCTTTATACAACTTGCTTGTCAACACCGATTGTTGAAGCTTTGATTTGCACCCAAGATTGGGTGAGTAAGTTAAGAACGCAAATTAATTGGGATGATGTTGAAAACTTATTAAAGACGATGAGATTGTCAAGGATATGGAAGAACAATTAGAGAAACTATCCAGAAGAGACAAAGAGAAACAAACTGTGGAACTTTAAACGGTCTTACTTATTTTGATGGATAAAGTTGTAAGTTATTTTATTTTGTTTTCTGGATTGTTATGCATTATTGTTTTGTTAAAAATATGAATAAGTGAAAGTAACTATAGAATGATTGATTATTCGAGTTGATGGATTAGTTGTTAATTGTTATTTGCTTAAATGTTAATGGTTGCAAGTTCTTAAAAAGTTTATTTTTTTGTGTTTTTTATTAGCATAACAGAAAAGCGGTTCCTATACGGGTAGATCCAAAAGAACCGGAACCAGAACCAGAACCAGAACCAGAACCGGAACCAAAAACTATATTCGGTTCGGTTCTCGGTACCCACTTTTTAGAAAAATCGGTTCTCAGATCCACCGGTTCCAATTGGTTCCAGAACCATGCTCATCCCTACATACACGTACACGATATGATCATCGGAAGGTTGACGTAACTGCATCAATATTGTTGCACCAAAATAGATTCACATGAGACATTTTACGTCTATATAGTAGCAACTACATAAGAATCATAAACCCATCAATGAGCAAAACACCCAATTCACTTGAAACAATACATTTTATCTCACTTTTGGATAAAAGTAATTCTTCTGTCATACATAACATGAACAAAAATAACCTTACAACCAATTAACATCTAAATTTATCTAAACAATTGTATATAAGATTCATTCATGTAAGAGGAGACTCCAAAACCTCCATTGAAACAAAGAGTATTAAATTACTTCTTGTCTTTCTTTCTTCTCACTTAGATGTAAGGTTATTCTCGATCTAAGTATTAAGGTATGTTCGAAATTTTCTTATTCATACCTTCTAAAATGCTTCGATCTCTAAGATAGTATTTGAGAACCACCTTGTCATAGGGTAGTTTCGCCATTGTTGGGGGTGGCCGAGCACCCTCCAGCCCCCTGGCTCCACCTCTGATTAAAACGTAGTTTTTAAGTTTTAGAGAAAACTCCAAAATACATCTCTGTGGTTTACCCCGATTCACACTATACATTCCTCTCGCAAAAGTTTCAACAGATACATCACTTCGTTAGTAAAAGTTAACCTATATACATCCTTCCGTTAAAATAAGGACAAACGGGGCAAATTATTTCTTCCTTATCTTCTAACGAGATAGAAAAATATTTACACCGTTAGTCCTTTGGGTTAACTGTATTTGCACCGTTAGTCGTATTTTACGTTTTCGTCCATTTTTTCGTTTTCGTCCGTTTTTTACGTTTTCGTCCATTTTTTTTATGTTTTCGTTTGCTTTTTTATGTTTTAGTCCCGTCCGTTTTTTTACGTTTTCGTTTGCTTTTTTATCTCAACACCGGGCTTAGTGATTCAAACACTGATGAAAATTCTTTATCTTATGGAGACATTAGTGATATTGATGAAATATCTCATAAGCCCATCATTGATCACCTTATCATGACTCCTTCGGAGTATGATGGCAAGAAACATCATGATCGGGGGGAAAGATTCTCAATCATGAGAATTTGTATTTCTATGAAAAATTATCCCACCCTCCCTCCCGGGATGTTTTCTAGCCCTAAGAGCTTAACCCACAAAATCCAAATTCAAGAAGCTAAACCTGCTCTTGAGGATGTGCATCCTTTCATGATTGTTCTCCTGAACTTCTCGGTGCCTTCCTCTCTTCTTCACTCCTTCGGGAATGAAGATACCATATTTGATCCCGGCATTTTCATGTATCATTTTCTTGAGCCGGTATTATCTCTCATCGGTGTGGAACTTTCACGTGCTTAAATGTTTATCCAAACATCTTGAATGAAAGTCCGATTGAGATTGTTTCTTCCACATCATGCTTCCCCAAGGACAAATGAATTCGGGGTCGAGTCAAGCTAGCGACTCGGTAAACAAAAATAATAGCATGCTTATAGGGTTTTCACCCTAAGTGTGGGGGAGTCCCCCATCCTATGATTACAAAAGTGAAAAACAAAATTGTGTTTCCACATTTAGCTTGTAATGTTGCTCTTTTACGTTCAAGGAATCGGCATAATAGCCGGGACTTTGAATATTGAGGACAATATTCATGCTTAGTGTGGGGGGTATTCGCTATTCTAGCGAATTTTATCACATTTTACTATCTTATACCCCTGTTTTTGACCAAAAATTTTTCACTAAAGTTCAAAATTTTTGTGGTAATCAGTCCGCCTTGTCTAACCGACAAATGGATTGGCTAGTCCAGGAGCAAACGGCTCTTGGTAAAGACATCTCAAATCCGTTTACAGCTTGCAATTTGCCCAAAATTGTATGGTTCCTCAACTCCCCATATCCTCATAAGCAAATGAGTTAGCTAGCCCGCAAGATTATGGCTTGTGGTAAAGGCAGTGGAAAATCCATAATTGGTAATCAGCTCACCAAGATGTTGACTATTTCATCAAGAGCTGGCTAGTCCAGAAGCAAACGGCTTTTGGTAAAGACAAATCAAATCCGTTGACAGCTGGTGGTTTGCTCAAAATCACACGGTTATCAGGTGTGCCACAGTTCTTACACCTGGCTACTCCAGAAGTGATGCTTTTGGTAAAGAGATTTTCAAATCCATCAAGTTTTTCTCAAAAGATTGCTAGGGACTAGCAATGTTTTAGTGTGGGGGATTGATGGGTATGTAAATACTCATCATTTTTACCTTTTCTGAGCTGCCAAAACATCTAAAAACACTCAATATTGAATCAAAATAGTGAAAATATCCCAGGAATGTGTTTTATATGTTTCAAATGCAAAATAATCAGAAACAGATGAAAAACGCACAAAGTTTGCATAATTGGCAGTTTCAGTCCCTCAACTTTCAAAAGTTGTCAAATCTAGTCCCTGGTTGTTCTAAAAACTTGAAAAAGTCACCAAAGGTCCTTTTAAATCATAAAGTTACATAATTAGTCCTTTGGTGAAAAGTTTCACAAAATGTCAAGTTTAGTCCCCGAACTTTGAAAATTGTCAAAAATGGTCCCTGGGATATGAAAAACTTTGAGAAAAACAAATTTTGTCCTTGCACTAACCTTTTATGACAGGATTGGTCCTTGGTGGAAAGTTTGGTGAAAAATTACACAAATGGTTCCTGAAGTTTGAAAGTTTGGCGGTTTCAGTCCCTGGTGAAAATAAATTGGAAAAATCACAAAAGGGCCTTATACTATTCATGATATGGCAAATTACACCCTTGGGAACAAATTGAAAACATGCCAAATCAAAAGATTTACAGCATTGCAATTAAGCACAACTCAGTTTCTCATAAATTCTCAAAAATACTTAATAAAATAGGTCATAATAAAAAACTCAGTTGTAATAATGAAGAAGGCATGGAGCTGAGTTGGAAAGAGATGGATATGGTTTAGTGAACCTGTGGGGGTTCTTTAGGATCATTTTATGGGACTTGGGTTCTCATTTTCTCAGCTTGGACTAGTTGTAAGCCAATTCTTGATTTTTGTCATTTTAGTTTAAAGGAATTAGTAATTGATTATCTGTGTTTCTATTGTTTGTTTACTGTTTATTAGATTAATGTAAGCTCATAAATTAGGTTTTAGTCTTAGTATGTCATAATTTCATTTGAAAATCACATTTTCACCTTCATAAAGGGGTGTTTGGATTAGTATGGCATGATGTGGAGTTTGAGTTGTTTTGTTGTTGTTTTAGTATAAGCATGCTACCCTAGGCCAATGTAGGTTAGAATAGGTCAAAAATCCAGGTTTCAATAAGCTAAAGTCAAAATCCCCACCCAACATCCATGACAGTCCACTGTTGGACTGTGGGGTGTTCCAACCCTTTGATTTCAATGTGAAATTAGCTTAGGTTGCTTTATTTAGTTTCCATTAGGTTTAATAAACTTGTATTAGTCACTTAGAAGCTTCAAAAGTTCAAAAAGGTCAAAGTTATGAGTTTATCTAAAAAGTCAAAATGACATGTTTTCAGATTTTACCCAATATTGCATGATTTTTCTAGATTTGTGTATTTAGATTTAGGCCTTGTAATTTCTAGAATTAGTAACCCCCCACCTCAACTTCATTTTCCCATTACTGGTTCATTTTTGTGATTTGCTTTGTGGGCCCCACAACCCTCCAAAGAGGGGTGCAGGGCTGCAACCTGCTCTGTATCATCAGACACCTAGCCAACCCACCACCTTTGGTGGTGGTTTGTGGACATCCTAGTGGGTCCCAACACCATAACTTGGTCTCATTCAACCCCCCTCCTGGTAGGCTTGGGTTTTTGACCAATTGTTTGACCCCTAGACCTGTGGACCCCACCTAAATCAGAGCCTAAACTTTGTCCCTAGTCTGTGTGAAAATTGGATTTTGGAAGTGCTTATGTGTGGCTTATTTGCTTATTCAGTGGTCATTATTTGCTTTTTCTTGCTCAAACATGTCTACTAAACTAGTTTGAACTAGTTTTCACCATAGTGGGTCCCACTCAAGCTCAATTGAGCTTATTTGCTTAAAAAGTCAACTGTGGTCAACTATTTAGCTTATTTCTTTCTCTAGTGCTTATTTTTCATTTACAAAAAAGTTGTTTTCATTAAATGTGTTTGTTTTTAGGTATAAAGTAACTTTGTAAAAGAAAAATCCAAAAAAGCCAAGTTTAAATTAGGTGATAGTTTCTATTTAATTCAATTTAATTTTAATTTTCATTTTTAGATTTTAATTAAGTACTTAGCATTTTTATATTTTTATTAATTACCTTATATAGTAAAGTATTTTTAGTAATTTTTCTAGATTTTTATTTTGTCATTTAGTATTTATTAGATTTAATACTAGTTTTCTTAATTAATAAATAATATTAAGTATTAAATATCATATTTAGTTTTTATAAAGTAAAACTTATTTTTTATATTTTTCCTAGCTATAATATAGTATAATAGACTTTTAGAAAATATAATTAGAATTTCTACAGTTCATTTTCTATTTTTCTTATTTTATTTGTTTAAATTAGACTTAAGTTAATTAAAAGGTAAATAATTAGTGAATTAATCTTAAATCATAATTTTTAGAGTTTTTATAATTTTGTAGGATTCCAGTGATGGTTAAGTAATTTTATAAATTTTCTCTTAATTTTCTAAGTTAATTTAGTATTAATAGTAATTTAAATTAGTTTAATTAGTTTAATTAAGTTAAATAGCTTTTAATTAATAAAAAATCCACAAAAAGACAAAAATATTTATTTTTATTTTTTATAGTTTCTTCAAGTTCTAATTTAGGTTTAGAAAATATTTTTGCTAATTTTTAGTTTAATTTATATCATTTGTCATTTTTAGTTAATTTAAATTAGGTTTTAATTTAGATTTTAAATAGTTTTATTAATTAAATAATTTTTAAATAATATTTTAATCATTTTCATAATTTCATTTTCATTTTCAATTTTCTTTTTAATTTTAAGTTTCAAAAGTGTCAAAAGCACCCCCTGTAGTTTGTTAAATATCAAATCCCACTTTCTTTGTCTGTTACGTGATCTGAATTGTAAATACGTGTATATATCTGGTATCTGATTTTTGTGAATATTATATCTGTGTACCAATACCAAAATAACAGTAGCAATATCAATTCCACATCATCTGGGCTACTGTCCTCAGTGCCACTTTCTCATAAACGATTCCCAAAGCACCATTTCAATCTCGCTGGGACATAACGACCCGGGGACACACTATACTATCACCGGAGAATTGGCTTGATTAGTTTGACTTTTACGGTTGATCATTCACAAGTGGTTGACTAATAAAAGTTAACTAGTTTAGACCCAATCAAAATTTGGCGCCGTTGCCGGGGAGGTTGTTGCGTGTTTACAAAATCGTTTTAAGTTTAGTGGTTTTCAAAACCCTCCCTGTACAAATTTCACTCAAATTTGTAAAAAGTTTTTGTAAAAATATAATCATATAAAAAAGTTCATTAACACTTATCCTAAAGTGTTAACAACACCAAAAAAATTAAAAACAACAAAACAAACTGTGAAGTTAAATTATTTCGTTGCTTTAAGATTACAACCTGAAACAGTTGGTTTAAGGTAAGTTCTGACATTAAATTGCGAACTGAAGAGGAAACCTATTTACTTCCTCCCGCCAGCCTGCGAGGAATCTTAAAAGAACGATTTCGGTTAACGAATCAGTTCCAAAAGTATTTCCCAAGTTTTCTGCACACACACCCATAAGCCTAAAGCAGTTTTTCAAATGGATAAATACAAACCCATAATAAGTTCCCAAACTTAAGATTAAAACTTGCCTTTATATCCCTGTGAGTGGTGTACCTTTTTCAAAGAAGCCATTCACTTGTGATTTCTGGTTTAAGTTCCCTGTGGTTTTGCCTCGATTTTGTTTTGAAAAATTGTTTTTGGTGCATGTGCACTAAACATGTTTATCAAAAATACCAAAAATATTCACCTTTACCCTCTCACCTTTTTGATTCTCCATTTCTTACCCTCTAAAACCTTTTGATTCTTTCTATGTCTCATCCACACTTTCTGGTTTGCCAATGGTGTGGTAATCCTTATAATGGTGGCAATTGCCCCAGTTGTGGCATGGTAGAGTCAGGAAACGGGTCTGTCTATAACCAGAATCCATATTCCTACCATGATACGACTGATTCATTCCATCAGTTACCACACCATGAGACTCAACAGTTTTACTGTTGTGAGTACTGTGGTGGTTCACATTACAGTTCTGATTGTCAATCAGGAAACACACTTGTCTATGAGCAGTTTCCTGATAACAATTATAACTCAAGCACATACAACCCACAGCCACATCAGTTTCACTGTTGTGATTACTGTGGAGGTCCACACTTTAGCTCTGATTGTCAAATGAGGAATCCATTTCCTTGTAACAGTTATGACTCTTCGTATCAAGACCAACCTCCACAGTATCAAACTATCCAAGCAACTCCTCAAATCCAGCAAGACTTTTTAGAGGTTCTTGAGAAATTTAAAGAACTTAAGGAGGAGTTAGCTAATATTTCACTCCGCCATACTCCAAGCTCTTGTGCATATTGTGGGGGTCCTCACGATGATTTTCAATGTTAACCTTCTGGTTTTGACACATCCACATCCCCACAATTTCCACTCATTCCAAATTCTCGTGGGAAAACTATGGCAGAATTACTTGCTGAAGAACGAGAATCTGGAAAAAGCATGGAAGAGTTATTGGCTGAGCAACGAGCAGCTAAAATACGTGCTAATATTCGAAATACTGCTCTATTTGATGACTATGATGACAGTGATGATGAAGATAACATTGTTATTATTCAAAAAGATTCATCAAGTTCATCAGTTGATATCCCAGCAGTTGAGATTCCATCTCAAACAACTGCTATCACACCCGAGGTTCCCACTCACTCTTTGATCATGGGGGACGAGCATCTTGACACTGTTCCTGATAAGGAATCGGACGAATTCATAAAGTCTAGTGTTGAGGACCTTGTCCCAATCCCAAGAGAGTCACAGGGAACTTTGGATCATGTGTGTGATATTCCTTCACCCCCTGATAATCCAAATGATCAAATTGAGACTGTCTCTGATTCTAGTGATGATTGTTTATCTTATGGAGACATTGAGTATGTTGATGCATCCCTCCCCCATTATAATGTTGACTTTCTTCTCGAGGAGTTCGCCGATGAACTCACTCACACCAATCCACTTCCATCGGGATGTGATGATGATCTCTTTGATCTCAAAGATGATCTAGAAGAAGTCGAAGCATTCCTTGCCCTAGATAGTTCAACTTCGTATGAAGTTGATGATAACTATCTTGATTCTGAGGGCGATATTCTTTTCCTTGAAAGCTTATTGAATGATGATCCATCACTCAATTCCTATCTCAACACCGGGCTTAGTGATTCAAACACTGATGAAAATTCTTTATCTTATGGAGACATTAGTGATATTGATGAAATATCTCCTAAGCCCATCATTGATCACCTTATCATGACTCCTTCGGAGTATGATGGCAAGAAACATCATGATCGGGGGGAAAGATTCTCAATCATGAGAATTTGTATTTCTATGACAAATTATCCCACCCTCCCTCCCGGGATGTTTTCTAGCCCTAAGAGCTTAACCCATAAAATCCAAATTCAGGAAGCTAAACCTGCTCTTGAGGATGTGCATCCTTTCATGATTGTTCTCATGAACTTCTCGGTGCCTTCCTCTCTTCTTCACTCCTTCGGGAATGAAGATACCATATTTGATCCCGGCATTTTCATGTATCATTTTCTTGAGCCGGTATTATCTCTCATCGGTGTGGAACTTTCACGTGCTTCAAATGTTTATCCAAACATCTTGAATGAAAGTCCGATTGAGATTGTTTCTTCAACATCATGCTTCCCCAAGGACAAATGAATTCGGGGTCGAGTCAAGCTAGCGACTCGGTAAACAAAAACAATAGCATGCTTATAGGGTTTTCACCCTAAGTGTGGGGGAGTCCCCCATGCTATGATTACAAAAGTGAAAAACAAAATTGTGTTTCCACATTTAGCTTGTAATGTTGCTCTTTTACGTTCAAGGAATCGGCATAATAGCCGGGACTTTGAATATTGAGGACAATATTCATGCTTAGTGTGGGGGGTATTCGCTATTCTAGCGAATTTTATCACATTTTACTATCTTATACCCCCGTTTTTGACCAAAAATTTTCAAAAATTTTTCACTAAAGTTCAAAATTTTTGTGGTAATCAGTCCACCTTGTCTAACCGACAAATGGATTGGCTAGTCCAGGAGCAAACGGCTCTTGGTAAAGACATCTCAAATCCGTTTACAGCTTGCAATTTGCCCAAAATTGTATGGTTCCTCAACTCCCCATATCCTCATAAGCAAATGAGTTGGCTAGCCCGCAAGATTATGGCTTGTGGTAAAGGCAGTGGAAAATCCATAATTGGTAATCAGCTCACCAAGATGTTGACTATTCCATCAAGAGCTGGCTAGTCCAGAAGCAAACGGCTTTTGGTAAAGACAAATCAAATCCGTTGACAACTGGTGGTTTGCTCAAAATCACACGGTTATCAGGTGTGCCACAGTTCTTACACCTGGCTACTCCAGAAGTGATGCTTTTGGTAAAGAGATTTTCAAATCCATCAAGTTTTTCTCAAAAGATTGCTAGGGACTAGCAATGTTTTAGTGTGGGGGATTGATGGGTGTGTAAATACTCATCATTTTTACCTTTTCTGAGCTGCCAAAACATCTAAAAACACTCAATATTGAATCAAAATAGTGAAAATATCCCAGGAATGTGTTTTATATGTTTCAAATGCAAAATAATCGGAAACAGATGAAAAACGCACAAAGTTTGCATAATTGGCAGTTTCAGTCCCTCAACTTTCAAAAGTTGTCAAATCTAGTCCCTGGTTGTTCTAAAAACTTGAAAAAGTCACCAAAGGTCCTTTTAAATCATAAAGTTACATAATTAGTCCTTTGGTGAAAAGTTTCACAAAATGTCAAGTTTAGTCCCCGAACTTTGAAAATTGTCAAAAATGGTCCCTGGGATATGAAAAACTTTGAGAAAAACAAATTTTGTCCTTGCACTAACCTTTTATGACAGGATTGGTCCTTGGTGGAAAGTTTGGTGAAAAATTACACAAATGGTTCCTGAAGTTTGAAAGTTTGGCGGTTTCAGTCCCTGGTGAAAATAAATTGGAAAAATCACAAAAGGGCCTTATACTATTCATGATATGGCAAATTACACCCTTGGGAACAAATTAAAAACATGCCAAATCCTACCCCCTAACTTTCGTTAATTTACAAAAAAGGTCCTTGTGTAAACTAAAAACCTAAACCGGATCCTAATACCAAATACTACCACTCCAACTTAAACCCAATCCAATCCCTTAGCCCACCCCATATCTTTATTACTTGGGCCCATGTCTTACCAGCCCAGCCAACGCACCCCTTAATATTATTGCCGGGTCAACCTTTTGACCCCCTCGGTCAAACAGTCAAACGAACATCACCTCCTACCTTTCCCTCTCCATAAGCAACCTCCCATCTCCACCAATCACAGACCAGCCACCACCCTCTCCCACGTGTTCCACCGCCCAAAACCCACACCCCTATACCTACCCTCACATCACATTAAATGCACCATCCCCAATTGTCTGAGTCTCAGAACCAATTTGCAAAAAAGTTTTCCCGCCAAATTACGTGGCACCAAATTAGAAGGTTTCAGGCATCAACTTGTGATGGGATATGCTCAGAGAGGCTCAAGAAACCCTAATCATGGGCTATAAAAGGCAAAGGAAGCAAGGAATGAAGCAAGTAGTTGTAGTTTAGTTTAAAAATGTCGAATTAGTGTAATTTTGGATTTCAGTTGTAATTTCTAGTTAAAACAGGTTGTAATCTATATTTTAAGTGTAATAGTACTTTTATTGAACCTTGATTTTAAGATTGCTTTGATAAATTCATAGTTAGCAGTTTTAAGTGAATTTGACAAATTCAATTAAGACTGTTAAGTGTTGTTGTTTACTGTTCATTCAAGCTCAATTTTACTTAGTTACAAGTTTTCAAAAGATTTACAGCATTGCAATTAAGCACAACTCAGTTTCTCATAAATTCTCAAAAATACTTAATAAAATAGGTCATAATAAAAAAATCAGTTGTAATAATGAAGAAGGCATGGAGCTGAGTTGGAAAGAGATGGATATGGTTTAGTGAACCTGTGGGGGTTCTTTAGGATCATTTTATGGGACTTGGGTTCTCATTTTCTCAGCTTGGACTAGTTGTAAGCCAATTCTTGATTTTTGTCATTTTAGTTTAAAGGAATTAGTAATTGATTATCTGTGTTTCTATTGTTTGTTTACTGTTTATTAGATTAATGTAAGCTCATAAATTAGGTTTTAGTCTTAGTATGTCATAATTTCATTTGAAAATCACATTTTCACCTTCATAAAGGGGTGTTTG
Source organism: Artemisia argyi (assembly GCA_030686995.1). Lineage (NCBI taxonomy): Eukaryota > Viridiplantae > Streptophyta > Magnoliopsida > Asterales > Asteraceae > Artemisia > Artemisia argyi. The sequence goes on from CM060687.1 coordinate 71,468,750, forward strand.
GATTAGTATGGCATGATGTGGAGTTTGAGTTGTTTTGTTGTTGTTTTAGTATAAGCATGCTACCCTAGGCCAATGTAGGTTAGAATAGGTCAAAAATCCAGGTTTCAATAAGCTAAAGTCAAAATCCCCACCCAACATCCATGACAGTCCACTGTTGGACTGTGGGGTGTTCCAACCCTTTGATTTCAATGTGAAATTAGCTTAGGTTGCTTTATTTAGTTTCCATTAGGTTTAATAAACTTGTATTAGTCACTTAGAAGCTTCAAAAGTTCAAAAAGGTCAAAGTTATGAGTTTATCTAAAAAGTCAAAATGACATGTTTTCAGATTTTACCCAATATTGCATGATTTTTCTAGATTTGTGTATTTAGATTTAGGCCTTGTAATTTCTAGAATTAGTAACCCCCCACCTCAACTTCATTTTCCCATTACTGGTTCATTTTTGTGATTTGCTTTGTGGGCCCCACAACCCTCCAAAGAGGGGTGCAGGGCTGCAACCTGCTCTGTATCATCAGACACCCAGCCAACCCACCACCTTTGGTGGTGGTTTGTGGACATCCTAGTGGGTCCCAACACCATAACTTGGTCTCATTCAACCCCCCTCCTGGTAGGCTTGGGTTTTTGACCAATTGTTTGACCCCTAGACCTGTGGACCCCACCTAAATCAGAGCCTAAACTTTGTCCCTAGTCTGTGTGAAAATTGGATTTTGGAAGTGCTTATGTGTGGCTTATTTGCTTATTCAGTGGTCATTATTTGCTTTTTCTTGCTCACACATGTCTACTAAACTAGTTTGAACTAGTTTTCACCATAGTGGGTCCCACTCAAGCTCAATTGAGCTTCTTTGCTTAAAAAGTCAACTATGGTCAACTATTTAGCTTATTTCTTTCTCTAGTGCTTATTTTTCATTTACAAAAAAGTTGTTTTCATTAAATGTGTTTGTTTTTAGGTATAAAGTAACTTTGTAAAAGAAAAATCCAAAAAAGCCAAGTTTAAATTAGGTGATAGTTTCTATTTAATTCAATTTAATTTTAATTTTCATTTTTAGATTTTAATTAAGTACTTAGTATTTTTATATTTTTATTAATTACCTTATATAGTAAAGTATTTTTAGTAATTTTTCTAGATTTTTATTCTGTCATTTAGTATTTATTAGATTTAATACTAGTTTTCTTAATTAATAAATAATATTAAGTATTAAATATCATATTTAGTTTTTATAAAGTAAAACTTAGTTTTTATATTTTTCCTAGCTATAATATAGTATAATAGACTTTTAGAAAATATAATTAGAATTTCTACTGTTCATTTTCTATTTTTCTTATTTTATTTGTTTAAATTAGACTTAAGTTAATTAAAAGGTAAATAATTAGTGAATTAATCTTAAAACATAATTTTTAGAGTTTTTATAATTTTGTAGGATTCCAGTGATGGTTAAGTAATTTTATAAATTTTCTCTTAATTTTCTAAGTTAATTTAGTATTAATAGTAATTTAAATTAGTTTAATTAGTTTAATTAAGTTAAATAGTTTTTAATTAATAAAAAATCCACAAAAAGACAAAAATATTTATTTTTATTTTTTATACTTTCTTCAAGTTCTAATTTAGGTTTAGAAAATATTTTTGCTAATTTTTAGTTTAATTTATATCATTTGTCATTTTTAGTTAATTTAAATTAGGTTTTAATTTAGATTTTAAATAGTTTTATTAATTAAATAATATTTTAATCATTTTCATAATTTCATTTTCATTTTCAATTTTCTTTTTAATTTTAAGTTTCAAAAGTGTCAAAAGCACCCCCTATAGTTTGTTAAATATCAAATCCCACTTTCTTTGTCTGTTACGTGATCTGAATTGTAAATACGTATATATATCTGGTATCTGATTTTTGTGAATATTATATCTGTGTACCAATACCAAAATAACTGTAGCAATATCAATTCCACATCATCTGGGCTACTGTCCTCAGTGCCACTTTCTCATAAACGATTCCTAAAGCACCATTTCAATCTCGCTGGGACATAACGACCCGGGGACACACTATACTATCACCGGAGAATTGGCTTGATTAGTTTGACTTTTACGGTTGACCATTCACAAGTGGTTGACTAATAAAAGTTAACTAGTTTAGACCCAATCATTCTCGCCCATTTTTACGTGTTCATCTGTTTTTTTACGTTTTCGTCCATTTTGTTACGTTTTTCGTCCATTTATTTACGTTTTCATCTGCTTTTTTACGTTTTAGTCCACTTTTTTACGTTTTCGTCCATTTTTTTACGTTTTCGTCATTTTTTTATGTTTTCGTCTGTTTTTTTTTTTTGTTTTCGTGTTTTATTTTCCTAAATGTAAAATATCATTAACGAAAATGCCGCAAAGGCATAGTACAATACATCAAAATCAACAAAACAAGGCATTGGACAAAATTCCAAGCTCAGATAACAAATAGACTTCATAAACAAATGACTGGACATGTAGCCAAATAATTCAACATAGCATACTCTGAATACATGAAGTGTCCAGGGACCAACCTGTCACCCCAATCCATCACCATATACTATGCCAAACTAAAAAACTACAAGCCAGAATATACATAGTAAAGACCAATACATCTGATTACTCCAATACAAATACCAAGAACAACACAAACAAAAACCTTCAAGGCAAACCTCCAAATACATCTTCAAGCATAAACAACAAAGGCTAATCCCAACCAATCTTCGGACCAAATCTTCAGTCAGACACTAAGAACACCAAAAAAGACAAAGCAACATGCCAAAATACAAAATTACTCCAAATCTTCATAAAACCTTATCCAAGTAAAACCACAAAGGCAAACCTTAGATAAGGAAAAAAGTGCAACTTCTATAGAACCATGCCATCATTCCACCAGAAGGTCATCATCAGTCAATAACTTGGAGCAGAACTATAGAGTATCTTCTATAAAAGTTACCATACTTCATCATACACACCCATGATAGGAGAAAGTAAAAACAATAAAGAGACATAACCCATTTAAAGTAGCCATATCATCATATTCAAAGATGGTATTACAATCCCAAAAGCCAGGTGTTTTCATGTTTTTTATTTTTATTTTTTTTTTACGTTTTCGTTCGTTTTTCTACGTTTTCGTTCGTTTTTTTACGTTTTCGTCCGTTTTTTACATGTTCGTCCATTTCTTAACGCTTTCGTCCATTTTTTAACGTTTTCGTCCAGTTTTTTACGTTTTGAGATACAAACTTGAGATCTTTTTTAATCTTGTCTCACTCTTATATTGTATTAACTTGTTTTAGCAAGTTATACTAGTTAAAATGCCCGCACGCGCGGGGTTTTATCTAATTTTTTGAATAATGTATTTTAATTTATTTGAGGTGGGCGACGGGCCGCCACATTGCGGTGGGGCGTCGTTTCACATCGTTGATCATTGCACGGGATTATTTTTTAAGTAGAAAGTGAATCTACCACAGATTACACAACCCTGTGATCAAGCTTTAGTTGAAATTTGATTAAATCTTAGCTTAATCATATCATAGCTTGATCATAAAAAAGTGCAATAATTATATTAACTTAGTATCATAATTTAGTGTTCAAAATGAAATATTAGATTAATAAAGATAACTATTTTAGCTTTAAAATGCTATAATTAGATCAATACTTTTCAAGAAATGGACGAACTATCAAATTAACAAACCATTTAACCTATTTAGCATCTCATCGATAGTTCTAGAGCCAAATTTAGACTTGCTAAAACCATGTCCCCGGCCTGCACATAGGAAACATGTGTAAATATGCATTGCTTTTTTTACTAACGATAAATTACTAAAATAAAGTATGAAAAACATACACACTTGTATTATCCATGTACGTAAGTATCACCTCATCTCACTTGCATTATACATATGTGGCTTTAGAAAAGAGGCATTAATGAATTAGACATGACGCAACAATATTTAGAGTTTTGCATGTAAATTGTTTGGGCGATTAGATGAACACAAAAAGCAAGTGGTTTCATAAAACATGCATTACTATGTTCTATTAAAATTGGTCTATATTAGCATGGGTCAAATTATGGGGTTTTGTAACGGGTAACACGGGTAATATTGGTATGGTTTAAATTGTTCGGCCAACTTAATCCAACCTGTAAACAGTTTTTTAATTATCTCCAAGTATGACGTGAGTGCATTATACGTAATTACCTACAACCAAGAAACAAAGTTATTAACAATTGATATGGCAAAATGGGCTGGAAGGTGATGGGTCAAAATATGTTCATACTGAAACATGTTATCATCTCTTAGTGTTATAACAGGTTAGACTGCGTTGGGTTGATCCAAAAACCATTCTAACATCTCTTTATAATTTATATGAGTTTGTGATTGTTTGACTAAAACTATGTTCATAACTTTTGTACCTCCATTTGAAACTCTAATTAATGACACCTTACGTACATTCGTATATTTTGCATTAACACAACAACAAAATATTTCAGGTTAAAACAAAAAAGTCAAAAAGGAACACCTATTTTTGGGATGGAAAAAAGTATTAGTTGCACCTAGTTTGGTCATACAACATCAACTTGAATGTAATCATGTGAATATTACTATATATATAATATGGCATCATTAAACGACGCCCTTTGTGTCGTTTTGGATTATTCGTTATTTGGGCCTGCCCCATTTCCATCTTCCGGGCTATAACCACCGGCCTCTTTTTTTTTTTTTTTTCTTTTTTTTTTTCTTTTTGGAACTTTGCCTGTTAATACTTACACAGACCACACCGCCTCTTTCATACTTATCTTCTTCGCTTCTTCTTTCTCCCATCTGCTGCTATACCTTCGCCTACGTTATTCACCGGTTCACTTAGGGTTTGTTGCATTTTTTTGCCCATTAACTTTGTATGTATATATAACAACTTCCATCTATGTGTTTTATGCGTTTTTATGTTTCTGTTTCTTGAAATTGTTGTGTTTTGTGTTACTTGATCCTTCGTGGGCCGTTCATACTTGCTTACTTTAGTATCTAGATATGAGAACTAAGACTAGGGGTGTCCGTAGAAATAGTGGTGCCCAAATCTTAGAAGATGATCAACCCGTTACTGCCCATGTTGATGTGGGTTCAGCTTCGGCTGACCTCCATCCTCATACCGATTTAAATACTGCTGCGTGGTCTCACAATCCGACGGACACGAACGAATTTTTTAATTGTAATAGCAATCAGTGTGTTAATGGAAGTAGTCAACACGAACTTTTATTAGATGGGCGGTCTGTTGGTGATGCCGGTGATGTTGGATCAGCTTTCGTTGGTATTCATCCCCGTAGTAATATGACTCCTCATGTGTCGTCTTCATAAAGACTCAGAAAAAATCGAACTCGGAAAAAGATCTATTCGAAGGCAGCTGCTAAAGGAAGAAACAGAAAAAAAAACAGAGGCACCTGCGAAAAAAAGTAAGCAACAAGAATGATCATGTGACGGGTTACTGAAATTCAGTTATTACGTACAAATGTAGCGTAATAATGTAACTGAACAATAAACGTTTGTGAAGTGGATGCTTGCTGATGTTAATATACTACTTAGTTTTAATAACATGCTGTTTCATTAACGTTTTTTGTCTTTTGTTTCTATAATATACTAGGATAATACAACTCAGACATGTATCAACTTACTGTCGATTATCCAACAGCTTTTGCGTTCAAACCTAAGCACCCACATCTAAACAGCTCGCTGCCCCGCCGCAACGCGGCGGCCCGGGGCTTTCCTTGTTTAATAAATTGTGGACACAATAAGCCAATAAGGTAGTAAATCTAAATGTATAACCTGCTGATCTAATTACCAGGTCATAAAACTAAGTAATTATAAAGAAAAAAAACAATTTTGGTCATTTATCTATAACTATATTCTACAAAACCTGTAAACAAAAGTTCATCCAAACATTACTATATAATCAACCTGTAAACAACCAATTATCTTTTACAACTTCACACAGCAAAAGCTCGTCCAAACACTACTATAATAATCACTTTCAGTAGGTTCATCCAAACACTCCCTTAGATTAACACAATAGTCAAATTTCCATGTATTCACAAAACTACGTATTTCATTTCACTTCTTAGCACAGTTAAGAAGAAATGTGGGAGTACCTTGGTGCGGGACTATATTTGACGAATTGGATAAATGGAAAAGATTCAACTTTAGGGGCATATTTAACAGCCTCAATGCCAAACTTCAAAGGTAAATTCCCCTTTAGATGTAGAGCATTGATGCCATCTTGGCTTTCAACGAAGTGGTCAACAAAAGGACCCTAAGGCTACTATATCACTTTTCCGCTTAAGCCAATTATGGACTTTTAAATATCTTTTCAAACATGCATTAGTGCAGTATAGTGAGTCACGTCCAGTAAGGGGTCCAAGAGTAGATCTAATCTCATTGACCTGCACACCACCATGAGGCTATCGATCACTGTTGAAACTTGCAGATTAAGTCTTCGTCGAGTTATCTAAACTTAAAGATTCAATTTCTATTCATTATGCACTCTTTGCCTTTCCTTGCTTGTGCAGATGTTGTATCCGTCACCTTCATAAGACACCAAAGCAATTTATGAAGTAGACTTATATTTCTTGATTCAACATTATAAGGCTGCCATACTACAAAGGGTCACAACATATAATTTAATTTATTAATATACACATTTGATTATGCTTTCAACATAACAATTAGATGTAGTAACCACTTCAAATAGTATAGTGGTAATTATTAAAGCAAATATAGATAAACCTTACCACTTTTGGAGATTATGTTGAAATCCTTGTGGTTTTGTGTAATGCATTGACTTGATGATGTTTTCATATCTTTATTGTGCAATTTTGAATGATGATTCTGCACGAACAAATGTCATGTTAGAATGCGACTTATGTCAAAAACCAAGCTCTTAAAGACATTGATTGTTGCAAACAAAAAAGGTAATTTCAAAGTCATTCAGTCATATCATAATAAGCACAAATACTATGGCTACAAGGTGCTAATACCTAATAAGGTTACCCAAACACTCCTTAATCTTATTTGCAATTAACAGTTATTTTTAGTACAATTAGCAAAATGGTAAACCTATTTTAGGCGTGGTCATAAAGTTATAAACTAATACGTACCTATTTATACCGTTTTAATGACTACGCATTAACCTTTTTGGTAGTAATTCAAGGTATGACATATCTGCTCATGACTAATTAGAGATGGATATCATTAACTTGATAACATGTTAAAATTTAAATGGAGTGACCCATATTTTAAGAGCTTAATGGTATTATGTACCCATTAAGAGCTTACGGTTTTTTGTATACTGGAAAATGTTTTTCATCAGAAAAATATAAGGAGCTGACTTAAAAATAAAATTCACAACTAAGATAGCAATTGATATTTGAGAGTAAGTGGATTCATTGTTTTCAAAATCAAACATCGATAGACTTTAACTTTAGAACAAAGCATACCTGTATACTATAAGCATCTACATAAGGGTAGATAATTTCTTTTAGAGTTCAAGAAGATTGTTTCTGACCTGATTGGCCTAGTCTCAGTTTGCCACCAGGAAGCTTATATATGTTGTTTATTGTTGCACCTGTGATAGAATGAAAGTGGTTTAAGGGTGAAAAAACCATCTCAATTTTGCATTAAGCAACCAAAAGCAACATACCAGATGATTCAGTTGCATAATTTCAGTGTGTTGTTTGGTGCAGAACTCTTCCATGGCTATTTCTCGTCTTATGGCTCTAGTTAATACCTTTTTCTACCGCCTATAAGAATGTTAAACATGAATAAAAAAGATAGAAGAAAACAAAACTTACTCCTGTAAAACTTACTTTTGGAACAATCTGCTTTGAATTATTATCAACCAATGGTGACTCATTTACTGGAACTAAATGCATGTCTGATCCATCCTTTATCTCTTTAACTTCTTCCAAGTTCTTACGTTAAGAAAGTCATCTTTATGTAATCGTCTAATATGTGAGGTTAAAAAATCCATAATGGAGATAACAATGCTTATATGGGGGCGCTTAAAATAGATGGGTTAATCACCCCATTACACAATCTTTGTTTTTATTATCTAAACACTAAAAATTGCTCATCTGCTCTACAAAAGTACATAGATGAACTCTATACTAAGTAATCCAAACCCCAATCTAATTACACAAATTATATGCAAATACCAACCTACTTATTTTCAAATGCTTAGTTAGGAGAGTTTATAATCACTTAGTATAAACTGCTTATATGCAATAAGCAGGCTTTAATAAGGAATCCCAAACATCCCCTTACACAAGTTTTTTTTTTTTATCTAAACACTAAAAACTACTTATCTGCTCTAGAGAAATTCATTGATAAGATCTATGCTAAGTAATCCAAAACCCACCCTAATTATGTAAATTATATGTCAATACCAACCTACTTTGTTTCAAATGCTAATTTAGAAGTGCGTGAAATGGCTTACTATAAATTGCTTAATTGCTTTGAAATATTCAGGTACGAACATGCTTATTTTCAAGTACTATTCTTCAGAAAACTGATGTGTAGCCCAAGTTTCGATTTTCCAGAGCCCAACTCACAAACAAACTAATTACATCTTTTTTCAGAACCCACACACAAAAAACCAATCACATAGCTGTCTTAGCCCCAGTTTTGACATCTTTAACCAAATTGTTTAATGGCCTAAGCCACTTAACCAGCCTAGCTTTAGTATTAAAAAGTTATGCAAACCTATGAAATCATTAACCATTTCACAGAACATATTAAAAAAAATCTAAAAGTCAAGAATATAGGTTTACATAAGTCCTAAAAGTCCAGAGACAAAAATAGCTCATCTCATTCATCATTTTCAAGGTGTTTCCTAAACTGTTTGTGGATGGCTACAAAACCTTATATAAATTGAATAACATACTTAAACAAATAATTTGATGCATAGAAAGAGCATACCTTGCTTATCGAAAACTATACCGTCAAGTACATGGTCCCAACAAAAATTGATTGATCTTCACCTGCAAAAGATGAAATAGCTAATAAAAAACCAACTGCGTATATTAACCAAGTTCTAGTCTAATATTAATAATATTATTTAATAAAATTGTTTCATCTTCCAATATACCTTAGTTATAAGATCGTTTTTCGGAGTTATATATTCATTTAAGCGAAATAGAGCCATACGAATAAGGACGCTTTTCATCTTTTGCTGTAGATTTAATGGTAGAACTAAGCTTAATCACTCTAATCTTCTTCCCCTTTTTTTAAAAAAATGTAACCATATGAAGTGCACCGTTAGGTGATAAGCTAACCCTTGACGAACTCTCATCTTTCCTTAAAATCCCGTCACTTGCTCTAACACAGCGTGGCCCATAGATAGTCCCTGAGTTATACTTGACATGCCATGGATAGCAATCTTTCTAAGTGCACCGGTAAAATCTTTATTTAGTGACATATTTTCGGCCACAATTTGCTAGCTTTCATCTTGGAATACTGCAAAAGGATTTCACTTATAGAATGCAATACGAAGTCCAATTTTAGTGGAGACAAAACAAAATTCAAGTTTAGTAAAGAATGTGCAAAGAATACTTAGAAGTTAAGCAACGCGATACCAAGTGACGCCATATTCATCCTATTTATGTAAAAATGGTCAGTTTTGGTAATATTTTATTGCTAACAGGTTGAATGGGTAGAATTTAAAAGTTAACTAATAGGAAACGGGTCAAATGGTTTATTTGTAGTCCATAGTGTACTCAAGCCCAACCCCATAGATTGTTTTATCAAAAAACCTGGAGCGTTATATTTTTTATTGAATCGGCTCCAGATCCTTCATTATATTAAAAACCAAAATTACCTTGAAAAAAAAGTAATAAATGCTGATGATCTTAGGATGGGGTTTGGTGGATCCTTTTTCTTTTAGTGAGGAGGGTGCAATGGTTGTTGGTGATGGAGACGAGTAAAGATATTTAGAGCAGGTTTTGTTTTTTGGGTTTGTGGATGAATAACTAAAGTTTTAGGTTTTGTTTTTGCACTTGCTCTCGGTTTTTCTTTTGCTTTTGCTCATTTTGTTGGTTTTGCTCTTCTTTTTGCTCTTGCTCTTGGGTTGGAAAGTTCCATTGACTACGGTATGAAGGGAACTATATGATTTTGTGTCTTGACAACGGTTTATGAACCTCTCCCTAATAAAGAAAACATAGCAAAAACTGTCAGTCAACAAAACTAAAACATTATTCGGCTTATACTACTCGACTCTCCTGTAAAGCTTTAAGTACTCTGCCTGTCACAACTTGTCACAAGTGTTTTCTGCAAAAGCTTGTTTGAAAGCTTAAAATTTAATATTTATTAAGCGGAGTACTCCGATTCAAAAAACAAACATATTAACTGTTAATGTCAAATGCTCAATTCTAACTTGAAAGTTTGAGAGATTATATTGATAAAGTAAAACAATCCCTACAACATATACCAAAACTACATTATTATGAAAACTTCACAAAACAACAATTAATAATTAACGATATTATTATGAAAATTTATACAAATAATTTCCGCATATGACATAAACAATTACCGCATAAGCAATTTTATGTACAAAACAAATATCACCAAACTTTATGGCCATCCAAGAAGCAAACAAAAGAGACGAAACACAATTTAACATGATTAGCAAGATATAGAGAAACACACCGTTGATAATTTAAGAGCTGAGGTTGTGCGATTTTAATAGGAACATAACTTGAATCCATGGCTTTTGAAGAACACATGAATCGATAAAAAAAAATTGGGCGATTTAGGGTTTTTGGATTTGATAAATTGTTGTGTTAGTATGTTTCTTTTTATTTATTTGTTTTTCTTTGTGTGAAAGAATTGAGTATCAGGGAAGAAAACGATTTAGGGTTTTGAGACACAAAAGGATTAGGCATCGAGTGCCAAGTGTGGGGTATGGCAGTGAATTGTTGGGTGGTTTTGTTTGTTCTAATTTTCAGTTTAACCCCTAACTTCTTTGGTGATTACTTTCGGTTTTTTAAAGTTTTATTTATTATACTTTTGACACATATACTTTTATATGAATTTTTGTGAAAAAAACATATAAAAATGAATTTTTATAAATTTTGGCCAAATAAAGAAATATTTAGGGTTTTTTATTTAAAGATATTTTTATAAAATAAAATTAAATAAACAGATTGTTACTTAACAAGGTATGATTTGATTTTTTTGAAATGAAAAGTCCCCACTAGGGGTTTTGTTTTATTATATAAAAGATTTAAAGATTAGGCAAATATGACGAAAACATAAAAAAACGGATGAAAACAAAAAAATCGAGCAAAAAACGTAAAAAACTGACTAAAACCTAAAAAAGGACGAAAACGTAAAAAAAAAGCAAAAACGTAAAATAGTGGAAGAAAACGTAAAAACGGACGAAAACGTTAAAAAATGAGCAAAAATGTAAAAAAATGGACGAAAACGTAAAAAAAAATAAAAAACGTAAAAAATCGGATGAAAACAAAAAAAATCTGACGAAAACGTAAAAAAACGGACGAAAACTTAGAAAAACGGAGGAAAGCGTAAAAAAATCGGACGAAAACGTAAAAAAACGGACGAAAACGTAAAAAAACAGACAAATAAAGTAAAAAACGGACAAAAAAGTAAAAAAGGACGAACGGTACAAATACCGTTAACCCAGAGGACTAATAGTGTAAAATATTTGTTATCTCGTTAGGAGATAACAGAGAAATAATTTGCGACGTTTGTCCTTATTTTAAGGTAGGGATGTATATAGGTTAACTTTTACTAACGGAGTGAGGTATGTGATGAAGCTTTTGCGAGAGGGATGTATATTACGAATCGGGGTAAACCACAAAGATGCATTTGGAAGTTTACTCTAAGTTTTATATCTATATAATATAGCAAAAATTTGCAATAACAATCAACTTATGATAGGTATACCATTAACGGTCTATATTAAAACTATATTAGTTGGTAGTTCTAAAGTAGCTTATAATCATAATTTACCGTTTTATAAAATTTTAACTTACATTAGTACTCAGTAACTCATCACTTTAACTTGTCAATTAAATGTAGAAAGGTTGATGGGAAAACAAAATTTTTTTTAGATTTATTATAAAAAAAAAAGAAAAAAATGAAATTTGATCCGACCAGGTTTATCAAACCGGGTCAACCTGTGTCAACGAAGAACCAACAGTTCAATTTGGTTCTCAAACAAAAAAACCTGATCACATTCGGTTCGTTATCTGAGCCGATTCCCGATTCCCGATTCAACCTGTTAAACTGATCGAATCAACCCGAGTTTTAAAACATCGGTAGAAAACATACCTGTAACAAAGTGCGGAAGCATGAGACTCGTTAAATAACATTACTTAGAAAATAAATAGTTAGTGGTCATCACTTATTAACATTATTCAAATAAACAAAAACATTATATATACCACACATATGTTTTCTTTATTTTACACGGGGTTTGGTAGATTACCCTCATCAACCAATTTCATCATTTAAAAGAAAAAGTCTCTGATGTTCAAAAAAAAAAAAAAGAAAAAGAAAAAGAAAAAGTCTCTCTCCATTCCATTATAAAAACAAAATTTCTCTGTTTTTGTTCATCAACTCTCATTTTCATTTTCAATCCCCATGGCTTCCTCATGCTTATCAAAATCCAAAAAACTAATCACTCACAGCCTCAAATTCAACAAAACTTTTTTATCACCTTTCATTAATCACACTTCTATCATTACTAATTCTCAACTTATTAACAATAATCTTATTCATTCAATCTCATCTCCACCATTACTGGATCAGAAGAAAGTTGCAACTTCTTTATTAACTACTTCTTCACTGGTTACTTCACCAAGGTGGTTGCAAACTGCCACTAGTGCTGCTGATCAGGTGTGTATAGTTTTATATTTATGATTTATCATTGTAGTTTGTGATATTGGTTTTCTTATTTTTGCTTTTTGTATTAATGTATTTGTTTTTGTTGAGTTGGTTATGTTTGTTACTTGTGATTGATGTTTTTTTGACGGGAAGTGATTTGCACACTTTCATTTCTTATTGGGACACTCAAATGTACAAGCAGTTAAAACAGATTATAGTTAAAGTACAACTGCCTGATGCACACATTGGAGTGTCCCAATAAAAAATAGGAGTGTGCAAATCATTTCTCTTTTTTGACTTTGGCATGTGTTTCTTACGTTGTTTTGTCCTAACTTAATGAATTTCCGATATTACCCTTTTTTCCTTTTGTCATTAAATTTGCATTTATTGCATTATTTAGGATAGCAGTATCTACCGGAGAAACCTTAAAAAAATAATAATAAACAAAAAAAAAATAATAATAATAAAAAATAAAAATAAAAATAAAAAAGATAGTAGGATCTGATGTTAAAAGGATTATGGCTGAAATTATCATTCTTCTAAGTTTCTGCTAATATGTGTCGAGCGCATATTAATTCGTGTTTAGTTTAACGTAATTTTTTATGATTACAAAAAGCGGTTAATACAGTTTCTAACTTAACTGACTAAACTTATATTCATGTTAGCATAACTCTTCTGTTTTAAGCACAATATCTTTATCATTAAACCTTGCATTAATTTGTTATTTGTATATTGAACAAGAGTAATATTGAAAAAGAATAAAGCTGTCATTTTGCTAAACGGACGCGGTCTCTAGGAACGGACAGAAAGTAGTATAAATTGTAGTACTAAATTAGCTGTAAGGAACTAAGGATTATAATGGAAGTTAGGTAGCTTCTATTTGATTATATTTAATGTAGTATTGGTTGTTTATAATTTGTTAATTTGATGGAGACTTTGCTAAATCTCTAAGGAATTACTGTAGTTACTATTTTTAGAAATAAAATTTTTAAAATAGATGCGTTGCTTATTTGACATGTATTCTGAAACTTTTTGCGGATCGCGAGTATTTTAAACTTAGAATTGCTACTTTTTTCAAATGTAAGAGACTTTAGAAGTTGACTTTTACAATTTACAGCATATGTATCAAATTTTGACTTGGTAACTAATATGGTACAGTATTTTATTTTATTTTATTTTATTTTATTACTTTGACAATTAAACGTTGTGATCTAATATTGACAGCACTTATGGTTCTGATTAATAAGTCATTACTGTTTTATTGTAGATCTCTACCAAGTCAAATTGCTACAAAATAACTATTTTTTACCATTAAAGCCAAACTTAGCAGCACTTGGGTTCATACCTATTTTAATATACTGATGACACTACAAGTTGACATATCTTATCATATTCATATGAAGGTTATGGGTCATTCAAAATATACTACTGTCAAAATAAATCTTAATTAATGGTTTTTCTGAATTGTAAAATTATACACGTTCAAAATAAGGACATGTGAATTATAGAGCATTTTTCAGCTTAAGCATGCATACATATCTACAACACGTATGGACGTCTATTTGACATGTAGGAATGAACGATTTTTAAATGAAAGTTATCTATCTTAATGTAGTTGCCTACTGAAGATCCTCCGCAACAAGAGCTAGATTTTCCTGGTGGGAAAGTAAAGTTTACCCCACAACTCAAATTTATATCAGGGACTGATGAGGAAAGGGCCCCTTGTTATCGAGTGCTTAATGAAAATGGCCAGCCAATCATCGATATTGAATCCCTTAAGGTAAACCACACCCTGACTTATTTAATAACGATATTGTTTCTTACTTTTATCTAATAAAACCATGAAATTTCATGATCTTGGATTTTGAATATACAGATTACTAAGGAACTTGCTGTTAAGATGTATACCGACATGGTGACACTGCAAGTTATGGATACCATTTTCTATGAGGCGCAAAGACAAGGAAGAATATCGTTCTATCTGACTGTGATAGGGGAGGAGGCAATCAACATTGCATCGGCAGCAGCTCTTAACATCAATGATTATGTCTTTCCTCAGGTTCGCATTTTGAAACACATCAACTCTTTTATTGTAATTTTTAAGATGTGCATGCATGTATTTAAACTTGAAAGACAAATTTTGTGGCATAATGATATCACGTGAAAATTTGAATCAGTGATTTTTTTTTTTTTTTTTTTTTTTTTTTTTTTTTTTTTTTTTCTGTAAACTGTATATAATCATGCTGGCCATTGGAATTGAATTAATATTTTTGTAGTTTCCAAACGACTCTTTTATGGGATGGTGCGAGAATGCCCAAAGTGATCCTTAGAAATTCTAAATTTTCATAATTAGTTTGACTCAAGTCTTATGTAAACGAAACATCCATAGAATCATGAATATAATTTTCTTATAAGGATTTGAAGTTGAAGCTAATATACTATTTGCGGTTCGGATATGCAGTATAGAGAAGCTGGAGTTCTACTGTATAGAGGATTTACTTTACAACAGTTTGCACACCAATTGTTTGGAAATAAATATGATTATGGAAAAGGAAAGCAGATGCCTATCCATTACGGTTCTAATAAGCTTAATTACTTTACAGTTGCATCAACCGTAGGGTAAGATAGCAAAAAATTACTTGAATTCTTCTATATATCTTTTATTTACTGTTTTGAAATATTATATTTGAAGATGGAATACAATTAACTCTTACAGGGTTTACAACATAACATATTTTAATCTTTATGTATGTTAGAACACAAGTTCTACATGCAGTTGGTGCTGCTTATTCCATGAAGATGGATAAACAAGATGCATGCGTAATCACTTATTTTGGTGATGGAGGCAGTAGTACGGTAAATATGAACCTCCCGTGATCATTTTTACTTCCTTGTTATTAAAGCATTTTTAATGACATTTTCTTATTCAAAATATTATCACATAAAATGAATATAAACAGGGAGATTTCCATGCTGCTGTGAACTTTGCTGCGGTTAGGGAGGCCCCAGTTATATTCTTCTGCAGAAATAATGGATGGGCGATTAGTACTCCAGTCAATGATCAATTTCGAAGTACTTATAACTTTCCATTTGATTTCGTAGATCGCTACCTTGACTTATATTATTGACTTTTGGGCCATTTGTTTAATTTCAGGTGATGGTATTGTTGTTAGAGGGAAGGCATATGGAGTTCCTAGCATCCGAGTAGATGGTAATGATGCTCTTGCTGTCTATTCTGCTGTTCAGGAGGCACGCAAAATGGCAATTGAACAACAAACACCTGTTTTGATTGAGGTTTGATGCTACGTAGTATAATTTTGTTGTTCCTTTTATTTCTTTCAAAGCTTAGCCCGTAAGTATGCTTCGACCTTTCAGTGAAACCTATTAATCTTTAAATTTAGTTAACCAAATTTATATATTTTTTCCAAAAAATGACACCTATACTTACAGTCAGTAGCAGTCTGCTAGCAAGCCCATTGTGGTTTTTTAAAGAGAGCAGGTTTCTTAAAATTACATGCCCACATTGAGCTGGTTTCGTTAGTTTCATCGGGACTTTTAAATATTTTCAACCCCATATAATTTGTATGGTCCTACTTAAGGGGGTATAAGATTTTGCATTTCGGAATCGATAATTTGATTATTGTGACTTGAAATTTCAAGAATCGGTTTCTAATGTTAGGCCAAAGATAATTTGCTTCTGATTATTTGGTCAAATAATTGGATTTGAATAATAAGTTTCATACAAGATGGACTGAAACTAATTATCTAAGGGTGGAATAAGATCACCTTACAACCCAATATGTTAACCTACTTCTACTCCCATTACGCAAATCATTTTAAAAGACACATCCAAACACCCCTTAAACCTTAAATTCCATATTTTCTGATGCTTGATATACCAACGGCAGGCCCTCACATACAGAGCAGGACACCACTCTACATCAGATGACTCAACTAAGTATCGTTCAGTTGATGAAATAGAATCGTGGCGAAGTGATCAAAACCCTGTTAAGAGGTTTAGGAAATGGATCGAAACCAAAGGCTGGTGGAGTGATAAGGCTGAATCAGAACATCGTAGCAACATAAGAAAGCAGGTAAAAATCTGGACTTATACGTTTGACCTTGTCACTTTGAAATCCTACCTACCTTCATGCCCTGTTCTTAATTATTATTTAGTACAACTCAATTGATACTTGATAATGACAATCTACATCGTGACACCAACATTCCAAAGATGTACACTTTGACTTTTGAGGTCTAATCAACTACTTTTGAAAATTCAAAATAAGTATAGACTATTTCACGATAGCAACATTGACATACTTTCCAGTTGTGAATTTTGCTGCAATGTTAATGTGGTTACATAATTTTTTCTTCACATAAAATGAAGAATTAGTATGAAAATTTTATTGTTTTTCTTACTGCCATGGTCAAATACTCAAATGTTAGTTACCTCCCCTTAAATGTATGGGAGTGTTTTAGACTTGCATTCATCTAACTTATGTATCTGATTATGCTCTCAGCTAGCACAAGCAATCCAAACTGCAGAGCGTGAAGATAAACCTCCAGTTGCAGATATGTTCAACGATGTATACGATGTCCTCCCTAAAAATCTTAAACAGCAAGAGACTTCCCTAAGAAAAACCATTAAGAAACACGTACAGGAATATCCATCCAACGTTCCATTGTAAAGCAGTCTCCATCATTTATGCAGCTCACCAATTTTAAATATTGATATCCTTCCAATTGAATCATTAGTAACTCGAATCTCACAAAATGAGTAGTCTCTGTTTAAGGTATGTAATAGAACACATAGAGACCAACAAGTGAGCCTAAACAGGGTTTATGGTCTCCACAAACACTGGTGTAACTTATAGAAATGAAGCTTTGTATTGTTCTCTTGATTTTGAAACAATTACTTACTATCTTTTGTGTTTTGGACTTTTTTTCAAGCTGGAATCTTATAATGAACTATCTCAATCACTCAATGCATGGCACTATATATGATACATCTTTTATATAATAAAACAAAACCCCTATTGAGAATTTTCCATTTAAAAAAAATCAATTCATACCTTATTTAGTAATAATTGTATTTTAAAAAAAGATTCTTTTCTTATTAGGTAACATTTTATATTTATCCATAACACAAGTAGAAGATAAATACAAAAAATATAGATAAGATACAATTAACACAAGTAGAAGATAAATACAAAAAATATAAGATAAGATACAATTAATAATAAGATTAAAATTTTTAAATAATTATCTTTAATATTAAAAAACTATAATTAAACATCATAAATCAAACAAAACAAAGATTAAATTATTTGTTTTTTAATAAATAAAAATATATGATTCAAAATTTTTTTTAAAAACCCGCGCGTACGCGGGTATTATAAATAGTTGCGCGGGTATTATAAATAGTTAGGCGTATACAATGTTAAGTGATTGGGTTTTTAATCCAATCACTTAAGTAACGGTTCATTAGTACTTAGTTGATAAAAGTTTAAAATTGGTTGTTCAGATGGCTAACAAAAGGAGAAATTATTTCATAAATGGGTGTTTATGCATTAGTTTTGGAGAGAATTGCAAAAATCGTCCCTAAAGTTTGGCTAAATTGCACGTTTCATCCCGGAAGTTTTGAAAGTGCAAGGATCGTTCCTGTGGGAAATTTTTGGGGCAAAATTCGTCCCTTGCCTACAACAAATGACTAAAATACCCTTGTCTCTATATTGTTTTTCAGTTTCTTACACAAATGGTTCCTGTGTTTCGCCAAGTTTTACAGATTTAGTCATATTTTTTTTAGTTTATTTATTTAACTATTAATATTAGTATTATTTTTTACACGTTTTCGTCCGTTTTTGTCCATTTTTCTTACGTTTTTGTCCATTTTTCTCACGTTTTTTTGTTATAATATGTTTTTGTCCGTTTTTCTTACGTTTTTGTCCGTTCTTCTTACGTTTTTTCCATTTTCATACGTTTTTGTGCATTTTTCTTACGTATTTGTCCATTTTTCTTACGTTTTTTTTCCGTTTTCGTACGTTTTTGTCCGTTTTCTTACATTTTTGTCCATTTTTCTTACATTTTCATCCATTTTACTCACGTTTTTCCGTATTCGTACATTTTTGTCCATTTTTCTTACGTTTGTGTCCGTTTTTCTCACGTTTTTTCCGTTTTCATATGTTTTTGTTCGTTCTCTTACGTTTTTGTCCTTTCTTTTTATGTTTTTTCCGTTTTGAGTGAAGTCTAAAGATTTTTTCTTTTAAAAAATAAAATTCTTTTCGATTTTTTTTTTTTTCAAATTTTTTTTTTCTTCTACAACTTGTTTTTGAAATTTTATTTTCCAATTCTTTTTTTAGAAAAAAAATTTTGAAAAAAAAAAATCCTAAAAATATTCTTAAAATATTCGAAAACTAAAAATATTTTTTTGGAATATTTTAGAAAAAATTAAAAAAAAATCTACTTTTTTTTAAAGTCGAATAATTTTTTTTAGAAAAATAGTTGAAAATAAAAATACTTTTTTAGAAAAAATTTCGAATTTTTAAAACTTTTTTTTTTGAAAATATGTTTTTTGGAATTTTAAAATTCAAAAAAAAATTTCGAAATTTTTTCGGAAACCTTTCCTTTATTTTTATTTTTCTAATTTTTTTTGGAAATTTTTTGATGGTGATGGACAGTGTAAACACAGATGAAAAAGTCAAAAAACGGAAGAAAAACGTATGAAAACGGAAAAAACGTAAGAAGAACGGATAAAAACATAAGAAAAAAGAACAAAAACATATGAAAACGGAAAAAAAAACGTGAGAAAAACAGACAAAAACGTATAAAAAATTAATACTAATATTAATAGTTGAATAAATAAATTTAAAAAAATGTTAGGACTAAATCTGTAAAACCTGGCGAAACACAGGGACCATTTGTGTAAGAAACTGAAAAATAATATAGAGATAAGGGTATTTTAGTCATTTGATGTAAGCCAGGGTCGAATTTTGCCCCAAAAGTTTCTCACATGGATGATTCTTGCACTTTCCAAACTTCCAGCACGAAACGTGCAATTTGGCCAAATTTTAGGGACGCTTTTTGCAATTCTCTCTTCTATGATTAGGTCTAAAAGGCAAATGGTTGCTTATATGTTTTACAATATATATTCATGTTGATGAGTGTGTAAATACTCATCATTTTTTGTCAAATATGAACTGCAAAACATTAAAAAAACACCCAGAAATGCATCAAAATACAGAAAAAATATCGTGTTTTTTATCTTTCAGATGCAAAATGATTGAAAACAAACGAACAAAGTTTGCATAATTGGCAGTTTCAGTCCCCCAACTTTCAAAATATGTCAAAACTAATCCCTGAGTATTTATTCTAAAAGAAAAGTCAACCCAAATCCTTAAAAATCAAAAATTACCAAATAATGATCTTTGGGTGAAAATCTTTCAAAAATATACAAGTTTAGTCCCTAGAGTTTCATACTTGGAAAGATTGGTCCCTGTACTTTCAGAGATTGTCAGAAATGGTCCCTGGAGAGATATTATGAAGAAAAGTCAACAATGGTCTCCCAAGAATCAAGAAATAGCCTTTTGAGTCCTTGGATTGCAAGTTTCAAAAATCGGCAGAATCAGTCCCTCAATTTTGCAAGTTTGGCAATAATGGTCTCCGGGAATTTTTAATTGAAGAAAAATGATAAAAGAAACCTTGGGAAATAAAGACTTGGCAAATTTGATCCTTGGTGATAGTTTGGAAACTTGGCAGGATTAGTCCCTGGAAAATCAGATTTTACACTTTGGTCCTTGGGCTTGAATTACTTGTAAAACTACACGGACCCTTTGTATTACAACAAACCCAACACCAACATCCTAAGCCCATAACCCCCTAAAGCCCAAAATAGACCACCCCTTTAATATTATAAGTCCGGTCAACTGGTCAACATAGTCAAACACAGGGTCAAACACCCTTCTTCCACCTCTCCTCGTTTTACCCAGTAAATATAAACTCACCCCCACTCCACCTCCTGCCATACTCCACCTCCACCCTCAAAAGCACCTCAGCTCCATCTCCCAATCCCACTAACCTTCTCCAAATCCATACCTACCACCAAATCCACCCTGGCAATCCTAAATCCTCTCAACACGTTTTGGCGCCAAAAATCATTTAAAGGCTAGGATCATGTGTAATCTAATCCAAGGGCTGGGATTTGTTTGGAAAAGCACAAAGATGAGTTTTGGACTGTTTGCACTCACAGAAGAAGCACAAAGAGGGAGAAAAACCCTAGTCGGCTAGTAGTATAAATAGGATACTTGTACAAGCCATTAGGGCATCCAATTCTCTTGTATTTCTCCTGTTTTATGTTTAATTTCCTTTGTAATGCAATTTCTTTAAGTTAATTCAAGTTTTATTCAGTTTTCAAGATAATTCACTTTTTACTCAAATTTTTCAATCTTTGCAAATTGTTGCTATTTACCTTAACTTGTGCTCCAGTAGATTTCAGTAGCTTATGTAAGTTGTTTAAAAGCTTTTTGAAGCTTTGGATCAAGAAAACTCAGAAAAGAAAAAAAAAAAGAGAAAATACAAGAAAAATTTTAAAAAAATAAAAAAATGGTGGTTCAAAGTGTTGAAGCAGAGCATTGGTTATAGAGTATGGTTTAAAGTCTCATGGGAGACATATAGATTGTTCTATGGGCATTAGTTCTCAGATTCTTCTTTGCTTTGGATGTCAAGTAGGTTTTGCCAAGTATTTTGATCATAATTTGCATTAGTTGTTATTTGCTATTAATAATTGTTGTTTTCTGTTTTTCTGGGTTAGTTTTATCATTATATAAGTTAATTAGTTAATCTTGTTTAGTAATTTAGTGGCTTGCTTTGAAAATTATTGAAAACAATTAGACATAGGGTGTTTGGATCTGTCCATTGCTTGGTGTTCTAGTTGTTATTCTTTGGTTATTTCTGCATAATCAGTACACACTAGGTTAACATAGGTTAGTTATTACTTTGTTTCAGTAGTTTGTTCTTTAAAA
This sequence comes from Artemisia argyi, assembly GCA_030686995.1. Classification (NCBI taxonomy): domain Eukaryota; kingdom Viridiplantae; phylum Streptophyta; class Magnoliopsida; order Asterales; family Asteraceae; genus Artemisia; species Artemisia argyi. Next base: position 71,490,653 of record CM060687.1, read on the forward strand.
GTCAAAACTCAATTCAAATCCCATTTTTGTTTTAACTGTTAGCATTTTAGGATCCTTAATCATGCATACATGTTCCTTAGTTGTTATAATAACTTAATTTCATCATTTAATAGCTATTAACATCATTATAAGTCAATTAGGAACATTAGAAATCCACTTTAGTCAACATTAGTCACAATTTCAAAAGTCAAAAAATTTGAATGCTGTAAAATAGGACAGACTTCAATTGAGCACCTAGGGTTTAAATCTGGTTTGAAGTAGATCAAAACTGAAGTTTTGCAAACCTTGGTAGCCTGTTTATCAAATTCAAAAAGAAAAATTCAGTTTGGGATTCATTTACTAGTTGGAATTTGAGTCCAATGCGACCCCTTTGGTCTTTTGCCTGCCCTGCATCCAGATTTAGGACAGATTTCACATGCCCTTAAGTCATTCATTTTTTGCCCATCTAATGAAATTCTTGTTGTTTTGAGAACTCCCTAGGTAGCGTTTAGGTGTTTGCTTTTAGTTTTCCCCTACTGCTTATTTAGAGTGCTTATTTGAAGCCTTCTTTTTGGCTTATTTAGGTGCTACTGCTGTTGCATTGTTCTTGTTCTTATTAATCTAATTTTGTTGATTGTTATTGATCTTGTTGTTATTATTGCTGTTTGTTGTTGTTTATGTGTTTGTATAAGCTTTTGTGAGCTTATTAGCTTATTTGAGGCTTTAGCTTGTGTGTGTTGTATGAGATTGCAAGAAACAAACTTTGAACAAAAACAAAACTTTGATCTTGAATTTGTTAAGGATATGAATTTGGAATGGAATTTGTTTGAGTTTTGTTTGTAAAAATCTGTTTTCAAAACCATTGTGTGTTTGTGTTTAAGTTGTTTGAAAAAGAAAATAAAAAATATATAATTTGGCAAAAAGTCTAACGTGAGATTCGAACCCCAGACCTCCTGCATACCACAACAACACACACCACACTTAATCACTCTGCCCTTGGGTCTTTTTCATTACTAGTTTTCCCAATAATTCCTTTATACACTTTGTGGAAAACTAGAAGGGGGGTTGAATAGTTTATCGATTAAAATCTTTTTAACTTGTTAAGTTAGCTTTGAAACTTTCCGTTTGATCAAAGATATGTACACAAACACAATATATAACATGCAAGTAAATGAAAGAAACGATCAAACCACAACACGAGTATTTATCGTGGTTCGGCTACAAGGACTCTTTTTCCTTGCCCTACGTCCACGCCCCGAGTATCCAACTCGAGAGTTTCTTTCACTAGTCAACAAGCTCCTTTCATCGGCGGAGAAAACCTTACACGTCGCTTATACTTTTACCGACACAAAGCTAGATGTCGAGTTCTTTACCAAGGGTACAACCACTCCCGTTAGTTCTTTACAAGGGTACAACTACTCCCTATACACTTTGTATTTTGAGGACTAAAATACTAACCGATCACTACTGAAAATACACAAACAAATGAAGTGTAAACTACACAAGTCTACACAATGCTAAGCTAATAAGTCTTGCAACGTTGTGTTGAATACTTGTTACTTTTAGTAAGCTTGTGAATCTCTTTGCTACAAAAAGAAACTTCACATATGAAATGTTAAGAGGTTAGATGAAAGAATGAATGTGTGTGTAAAAATATAATGTCAAGTGATGAGCCAAAATTCAACTTGTGGCTCAATTTTATAGCCAAAACCTTCTGCAGGTCAGGCGGATCAGGCGGACCCCTGAGAAGGGTTCCGCCCGTGTACCTCCAGGGTACCGCTGGGCTTGTAGTTGGTTTTGCAATAAATCTTGCAAACCAAACAAAGTCACATCTCATTACTCTTGCAAACCAAACAATGTCACATCACATAATATCAAGACAAACACTAAACTTGCAAGCAACATCTAAGTAAGTCAATCACATTTCTTTCCATAAATGTATAATGACAAAACTTGCCATAAATGTGATGTGACAATTCTATTTTTAGAAAATAAGAAGTGTTGTGTTTTATGAAATGTAAAATGTAGCAAAAGTCTAGTTTATGCAAGTCTTTAAAACTAAGATTATGTTTTACTTAGAAACAAAAGTTTACATTTGTCATTAACAAAACTTGGAGAAGATCGTAAAATATAAATAACGTTTTTAGGCGATATTTGTATTAACAATCTCCCCCTTTTTGTTGATGACAAAACATACACTTTGTTTTTAAGTAACTCACAAAATCTTGGTTTTTAAGACTTAAAAAAAATTATATTAAACTTGTTTTATTTAATTTATGAAAATCATATTAAGTTTTGAAAGTTCAATATATTTCTCCCCCTTTTTGTTGAAACAAAAAGTAGAGTAGCGAAGCGGAAAAATGCACTTGCTCCCCCTTGCTTGTTACTCCCCCTAAAAGGAGTGCCAAGGTGGGAAACATGGATTTTGGATCCTACAAAAAAATGGTTAGTTGGTGATTTATATATATAAAGCCAAGTTTGTAGTTACCACACACATTGCAACCACAATACAAATGATCAAACAACAATGCACGAAAGTAAGTAGAAAGAATTAGCATTCCAAGTAAAATTTTGACTTATAAAAGTCAAAGGACATGAAATAGTAATATTCTTCTACTTCTAAAAACTTAAAAATTAACCAAGAAAGAAAAATAAAAGCCTAGGTTCCTAAATTGGGGCAAACGGCCTCCAAACGGTTGTCTAGGATTTGTTTGGGTGGGAAAGAGCATCCAAACGTTCGATGACGTGTTGGAATGCAAACCGGGTTTCATCTTGGAGTTGGTGAAGCAACGTTTTGATGCTTGCACCCATTTGCTCACAATTTGAGCAAGCATGGGGATGAGTGGGTGAAAATGGGTTGGCATTGGTTTCTTGGTTTGAGGGTTGATTGGTTTGTGGTTCTTGGGTGGATGATGGGTTTGGTATTGAGTCAAGTAATGTGGTTTGAAATTCCATTGCTTGTTGGAGATGGTTTTCAACCATGTTTTGGATATCCTCATATGAAGGAAATAAAGACTCAAAGGTTTGAGGTTGAGGGTGTGGTGGATTTGGGTGATCATGGTTTTCAAAGTTTGGTTCTCCATATAGAGGACCATGGATGTCATGGTAGATGGGGTGAAACAATAATGGTTTAGGTTGATGGTATACTTGTTGTGGTGGTTGGGTGTGGTTAGAATGCTCATTTTGGTCAAGAATTGACTTTGGTGAAAAAGGTGGTGGTTGTGAAGGTCTTGGTGGGAGATCATTAAGATCTTGGACAAAAGGGTGTGGTGATGTGGTAGGAGACCCAAATAACTCCATAGGTTCCATTTTGGGTAATGGTGATGGTGATGAAGTTTTGGATGGTTGGGTTGGAGCACTTGGTGGACTTGGGTCAATAGGTGATTTAGTTGGTGGTGGAGTGAGCTCATTTGGTTCATTGGGTGATGGTGATGGAGATGCAAGATTCAAAAAATGTTCATTTTTTATAGGTGATGTGAATTCATCCGAAGATGAGGAGCTTAGGTTGATGGGTTGATTTGACCATAGTGGTTTTAAACTTATCCGGGCGGTTTTCCGGATGGGTCTTGATGGTTGGTTGGTGATTGTTGACTTAGTCATGGTGAAAAATGGTGTAGAAGTTTCAGAAATTGTGGTGAAGAAGGTGTGATTTGATAGTGTTTAGGATGGCTTAATTTATAGTGTTGAAGGATTATGGAAAGGAGTGTTTGGATTTGATGTTAGTCCATACAAAAATGGAGGTTTCTAATGATTTGGAAAACTAATTGTGGGTTGTCAAATCATGGAAGTCAATCCAATGAAAATGGTGAAGTGAGAAGACAAGTTTTGCACTAAATGCATAGTGGTTTTGGTGGATTTGTGGTAGTATAAATCTCAGGGATTTCAAGGATCCCTTAAAAGGGTTCCTTCCTTTATGTTTGAGGGGTCCTTGAGGTTGTTATGGCTAAATTTGAATTTTGGCGGGAATTGGTTTTGGTTAAGTTTATGGAAGAAGGAGTATCCTATTATGCTAAACACATTGCAAGTAATGGGTTTCTACCTAAAAGGATTGGATTTTGGTGGTTGGATGTTGAATTGGTGAAAATGAAAACAAAAATTTTGCAGGTTGCTGGCGGCACCCTCAGAATACACAGGCGGAACCCATTTGAGGGTGCCCGCCTGGTCCGTTGGGCAAATTCTGGAATTCCCAGAATTTACACTGGCGGAACCCAATATTGGGTACCGCCAGATCCGCCAGACCAAAAAAAATTGGCAGTCCGCGTTTTTGACCCGCGAGACGATTTTCAAAATTTTCGAAAACTCCTAAAATAAAAAAGATAAGGCATTTCTGGTTGGGTAATGCAAAAAATAGACACGTAAACATGCATTTCATAGGACTTTGACCTTGAGGTTGAGAATTTCACTATACTTAGTGAAAATATCATAAACTTGAAAATTTGACAACTTGCCAAGAGTTGTCTACCTGCATCAAAGTTAGATACTACATGTTCCAAATTGTATCAAACATTGTACTAACACACAAATTCATCACAAATATTGTTTAAACGACCAAATTTGTTCAAATAGCACCTACTGCCAAACACTCCTACACACCCGCACTCATTGACGGTCGATCTTGTTCTTGAGCTTTCCAAGGAACCTTCCAAGATTCTTAAACATCCCCTTTGTTTGCTTGAACTCCTCCGACTCATTAGGAATATCCGGAAGTTGAGAAAGGTATTCGAGAGGAGGGAGCCTAGAGTTTGGCAAATTGTCATCTTCACTCATTGAGGAAGACGAAGATGAGGTAGGAGGATGTGGACGTTTTCCTTGGGCTTTGTAAACTCTCTTATCACTTAGTGGGACAAAGGTGTGTGGGATGAGAGAGTAGTTAAGGCGAAGACCGTTTGGAGTTGGTGGAATGGGTGAGATGAACCTAAAGAGACGGGTCAAGAGCATTCCATACGGCATAGCCGTTGTGCCATGCACGGGAATGTCGGCCATTTTCTTGGTCATGTAGTAGGCAAGGTTGAAGGGTTGCCTAATGGACAAGGAGTAGAGCATGTAGCAAAGGCAAAGGTTGATATGGTCACGGTTCCCTATTGTGCTAATGACATTGGCTCTAAGAACTTCCTCCCATTTCTTGAATTGGGGTTTGAGTTCGTTCATTTCCATTCCATATGGGTCCTTATCGACCTCATTCCCCGAACGGGTTCTCCTAGTGGTGGTGCTCCTAACAAAGAGGTGGTCACGGAGAACGTCTTTTGAGACAAGGGGTGTGTCATAAGGGAGGATACGGTCTTGGAGGTTGTCAAGAGTTGAGAGGGAGTGCAAGTCGGAACAGAGGCAAGTACCACGGTTTGGAACACCTAGGATTTGAGCAAACTCCTCAAGAGTAAAGGAGTATTGATGACCGCTAACCCTAAAGTTGATAGACATATGACCATAATCATCCGTGGAGAGGACGGAGGATGCATAGAACTCTAGAATGAACCTAGGACAAATAGGCTCGTCGATATTCAAAAGACACTCAAAGTTGATTGTGGCAAAATCGGCGTAAAGGTTTGTGCCTTCTAGGAAAGACGGGTCAATGGTTCAACCCTCATGGACATAGTGTTTTTCTAGGGCTTTGAAAACGTTTACTTGATTTGGGGTAAGGCCTTTGGTTTTGTGGTGTTTTGGTAGGTACTTAATGGTTTCCTTGTAGTTGTAGTGGGTTAGAGGAGGCATGATGATTCCTAGAACAACAAAATTTCACATTTTAGTTTACGTAAACCACTATTATAATGTGGAAGTTCTAGTGTGTGCCTATATGAAAACAATGTGGAGGTGCGGTTATCTTGACTCATTTTGATGCTTCAAAATCGTTTTATGCAAGTTTTGTTATAAAACAAAAGATAACCCAAACGCTCCTAGTTCAATGTAGCTTCGTTTGAATGTACCCGAAAATACATATTGGTTATGTATTCCCTTTAGCATTCAAGAGACATTATGCAAGTGATGTTTTAAACATAACGTTTTGATTTTGTATTCTCAATGTGAGACGAAAAAATATTTGTCCTACTTGTGAGAAATTTTTGGAAGGATTTGACATGGGGTGTTTTAGCAAACATGTTTATACTAATTAAAGATGCAATTCCTAACTATGGGAAACATGATTAGTTTTATTAAACACCTAATCTAATGCATGAGTTTTTCAAGTTAATGCATAACCCCAAGTTTTTGTTTTTATGCAAGAAATAGAATTCCTAGACTCAGATCAGGATTGTAATCATGTTTAGAATACTTACAATGATGATGTAGTTGCAATGTAAATGAATGGAAGACCAAGAATTCGTAGGTATGGATGGATGGTAAAGTGAATAGTAGCAGTTTGGAAGTGGTGGTATGAGATAATGGGTGTTTGGTTTAATATAAACAAAGATTTTGGTTCTGTAGGTCGGCGGATACGGCGGACCCCTGAAATGGGTTCCGCCGACCCTGCTGAGAAAATTAGTTATGGATTTGTTTTGATTTTTGCGATTTTTGTCTAATGTACAGAACTATAATGTAGGTTCCATGAGTCCTAAGCCTAGTCTAAGAAGGTTAAAAGGTTCACGTTTAAGGGGTTTTGTGAGAATGTCGGCTATGTTGTCTTCGGAAGAAACTTTCTCAATTGAGATATTTCCTTTTTGAACGTTGTCACGAAGGAAATGATGACGGATTTCAATATGTTTGGTACGAGCATGTTGAACCGGGTTTTTGCTAAGATCAATGGCACCTTTGTTGTCACAAAGAATTGTGATGTTGTTGAGTTGAATTTCGTAGTCGACAAGAGCTTGCTTCATCCAAAGAGCTTGTTGACATGCCTTTCCGGCCGAAACGTACTCGGCTTCCGTTGTTGAGATAGCAAGAGCCGTTTGCTTCTTAGAGAACCATGAGCTGAGACAATGTCCAACAAAAGTACAAATACCACTTGTACTTTTTCTATCGACATAGTCACCGGCATGATCCGAGTCGGCATACACTATGGTGTCTATTCCCGTTCCTTTGGGATACCATAAACCTAAATGTGTAGTGCCCTTAATATACCTAAAAATCCTTTTAACGGCTTCGAGATGGGTAGTTTTAAGATCTTCTTGAAAACGAGCACATAGATAAACACTAAACATAATGTCGGGTCTACTAGCCGTTAGGTAAAGTAGACTACCAATCATACCTCTATATTTAGTGCTATCTACGGATTCACTTTCCTCATCCTTGGTGAGTTTAGTTTCCGTGGACATGGGAGTTTTGATAAGTTTCGAATCTTCTAGTCCAAATTTCTTAAGCATGTCCTTAATATATTTAGATTGGTTAAAGAAGATACCATCTTCTAGTTGTTTGATTTGGAGTCCTAAGAAAAAGTTGAGTTCTCCCATCATACTCATTTCAAACTCGTCATGCATGATTTTCGAGAAATCCACACATAATTCTTGACAAGTTGATCCGAATATAATGTCATCAACATAGATTTGGACTATGATAATATGTGAATCTTTCTTCTTAGTGAAGAGAGTATTATCAACTAAGCCCATGGTATACTTATGGTCAACTAGGAATGTTTTAAGTCGATCATACCATGCTTTTGGAGCTTGCTTAAGTCCGTAAAGAGCCTTTTTAAGTTTGTAAACATGATTTGGTTTTTCAAAATTGATGAAGCCCGGTGGTTGAGCAACATACACTTCTTCATTAATGACTCCGTTTAGAAATGCACTTTTGACATCCATTTGAAAGAGTTTAAAATTGTGTGCACATGCATATGCAAGTAAGATTCTAATTGACTCGAGCCTAGCAACCGGAGCAAAAGTTTCATCGTAGTCAATGCCTTCTTGTTGGTTATATCCTTGTGCAACTAGCCTAGCTTTGTTTCTAGACACAATTCCATTTTCATCCATTTTATTACGAAATACCCATTTTGTTCCAATTATAGTTTGACTCTTTGGTTGAGGAACTAATGTCCATACATCATTCCTAACAAATTGGTTTAACTCTTCTTGCATTGCAATTACCCAAGACTCATCTTTAATGGCTTCATTAATATTTTTAGGTTCAATGGTTGACACGAAACAAAAATAGTTGCTTTCATTTTGAACTTTTGACCTTAGTGTTCTTTCGTTAATGTTGCCAATGACACCATCTAATGGATGACTTTTAGATTCTTTGACATTGACAAGTTCTTTATTAAATAGTTCATCTTCTTTGTCATCACTTAAAATTTCTTGATTTTCTATTGCTTGGCTTTCAACTAAGTCATCATCTACCAAAGGTGATGTCTTAGAGGTAGGTGGTCTCTCATCAAATGTTACGTTCAACTATTTTGTGAATATCCAAGAAATACACCTTCATAAGACTTTGGGTCAAATTTGGTGAGATAATCCTTGGTGTTAAGAATGAAACATTTACTCCCAAACACTCTAAAGTATCCTAATGTAGGCTTTTTACCTTTATATAGTTCATAGGGGGTTTTATTCAAAAATGGTCTAATTAGGACTCGATTTAAAATGTGCGTTGAAGTGTCGACGACATTACACCAAAACTTTTGTGGAATGTTTTGTTCATTAAGCATTGTTCTACTCATCTCTTGCAATGTCCGGTTTTTACGTTCTACTACACCATTAGATTTTTGAAGTTTCATAATTTCATCCGCACAAGAAATGCTCTTATCGAACTTCTTAAACTTTGTGGTTTGTTTTATTAGATCATTTTGAGTAATTTTGAGTTTCTCAACTTCTAGTTTAAGCTCTTCACATGATTTGCAAGGTGTGTCAATACCTTTACTCTTTTCTAATCTCTTAGCTTTTTCTTTTAACTCATAAACTTCATTTTCTAAAAACTCCTTTTTAGTTTTCAAAAATTTATTTTTGTTTATGATTTTTAAGCTCAATTCACAAAGTTTGTTATATTCTTTTTGTAAAGTGTCATCATCAATAGAGGAGTAAGATGAGTCGGATAATACCTCATTTGAGTTGTAAGCCATGAGAGCGATATCGTCATTCTTTGACTCATCATCATCTCCTTCATAATCACTCCAAGCACCACCCACAAAAGCTTGTTGAGGTTTGCTCTTGGGTGGTTTTGGACATTCTCCTACAAGATGACTTGTGTCTCCACACCTATAGCACTTTCTTTCAACCTTTCATTTCCTATCATCACGATCTTTTCGGAAAGTTTTCTTGTCATCTTTAGGTTGCCTTACAAACTTTCCTCTTCTACGAAAGAACTTCTTGAAGTCTCTAACGGCCATAGCATATTCCTCATCGTCACTATCCGAAGTAGATTCTTCATCATCACTTGATTGGACTCTAGCTTTCAAGGCAATGGACTTAACTTTTTCTTTCTTGCCTCTAACTAGTTCCGAATCTTTTTCCATTACCATTTCGTGAACTTTGAGGTTTCCAATTAGCTCATCAAGTGACATGCTTGAAAGATCTTTGGATTCTTCAATTGCCGTCACTTTTGCTCTCCACTTCGGATGGAGTGCTCTAAGAAATTTCCTGACAAAGTTCTTACTACAAAAAGATTCGTCAAGTGCTTTAAGTGAAGTAATAATAGTATTAAATCTAGCAAAAGCATTATCAATAATCTCATCTTCGGAAATAACAAATTGTTCATATTGTTGAACAAGAAGATCAATTTTGTTATCTTTAACTTGTGAGTTTCCTTGATGAGTGACAATTAAGATTGCCAAATATCTTTGGCGGTTTTACACAAAAAGACTCTTTCATATTCTTTCTTTGGCAAAGCATTGTAAAGCATCATTTTAGCTTCATTATTTTTACCTATTAATTTCTTTTGATCATCATCTTTGATGTTAGTAACTACGTTATCACCATCAATAATTATATACCACAAATCTATATCTTTAGATTTCACGTAAGTTTCAAAACGGTTTTTCCAATATATAAAACCATTTGCTTCAAAGAGTGGTGGTCTTTGCATAGATTGCCCTTCTTTGTAATTTTCAAAATCCATGGATCGTTTCAAGTTTTAAAACACAATATATTTTAAAAGCTTGAGTAACGTAGCTCTTGATGCCAATTGTGGAAAAGTAGAAGGGGGTTGAATAGTTTACCGATTAAAATCTTTTTAACTTGTTAAGTTAGCTTTGAAACTTTCCGTTTGATCAAAGATATGTACACAAACACAATATATAACATGCAAGTAAATGAAAGAAACGATCAAACCACAACACGAGTATTTATCGTGGTTCGGCTACATGTACTCTTTTTCCTTGCCCTACGTCCACGCCCCGAGTATCCAACTCGAGAGTTTCTTTCACTAGTCAACAAACTCCTTTCACCGGCGGAGAAAACCTTACACGTCGCTTATACTTTTACCGACACAAAGCTAGATGTCGAGTTCTTTACCAAGGGTACAACCACTCCCGTTAGTTCTTTACAAGGGTACAACTACTCCCTATACACTTTGTATTTTGAGGACTAAAATACTAACCGATTACTACTGAAAATACACAATAAAATGAAGTGTAAACTACACAAGTCCACACAATGCTAAGCTAATAAGTCTTGCAACGTTGTGTTGAATACTTGTTACTTTTAGTAAGCTTGTGAATCTCTTTACTACAAAAAGAAACTTCACATATGAAATGTTAAGAGGTTAGATGAAAGAATGAATGTGTGTGTAAAAATATAATGTCAAGTGATGAGCCAAAATTCAACTTGTGGCTCAATATTTATAGCCAAAACCTTCTGTAGGTCTGGCGGATCAGGTGGACCCCTGAGAAGGGTTCCGCCCGTGTACCTCCAGGGTACCGCCAGGCTTGCAGTTGGTTTTGCAATAAATCTTGCAAATCAAACAAAGTCACATCTCATTACTCTTGCAAACCAAACAATGTCACATCACATAATATCAAGTCAAACACTAAACTTGCAAGCAACATCTAAGTAAGTCAAACACATTTCTTTCCATAAATGTATAATGACAAAACTTGCCATAAATGTGATGTAACAATTCTATTTTTAGAAAATAAGAAGTGTTGTGTTTTATGAAATGTAAAATGTAGCAAAAGTCTAGTTTATGCAAGTCTTTAAAACTAAGATTATGTTTTACTTTGAAACAAAAGTTTACATTTGTCATTAACAAAACTTAGAGAAGATCGTAAAATATAAATAACGTTTTTAGGCGATATTTGTATTAACACACTTTGTAGGCTGCTTTTGCTTATTTGCTTATAAACTGCTTTTTCAGCTTATTTAGGAAACTTTTTCCAAAATTTTTGTTTTTCTTAGGCTTACTTTAACTTAATAGATTTTTCAGAAAAGGTTCAAATTTATTTAAATAGTTTAGATAATTAATTTGAATTAATTAGTGATAATTAGTAATTAAATCATATTAAATAGGATTTTTGTTAAAAAATAATTTTCTTTTTTCTAAAATTTTCTTTTGTCATTTAGTGCGTAAGAAAATTGTTTGTGAACCCGTAGGGCTTGCGTAGATTAAATTTCACTTTTTAATTTGCGCGTTGACGTTTATTTTTAATAAACGTCACGTTTTTGTTTTAAATTACGTTTTAGGATTTCCCGTTTTTCCTATCATGTTTCCCGTAGAATTTTAGGTAGATTTAGGATTTCCCTAGTATTCTTCTGCTTGTTTTCCCTTTTAGGTTGCATTTATTTCATTTTCGTTCGTTAATTCTTAATTTCCGTTAATTTACGTATCACAAAACCAAATAGTCTTTCTCAACCAAACATACAAGATTTTAATCTCGATCTTTTCACGAAGCTTTCCATTCACACCTCGTTGGGGTACGACCCGGGAAATCACTTCCCGGTCTCACAATTAAATATCACTTACACGAGTTTACAAGGTAATTTTTTTCCTAAAAGGTTAATCGTAATTCTCCACGTCTTGTTGTCTCACGATAACATTGACATCACGTTTGTTGGTAATTTGATATATTGTATTGCACAAAAACACAGCGAATCAAAAATGGCGCCGCTGCCGGGGAGGCTGTGTGTCGAAAGTCTCGATAAGGTTTAGATGATTAGTCTTGTAGAACCTTCGCAAGAAGTTACGCTTTCATAAAACTTATAAAAAACCAAAAATATTTTTCTTTTGTTCTATATATGTATTATATCTATAAAAGATAAGAAAAACACAAAAAGATTTTCCCCTTTTTTTGTTTAATAATAACAACATTAAAATCTTACCACCGCAAACCAAGGTAGAACACCTACCAACTGGTGGTGTGACCATAATAAGTTCCCAAACTAAAGATCAAAACTTGCCTTTTTATCACTTGCGTTTTGGAAAACTTTTAATTGATAAGCATACATTAAGAGGAGTCAAAACGGTATAGGGCGATCCAACGAACTTCGCCCTAGTGAGAAATCCATTCTTTTCTCCCGCTCCTTGTACGTTTATCCTTAAAGGTCAACCTTGCATTCTTGATTATTGGTTTAAGTTCCCCTGTCGTTAAAGTGGTATTGTTTTAATTGATAATTTTTGTGGTGCATGCGCATGCGTTCGTCTACGTCAACAAGTCCTTTGCAATCACTTAACAACATTCCAAGAAGAAGGCGTAATCGACGATGTACCAATCCAATAGTCAAACCCGAGATTCGTACTATTCCTTCCGTTATCATGGCGGCTGAGCCCACTATGAATGAGCTTCTCCAAGCACCCATCGAGGGTTACGGAGATGCTATCGTTGTTCCAGCCATCGTGGCTGACGATTTTGAGCTTAAGACGGGGTTGATAAACCTAGTAACCTCACATCAATTCTATGGTTTTGAAATGGACGATCCTCAAGATCACATTCGATGGTTCAACAAAATCACATCCATCATCAAATGCAAAAATGTCCCTGAAGAGGCAATCAAACTTCTTCTCTTTCCGTTTTCCCTCGATGTGGCTGCCAAGAATTGGCTTGACAAACAACCCCCTCGATCGATTGAAACATGGGAAGATTTGTTTGAGAAGTTCGTGAATGAATTCTTTCCTCCTTCTAAAACCACGGCCCTTAAGAATGAGATCATGAAATTCACGCAGAAGTTTGATGAATCGTTCAGTGAGGCATGGGACCGTTTTAAGGATATGCTTTGCAAATGTCCTCATCATGGTTTTTCCGAGTTAATGCAAGTCGACACTTTCTATAATGGTGTGAGCTAAATTGATCAAGACTCTCTCAATGCCTCCGCTGGAGGTAATTTCTTGAATCGAACCACATGAAATGCTTTAGTTATCATCGAGAATAAGTCTAAGGTACGCATTCCACGAAGCAAGCCGGTTGTTTCTCAAGTGAATGTTGGTCCTTCTACCTCATCACCCGTGGCTCAATCTAGCACCGATGCTAGGCTTGACAAGCTCACGGAAGCTATTCATGCTTTGGTTCTCACCAAAAATAAGAAAGTTTCTTCTCAACCTGCCGAAGTAAAAAATGTTGAAGTTTGTGTTACTTGTGGTGGTCCACACGCATATTACAATTGTACTGCCACCGATGGCAATCCATTTGAAGTTAATGCGATAACCGGTAGTTCTAATCAAGGAGGTAACCAATACCGTTAATGAGTGCTCAAACACTCATCATTTTTGGTTAAATCTGAACTGCAAAACATACAAAAACACTCAGAAATGCATCAAAATACTAAAAATATTTCAAAATTGTGTTTTATATGTTTTAGATGCAAAATGAGTAAAAACAAATGAAAAACGTACAAAGTTTGCATAATTGGCAGTTTCAGTCCCTCAACTTTCAAAAATTGGCAAAAATAGTCCCTGAGCATATATTTTAAAAGAAAAGTCACCAAAGGTCCTTTTGAAATCATAAGTTATCATATTTAGTCCTTTGGTGAAAAATCTGAAAAGTTTTGAGAAACTACAGTTTTGGTCCCTGGAGTTTCAAACTTTGGCAGTTTTGGTCCCTGGTGGGATATTTTTGGATGAAAAACCATTTTTAACCCCTCAAGTTTCAACATTTGGCAATTTTAGTCCTTGAAGGACCAAAAGTGAAAAATTGGATTTGATGACCTTGGACTATGAAGATTTGGCATGTTTCATCATTTGAACAACTTTTGGAAGTTTACATATTCAGTCCCTGGATTTTCAGATTGTTACATAATAGGTCCTTGTGGTTTCATAAGCTTAAAATAAACAAACAAACCCCACCCAAAACTGATCCAACACACCCCCTGATCCATTAAACCCCTAGCCCAACAAATAGCCCAATCCCTCCCATTTTAAATAAAAAACCCATCGGTCAAACCAAGTCAAAACAAACCCCCCGTTTTTATATTTCCCCTAGTCAACCCCAACTTTGACCCTAGCCTCCTTCCCCACTTGTTCACTGCTAAACCACTGCAACACACCACCCCCCTCCTCACCTCCAGCTCACTCTCCCATAGCTTATCCCTCCACCTCACCACATACTTCCAAACCTCCTTAATTGAGCTTAAAACCTTCCAAGTTACCACCAATTGCCAAAAACACTTTTCCCGCCAAATTGATTTTGAAGGCTAGGATTAGATTGAGGCCATCCTACGGCTGAGACAGATGTGGGAAAGTCAATAAAGCTCTCCAGGGCATATATAAATGAAAGAGATGGAAGAAAGAAGATATGTAGTTTTAATATAGTCTTAGTGTAGCTTGTAGTTTAGTTGTAATGTAAAATTAGTGTAACTAATCTTTCCAAGTTGTAATCTCAGTTACTCTCAGTGTATCCTAAACAATTGTTGATCTTTAATTTCAGTACCAAGTTGAATTTTAGTTTATGTTTCATTTTAATGAAAAAACTCAAAATTATGTTAAAGCTGTTAGCAGTGGTTGTTTAATGTTCCAAAAGCTTTCATAAGCTCATCATATAGGTTCTATGAGCTCATAAAAACACTTAGTTTAGTTTAACTCAGAAAATCATAATTACTTAAAAAATCAAGAAAAATAGTTAATAAATAAAAAATTCAAGTTAGAAGAGGAAAATAGGAAAGGAGCAGGGTTAAAATGGATTACATTTTTGGTTTAAAACTTCAAGGGAAGTTATTGGATGGTGATGTGAGCCCTTGTGCATCTCAGTTTGAGCTTTGGTCATTTGTCAGGCAAGTTTTCACTTTACCTTGCATAATATGAATTGAGTAGCTATAGTTGTTATTTATAGTTCATTTCTGTTCATTTATGCTTATCTAAGCTTATTGTCAGTTAAATTAGAGAATTCATGGTTTAAATCCCTCATTTCCTTTGAAAACCATCAAACAGTGAACCATAAGGGGTGTTTCGCTCAGCTTGATACTGAGTGTACTTGGTGGTGTTAGTGGTCTAGGATAGTTTAGTCACACTACTTTAGGTCATATTAGGATCTTGTAGTCTTAAAACTCAGGTCACCTAGGTTAAATAGTCAAAATTAAGCTTAAGTGCCTTGTCTGCTTAACTGTTGGAATTTAGAACTGCTTAATCTTCATTGTAGGCTTAGAAGTTGTTAATTTAGCTTAAAATAGATTCATTGCAGCTTAGTATGTCATATTTATTCATTTAGGAACAATCATATCTCACTAAAGTCAAAGTTCATGTTTCTTATAAAAAGTCAATTTCCCATTTCTCAGAAAAAAACCAAATATTGCAGGAATTTTATAGAATTTTGTGGAAAGTTTTAGGATGTGAAACTTCTTGGGATCATTGCCTCCCACCTCATCTTCAAGTTCCCATCCTTGTTATATTTTTGCCATTTTTCTGTGGGGCCCACCACAACAAGAAACACACCTGCAGGGGAGGTGCATCCCCTGCTGCAGCAGATCCCATCCCAACACCACCACTTTGGTGGTGGTTTTCTGGCCACCACAGTGGTCCACAGCCCCACCTCTTAGGTTCTTTCAACCCCCCTCCTACCATACTACAACCCTTGACCAAAGTTTTGACCTCAGACTCTCTGGGACCCACTTGGAATTGCCCATCTATCTTGTCCCATTTTCTGAGTTGAAACAAATAAGCAAGTGCTTATTTTAAGCTTATTGGCTTATTGTGTGGAACTTTTTGGTTGATTCTAGCTTATACATGTCCACTAAACTTGTTTAAACCAGAATCATTCATTGTGGGTCCCACTTAAGCCCATTTTAGCTTATTTTCCTTCTTGGTCAACACTAGTCAACTGTCATACCTTTAAGCTTGTTCACAGCTTATTTTTGATTTCCTAAAAAGTTGTTTTTACAAAATTTTGTTGTTTTTAGGTGTAAATTAGTTTTCAAAAAGAAAATTCAAGAAAAACCAATTTAAAAATAAGTGATAGTTTCTATTTAATGTAATTTAAATTTTAATTTTCATTTTTAGATTTTTATTAAGTAACCTACATTTTTATAATTTTATTAAATACCTTTTATATTAAAGTAATTTTAGTAATTTTCTTAGATTTTTATTTTATCATTTGGTATTTATTAAATTTAATATTAGTTTTATTAGTAATTAAGTAATATTTAAGTTTTAAATAGCATAATTAATTTTTATAAAGTAGTACCTAGTTTTTATATTTTTCCTAGCTTTTATATGTTATAAAATAATTTTAGGAATTTTTCCATAATTTTCTAAGTCATTTAGGTATTATTAGTAATTTAAATTATTTTAAATAGTTTAATTAAGATAATTAGTTTTTAATTACTAGAAAATCCATAAAAAGACAAAAATATTTATTTTTAATTTTTATACTTTCTTCAAGTTCATTTTAAGTTTTAGAAAATTTTTTTGCAAGTTTTTAGTTTAATTTGTAGTGTTTATCATTTTTAGTTTATTTAAATTAGGTTTAATTTACTTTTTAAATAGTTTTAATTAATTAAATAGTATTTAAATATTAAAATAATCATTTTAATAATTTCATTTTCATTTTAAATTTTCTTTTTATTTTAAGTTTGTAAAAGTGTCATTTTCACCCCCTGGGGGTTTTCAGATTTCAGTTTTCACGTTTTATTTTGTACGTTCGCGTTATTTAAAACGTGAACGTACGCGTTTTTAGATTTCAAGCGTTTTTAGGTATCTAACTTTCACGTAATCATCTTTATAGCTTGTTTAAGCTATTTCTTTGTAGATTCCTTAGTTTAATCAATCTCAAACCCCTTTCTGTCCAAATTCACCCGATCACAAACCCGTTTAATAACCATCACACCTCGTCGGGACATAACGACCCGGGGAAACACTATATTCCGCGGAGCATTGAGCCTAAGGAGTTTGACTATATTGACCACATCCGTGGTTGACTTTAGTTGACTGCTTTTGCCTCAATCAACCATCCTCAAATGGAGCCAAACTACCGTGCTAACAACCAAAGTGGTCCACCCGGTTTTTCTCAACCCAATAATCCAAATCGATTCAATCAAAATCAGCAACAAAGAAATCAAAATGTTCAAAACCAATTTCATGCCCCTATGAATCAATTTCCAAATCAAGGGGGAAATTACAATCAAGCTTTTCAAAATCAAGGAAACTTGAATAGAAACCAAGGTTATGGTAATTTCAATCAAGGGAACAATTTTCATGGTAACCAAAACCATGGAAATTTTCAAAATCAAAGTTTCAATCAAAACAACCGAGCTCAAAATTTTTCTCATCAAAACCAAGCCGTTGTTCAAACTCAATCATCAACCGATGAGTTATTGAAACAATTTATGAAAGCTCAAGAAGAAACAAACAGGTTGTTGATCGGTCATATTTCTTAACTAAAGAAGTCTTTAAATGATCAACCTTCGGGATCGGGAACGCTACCTAGCAACACGATCGCCAACCCGAAGGGCGATGTAAAGGCGATCAAAACCCGTAGTGGTGTTTCTTATGATGGACCCGCGATTCCTACTACCTCATCTACTTCTCCTCCAAAGGTGGTCGAACGTGAACCTGAGGCGACAAAGGACAAAGTGCAAATTACTAGCCCACAAAGTACCGCACACATCCGACCTCATGTTGTCCCAAAAACCAAATCCAAACCGGGAGTTGTTTTTGAATCCCCGGTGAATCCCGTTCAATCCAAAACTTCAATACCTTATCCTTCACGTTTAAACGATCAAAGGCTCCGTGATCAAACTAATAATCAAATGAAGAAGTTTCTTGAGATATTTCAAAAGTTACACTTCGACATTAGTTTCGCGGATGCTCTTCTCTATATGCCCTAGTTTGCTTCCACTTTAAGAGTCTTCTAAGTAACAAAGAGAAATTTTTTAAACTCACCAAAACTCGTTTGAATGAAAATTGTTCGGCGGTGCTTCTAAAGAAACTTCCTGAAAAATTAGGAGACCCCGGGAAATTTCTCATTCCATGTGATTTCCAAAAGCTAGAAGAGTGCTTCGCCTTGGCCGATCTTGGCGCTAGCATAAATCTCATGCCATTCTCTATTTGGCAAAAGCTTTCACTTCCCGAGATTACACCAACACGAATGACTCTAGAATTAGCAACCAGAACGGTTACGGTTCCGAAGGGTATTGCTGAAGATGTCTTTGTGAAGTTTGGCAAGTTCCATTTTCCTGCCGACTTCGTAGTCGTTGATTTTGATGCCGATCCTTGTGTTCCCCTTATTTTGGGAAGACCATTCTTGAAAATGGCTCGTGCATTAATCGACGTCTTCGAAGGTGAAATGACTCTAAGAGTTGGCGATGAAAAATTGGTCATTAACATTGAAAACAATTCAAAAGATCTTCTCGACCTTGAACGAGAAGAAATTAACCAAATTGATGTCATCGATGTTGCATGCGATGAATACTTTGAAGAAGTGTTAAACGTGCAAGGATCAATTGATTCTACCATCGATGTCTCTTCCCCCTCTCTCACTCCATTTGAGGGAGGTGACTTCATTTTGGAAGAGATTGAAGCTTGTTTATCATGTGATTCTCGTGTTGATCATGATTCTATCAATCCCGAGGAAGACATACTTCTCCTTGAGAAGTTGCTTAATGATGATCCATCATCTCTTCCTCCAAAAGAACTTCATAACAAGGAAGTCAAAAATGTTGAAAAAACTGATGACTTTCCTGAAGTCGAACTCAAGGACCTACCGCCTCATCTCGAGTATGCATTTTTTGAGGGTGACGATAAGTTTCCCGTCATAATCGCTAAAGACTTGAGTGAGGAAAACAAAGCTGCTCTCCTCAAGGTTTTAAAGTCACACAAGCAAGCCATTGCTTGGAGACTTTCCGACATCAAGGGTATTAACTCGGAATTTTGTATGCACAAGATTTTGATGGAGGATGACATTAAAACAGCGGTTCAACAACAAAGAAGGGTAAATCCTAAAATTCATGAGGTTATCAAGCAAGAGGTCATAAAACTTTTTGATGCCGGTTTGATTTACCCTATATCGGATAGTCCTTGGGTTAGTCCCATTCATTGTGTGCCCAAGAAGGGTGGTATAACGGTTGTTAAAAATGATGATAATGAGTTGATTCCTACTCGATTGGTAACAGGTTGGCGTGTTTGCATTGACTATCGAAAGCTGAACGATGCCACCCGTAAAGACCACTTTCCTCTGCCTTTCATGGATCAAATGCTCGAAAGATTGGCGGGAAACGAATACTATTGTTTCCTTGACGGTTTTTTGGGTTACTTTCAAATTCCCATCAATCCTCAAGATCAAGAGAAAATGACTTTCACATGTCCATATGGAACATTTGCCTATTGACGCATGCCTTTTGGCTTGTGCAATGCTCCGGGCACGTTTCAAAGATGCATGATGGCCATTTTTTACGACATGATCGAGAAAACAATGGAGGTCTTCATGGATGATTTTTCGGTTGTTGGGAATTCATTCGAATCGTGTCTCACCAATTTAGACAAAATGCTTCAAAGATGTGAAGATACCAATCTTAGTCTAAATTCAGAGAAAAGTCATTTCATGGTCAAGGAAGGCATTGTCCTTGGCCATAAGATCTCTAAGAGCGGGATTGAGGTTAACAAAGCTAAAATCAATGTCATTGCTAAACTTCCTCCTCCCACAACTGTTAAAGGTGTTCGGAGTATTCTGGGTCATGTCGGCTTCTATCGTAGATTCATTCAATATTTCTCGAAGATAGCTAGGCTTATGACCCGACTTCTTGAAAAAGAAAATCCGTTTTTCTTTTCTGATGAGTGCATCGAAGCTTTTCAAACTCTCAAGAAAAAGCTCACTGAGTTACCAATTTTAGTTGCCCCCGATTGGGACCTACCTTTCGAACTTATGTGTGATGCAAGTGACTTTGCCATAGGTGTGGTCCTGGGGCAACGAAAAACTAAACACTTTCAGCCGATTCATTATGCAAGCAAAACCTTGACCGAAGCTCAAGCTCACTACACCACAACGGAAAAAGAATTACTAGCTGTGGTGTATGCGTTTGAGAAGTTTCGGCCATACTTGATCTTGACTAAATGCATAGTATACACGGATCACTCGGCTCTCAAGTATCTCTTTGCCAAACAAGATGCAAAGCCGAGATTGCTCCGTTGGGTTCTCCTCCTACAAGAATTTTATATCATTATTAGTGATAAAAAAGGAGCCGAAAACCTCGCTGCTGACTATCTTTCCCAATTGGAAAACCCTCATCAAAGTGCCCTTGAGAAAAAGGAAATTGTCACAACTCACCATTTCAGGTCATTTCCCAAACTTTGGAAAAACACTATTCATCAAACACTATTCATCAAAACACTATTCATCGTTTTACTATTCATCATCTTTGGTGTCAATTTGACATTCCGAGAAACATTCAGATATTTTACTATTCATTGAACACTATTCATTCCGGAAGAAATTTCATCATTCACGTGCATTACTCATTTCATCGTAAATTTAGTTTACGGGTATTAAAATCCGCGTAACCGTATGGGTTTAGGTGCGAATTCATTTCATTATCAGTAAGGACACTGCATACGGACTGGAGATAGTCTGCATATCATCATAACAGCATTTTCATGTTATACCACTCTTAGGACTTTCAAATTTATATATTTGATACATTTAACGTTTTCCTTATAATTATTTATAAATAAACGTTAACACCCGGTTTATACACGACGAATATATCTAAATATTCCCATAATGGTCCCGACATATTTTTATATCCATTTTATCATCATAAAAGTTATAACATTCAATTACCCAGTATTTTGGAAATTTATTTTATTTATAACGTGAGCTTATGAATATTACGACGGTTTTCGTGAAAACTAAACAATAATCACCCGAACACTCAGTACTTGTACCCAACATATTTTTAACATTTTTATGACTTTATTAAGTCCCGGTTAACTTCGTTAATATTTATTTCTAGCAAACCTGGTACCCGATTATAACTAATACTTACACTAAAACTACAACTAATATTACCCTACTTATCCTAAGCAACTCAAAACCGATTTTTCTTCTCTTGTTCACATTGAAAACCGGCCCCCTAAACCATCCAAGACCACAAGTAGTAATTTTTTTAACCTCATGTATCAATATGTATTATTATACATTATAACATGTGATACTTATTTACCAAAAACACTTATAACATAAAAATACTTATTTCTTAGAATCAAAAGCTCACTTTTCTCATCTTCCCCACCCCAAAACCCACGACCCATTTCAATAATCATGATCAAGTGATGATTTTCAAAGTACAAAGCTACAAAGTTGTTCATTTCATCATTCTAATCAAGAATCTTACAACAAAAACACAAGTAACACAAGGTTTCTCATCATCTAATCACCCATTATTTCAAAGTGAGTTATCAACTTTATTTTCATGATTTCATCTAATTAACACTTGTATCTTATGGTTTTCATGCTTAATTTCATGTACAAGTTAGCTATACCACATTATTTTTGTTAACTTTTTAAACATACAAACCCTAGATTTTGATTTAGGTGTTCCTTTGTTAAATTAACATGATTACTAGTGATTAGGAACCCATGGCACCCTAAGAAGGTGTATGGTAGGATTAGTATAGATTTGTGGTGTTTGCAAGAGATTTGGTTGAAGTAGGAACTAGTTTTGAACATGAAAAATGGGTTTGTAACAAGTAAATATACCTACTGTCCCATTTTGGTAAATCCAGGAAAATCAGTAAACATAAAGGAAACTTTGGCTAAATTTTTAGAAAATACTTTCAAAAACGAATCCGTAGGCGAAAGAACGGATTAAAAAGAGTTTATTACGAAGAAGTTATAATTTTTGCAAGTTTATTGACGAAAAGTATTTTTCTGAAAATTTCATGCTGTTGGACGTTTTTCGTCGGTCAAAAAGAGGCTTTAGACGTAACCCGGAGGAGCCAAGCTTTCCAAAATATATTACTACATACTAAGACGTAACCGTGGATATAAAGAACAAGTAAAATGGACTTATAACGACAAAGATATTCACGTTTCAATATCGGCAAAAATCCTCTATAATTGGCAGCTTTCACTAGTAATAATAATAATACTACTTCTACGTACTAAATTCTAGATTTTCTAGAAATATTAACCAAGTACCCAAATTCATAACTATGGAAGTATTAGTGAATACAAGTATATTTTTATCACTATAAGGCGTTATTTCAATGATTTCAAACCGAGGATTTCAACATTTACATTGATACATACGATATATATATATATATATATATATATATATATATATATATATATATATATATATATATATATATATATATATATATATATACATTTCAACTAGTTTTATTTTTCTAGTAGCCATATTTTCCTAAGTCTTGGAAAATGTACATTTTTTATAACAACAAGTATTTTCCAAAGAGTAGAGTGGTATAGGAAACATGTGCATGGACATTCATAACATCATTTGGTGATCTAAAGTAGATCATTCATCATTCACATTAGGTTGCGGCTAGTGTGCACGCCTTGTTTTTCAGCTCATTACATGTTCATGGTACCATCATATCAGGTGAGTTTTCATAGCCCCGTTTTCAATTCAACATTTTGATTTCAAATCCCACGGGGGGAATACATTGCATCAATTATTTTAGTACGAGCCCAAGTACCAAAACATATGTACATTGCTTAAGTTGCCTTACCAATCAGTTAAAGTCCCCTATTTGTTATCATGGACCGTTAATTTTCCGGTAAGCGAGAGTGAGTGGATAGATCTATCGAGGGTGACACCTCCATCCGTGGTAGTTATTACCAATAGTAAGCGGAAGCATTTCATGTCTACATTGTGGGAGTGTTCTGGTAAAACATTCAGAAGGGGCATATAATTTCATCAGTCATAGCTTCGGGGTCATGAGCTTAAGGTCTATTGTACAATTTTACTTGATTTTTATCTTGCACTTTTACTTGTGGTGGCCGTACATCATTACATTTTATAAACCTATGGAATTCACCAACATTCGTGTTGACGTTTTAGCAATGTATTTCAGGTTATTAAGGTAGCTCATGTGACATGCATTTGGACCTTCATGGAGTCGCGGAGTCGACGCGTCTCACCATTATTTCATGCACTTATGTAAACCTTTGATCTAATATGACTTGTTTTTCATAAACTTGCAACACCTTTGGGGACCTCATTTTGTAAACTCTGGATAATTTCAATGATCAAATGCAGTATTTTCCAAACGACACTTTAGGTTGTTCAATGTAACTGTAACTGTGGTGCTATGACAGACACCCCCAGGTATTCCATTCCACTGCAAGTCAGTTAAATTGGGGGTGTGACAGATTGGTATCAGAGCTAAGGTTATAGCGAACTAGGATGTATCTTGGACCCTAGACTATAACCGCATCATCATAGCATCTCATCATTTCATCATAAGTGCATAGTCATGATACATGTTGTTTCATGCATACCCTGTGCGAGTTATTTATACTCATATTTGAGTGTATATATATATATATATATATATATATATATATATATATATATATATATATATATATATATATATATATATATATATATATATATATATATCATTTTATTGACCTGGTTCACAAGTGACATGTCTTCAGATACTCACCCTGACATCCTTTTATCGGATTCCGACATTGAAGATGCCTTGTCATCTTCCACTACCATTATACCACCAGTTGCACTTACACCACCATTAGCACTATTGATTTGCCATAGGAACAGGGTTTTCCTATCATTCAACCCATACATAGAATGCCTTTTGGTAGAGTATTCAGACTTAATCTTAATGGACCTATTAGATTGTTTATTTCAAGGGAAATAGCATATTTTCTTTCCTTCACAAGTAGGGCGCTTACTACTCAGGTACTACCACCACCATCAGTTACTTATTACACTATTGGTCGTCCCAAAGTGCGTACTTTAGTTTTACCTCTTAGATGTTGCGAGGTAGCGCGAAAGAGGGTAGTATTCCATTCACTAGTACCATCATTGTCGTTTTCTTTTTCCATTCCCACTTGCCATGAACTAGATAACACCTAGTAGATAATACCAATATCACGGACTCAACAGGAACATCCACAGATTCTTCAGGAATGGTTCAGAACCTACATTATCTAAGATTTGATAGATGCACAACTTCAGACACCACTTTAGGAATATCTCGACCTTATGATGCCACAAACCTGATTTCACACAGAGGGACACCAGGAAGTCCCTAGACCAGACTTATATCCTCACTAGCTTTTACCATTATCCTAGCCACAGAAGGTGTGGGACATAGTCTAAAGAACTTGTTGTCTTTTGATTGTTGTACAAACAAATATACCAAGTGTGACTCTACTATGTAAGAAATGGTTGTGCTATTTGTTATACCGGTTCA
This sequence comes from Artemisia argyi, assembly GCA_030686995.1. Taxonomy (NCBI): domain Eukaryota; kingdom Viridiplantae; phylum Streptophyta; class Magnoliopsida; order Asterales; family Asteraceae; genus Artemisia; species Artemisia argyi. The sequence goes on from CM060687.1 coordinate 71,515,313, forward strand.
CGTAGACCGAAATTTTCAGGTATTATATTCAGGTGTTGTGAATATGATAATTTCTATTACCTATAGATTCTCATGGTCTCTTATGATTTGATGAAGAGAGATTTAAGCAAACCACTCCAAGCATGACGCAAGCTGCTGTTGGACAAGTCATTGTCAAGAACATAGCCACCGCCCTCACTAAGGAACTTACTCACGTGGAATTTATGGGGTGCAATCCTCCCTCCTTTAGCGGAACTAGAAACACAAAGGAATTTCTCAAATGGTTCGAAGAAATAGAAACAATATTTCAATGTGGCGACTGTCGTAAGGAAGACAAGGTTAAGTTCGCCACATGCACTTTTCAGGATCATGCCCAGGAATGGTGAACCAAACATTTTAAGATGGTGGGAATTGATGCTGCCTACTCACACTCTTGGGAGAAACTAAGAAGGATGATGAGTATAACATTTGGTGTAGGAAATGAATTACGAGCAAAGGAACAGGAAACACTAAACTTTACCATGGTAGGAAATGATGTTGACGAGTACACTACTCATTTTCATGAATTAACACGACTAGGTTCTGCAATGGATGAACCGGAAAGCAAGAAACTTGAAAGGTACATCGGGGGACTCTCAAATGAAATTCGTATGTTGGTTATCGCATGGGAACCCGATACCATGTCTGAAGCTATCAAAATGGCGATCGAAGCAAAGGAACTCATAGTTCACGCCGAGACATCAGGAAACAATAGTGACAATAAAAGGAAGTGGAACAACAATCTAGGTTGCAATGCTGCTCAACAATCACCCAAAGGACAAGAACTGAATAGAGCCTTTGCTGCAGAACCGCACACAAAGAGAAGGTATGCTGGAAAGTTACCTTACTGCAACCTGTGTAATCAACATCACCGAGGTCATTGCAGTAAAACGTGTGGAGTGTGCAAGAAGCGGGGTCATTGGACTGAAGACTGTAGGAAACTCACAAATCAGAAGACCCCAGGGAGTTGCTTCAAATGTGGAAACTTAGGGCATTTCAAGAATGACTGCCCGGAGCTAAGGAACAAGGAAAATCAGGAACTTGGAATCAAGACTGAATCGCTCGAGGAATAGCGTGAGCTGTTGAAAGAGAACCGTCAGGATATTAGCAACATCAAGGATAACAAAAATGCTTCAGCAGGAGGAGCCTTGTTTCAATATATAAACCGTAGTTCGAGCCCTTTAGGGTTGTATCTTTCCTTTTGTACTTACCGTTGGTACGATGACATAACCTAGTAGTATTAAGCACTTTTTTATCCAATGTAGTATCTATCCTTTGTTACCTCTGTGATAATCATAACCTTCGTTTACCCCATTTTCTATCCCAATTGCTCAAACTTCAATCGTTTCGCGACATTTTATCATTGTCTTATTAAGGATTAGGTTGATTTCGTATTTGACGAATTAGTAGACTATTACCATTCGACAAGATTCACCCACGTATCCAATACACCATTCAAGCTATTTTACTATCATATGGGGAAATTGTTTTACAGAAAAATTTCTGAAGTAAGCTATTTTATTACCATCCTATAAATTGATTTTCTGTCATTACACCAAGTATTTACTGTTATTACGCGAGGCAATTTTCATGTTACTTGAAAGAAAACATCAGGATACCATTTTTTAATAACAATGCGTTGAACACCATCTAAAACTTTTGAGAAAAGTTATGATATTTTGACAAAATCTAACATCGCATCATTAGTCCTCAATTGTACATAGCCTGATCACCTATGTAAAATTCAGGAAGGATTATGCCATGAAGGAAATAATTACCTTTTCAAAGGATTGTTAATAACAATCTTCATTTAAAGTTTTGTAAACAAAGGAACTCTTTCATAAACATCCCTTTTGCCGAACTATCCCTGGATACTTACCCTACCTGTCACTCACTTAGCCATTAAGTTGGATTTTCCCATTGACTTCCCTAAGAGAGACTTTCCATACCAATTACATGCAGGATTCCTCTATACAATAAAACCAATGAAAGGGTTACAGAACTACTAAACAGAACTAGAAGTATATAGTGAGAGAATTCATAACTCAACAACAAATCCTAAGATACTGCGAGACCATCCGAATCACCATCTCTGACTTAGTTGTCAAATTCTATCATTTAAAGGTACTAGCTAGACTGAGCTACAGGATTGAACTCAATATAAATGTCCGCATGACAACACAATAGAAATAAACCAAGCTTCTAATTGAGACTGTAGAGCACTTCATTTAAACATGGCCTCATCCATACATAAACTTTCCTGCAGTAAGTTTTCACAAAGGACGATTGTTTGAAACAAGAATATCGATGTAGATTCCTCTAAGGCATTATGTCTCTAGAAATTTCAGATAACCTCACCTTCATACCAAGCAAGGGATCAAACCGGAATATATCTCCTCAACTACATGGGAAAACAGAATAGACATTCATCGACACAACATCAAGTGATACGTTCGCCTTGACAATTACAATGATAAACTATTTCAGGACTCAAGTTAGTCTAAATACCTATGCTTGTAGTTATGCCTGATAATCACCTATAGACATTATCCAACCTCAGGAACTAAGTGTTAGACATTGATGCATTTAAGCGAACATTTCCTATTCTACCATTTTATCCTTGTTATTGTTTTCACTTTTAAATAAAGTTGATGCGTTTACATAAATCACATACCTTGTGGAAAAATGATTTCTGAAATTCCTATTTTGAACAAGTACGATCCTTTTTGGTCAATCTTTAGCAACACTATTGTACAATGAGAAATATACATAGACATCAAACTTTGGTAAGCAGTCTTAATCACAAAATGTTTGAAAACATTTTTCTACTTCATAACTACTGAAATTTTGAATCATCAGGAAAAATATTACTTAGTAAATTATTTGCTCCATTTTCTAAATTCGTTTATTCAGAAAAAGATTTCAACCAAAACTCACCATCGCGAGACAAATTTCCAGAACCAATTTTCCCTACAACATCGCTTATGCATTTAGGATTTGTGACTTGACAATAAATAATATTTGGAATATGTGATGAAGGAATTAGGAGGAACATCACAAATTAATCACGAACTTCAGTAGTGGAGACCAAACCCAATAGACAAAGAAGGACATATGTCTTATCATCCGTTGGAACGAAAAACAAGGAATCAAATTGTTACCTATATTCTATCCCTTTCAGATAACGCCAAGTTCGAAGGACCGAACGTTGTGGAATTAGTCACAAAGGTTTATTGTACCCATCTCAGTTATTCCTGTTAAGGAAACCGATTCACCTTGGACTTCAAGAAATCATTTCAGGATTTCCTTCAGAAACCCATTTAGATATAAACATCACCTATCATCCTCAGACCGATGGTCAAAGCGAGAGAACAATTCAAACATAGGAAAGTATGCTCAGAGCATGAGTGATTGACCCTAGAAATGGTTGGACTAATCATTTAACATAAATCAAATTCATTTACAACAACAGTTATCACACCAACAGCGAGAAACTGGCAGAAGTTAGGTTAGTACATAACACACATCATTTGGATTGGGTATCCTGAACAACAAACCATCCAGATTCAAGTAGGAGAACAAACTAAGTTAAAAAGCATTGCCTTGGATTGGCATGATACAAATTGGATAACAAGAGAGGTTGAACCTTTAGTATATTGGACCAGTTAAGATTCATTTTAGAATCGACCAACTAGCATACAAACTTGAGTTCTGGCAGAATTCAGCAGTATATATTACCAGTTATCATAAATCAAGTTCAGTTACAATCATAGTTATCGCGCGAGCATAGAGACTATACCATTTGAGGCACTCTATGGTCGAGGTGCCAATATCCATTGACGGATCGAAATTTGGAAAAGCCCAACATACTAGTCTATTAAGCATTCATGAAATAACCAGAAATTTTCTACAAGTCAAGAATCAGTTACAAGTTCAATAAGTTGTAAACCATTAAAACTTCAAGTTGGTAGGCAGAGTTATGTTGAAAGTTCTGCCTAGGAAAGGCATGATATCATTCAGAAAACTTGGAAAGTTAAACCCGATATACACCGGACCATGTAATATTTCAGACAGAGTAGGCCTAGTGGCCGTCAGACTTGAGCCTTGTTAGAGAACAGCAGGATTACACAAACATGTTTCATAATTTTCAAATCTCAAGAAATGACTTACAGATTAGTCACTCATAACCCCGTTTGGAAAGGAATCCAACCCAAGGACAAACTCAGACCTTGTAAGAGAACCAACAGAAATCATGGACCGTGTGGTCAAACAGTTGAATCAGAGTCGAATTCCAATCGTTAGAGTTCGCTGGAATTCTCGAATATCATCACCTTTTCACCAATACATTTTCAGAGACCAACATAAACTGAATTTCGGGACGAAGTTCCTTTTAGAGGGGAAGACTGTCACAACTCACCATTTCAGGTCATTTCCCAAACTTTGGAAAAACATTATTCATCCAAACACTATTCATCGTTTTACTATTCATCATATTTGGTGTCAGTTTGACATTCCGAGAAGCATTCAGAAATTTTACTATTCATTGAACACTATTTATTCCGGAAGAAATTTCATCATTCACGTGCATTACTCATTTCATCGTAAATTTAGTTTACGGGTATTAAAATTCGCGTAACCGTATGGGTTTAGGTGCGAATTCATTTCATTATCAGTAAGGACACTGCATACGGACTGGAGATAGTCTGTATATCATCATAACAGCATTTTCAAGTTATACCACTCTTAGGACTTTCAAATTTATATATTTGATACATTTAACGTTTTCCTTATAATTATTTATAAATAAACGTTAACACCCGGTTTATACACGACGAATATATCTAAATATTTCCACAATGGTCCCGACATATTTTTATAACCATTTTATCATCATAAAAGTTATAACATTCAATTACCCAGTATTTTAGAAATTTATTTTATTTATAACGTGAGCTTATGAATATTACGACGGTTTTCGTGAAAACTAAACAATAATCACCCGAACACTCAGTACTTGTACCCAACATATTTTTAACATTTTTATGACTTTATTAAGTCCCGGTTAACTTCGTTAATATTTATTTCTAGCAAACCCGGTACCCGATTATAACTAATACTTACACTAAAACTACAACTAATATTACCCTACTTATCCTAAGCAACTCAAAACCGATTTTTCTTCTCTTGTTCACATTGAAAATCGGCCCCCTAAACCATCCAAGACCACAAGTAGTAATTTTTTTAACCTCATGCATCAATATGTATTATTATACATTATAACATGTGATACTTATTTACCAAAAACACTTATAACATAAACATACTTATTTCTTAGAATCAAAAGCTCACTTTTCTCATCTTCCCCACCCCAAAACCCACGACCCATTTCAATAATCATGATCAAGTGATGATTTTTCAAAGTACAAAGCTACAAAGTTGTTCATTTCATCATTCTAATCAAGAATCTTACAACAAAAACACAAGTAACACAAGGTTTCTCATCATCTAATCACCCATTATTTCAAAGTGAGTTATCAACTTTATTTTCATGATTTCATCTAATTAACACTTGTATCTTATGGTTTTCATGCTTAATTTCATGTACAAGTTAGCTATACCACATTATTTTTGTTAACTTTTTGAACATACAAACCCTAGATTTTGATTTAGGTGTTCCTTTGTTAAATTAACATGATTACTAGTGATTAGAAACCCATGGCACCCTAAGAAGGTGTATGGTAGGATTAGTATAGATTTGTGGTGTTTGCAAGAGATTTGGTTGAAGTAGGAACTAGTTTTGAACATGAAAAATGGGTTTGTAACAAGTAAATATACCTACTGTCCCATTTTGGTAAATCCAGGAAAATCAGTAAACATAAAGGAAACTTTGGCAAAATTTTTAGAAAATACTTTCAAAAACGAATCCGTAGGCGAAAGAACGGATTAAAAAGAGTTTATAACGAAGAAGTTATGATTTTTGCAAGTTTATTGACGAAAAGTATTTTTCTGAAAATTTCATGCTGTTGGACGTTTTTCGTCGGTCAAAAAGAGGCTTTAGACGTAACCCGGAGGAGCCAAGCTTTCCAAAATATATTACTACATACTAAGATGTAACCGTGGATATAAAGAAAAAGTAAAATGGACTTATAACGACAAAGATATTCACGTTTCAATATCGGCAAAAATCCTCTATAATTGGCAGCTTTCACTAGTAATAATAATAATAATACTTCTACGTACTAAATTCTAGATTTTCTAGAAATATTAACCAAGTACCCAAATTCATAACTATGGAAGTATTAGTGATTACAAGTATATTTTTATCACTACAAGGCGTTATTTCAAAGATTTCAAACCGAGGATTTCAACATTTACATTGATACATACGATATATATATATATATATATATATATATATATATATATATATATATATATATATATACATTTCAACTAGTTTTATTTTTCTAGTAGCCATATTTTCCTAAGTCTTGGAAAATGTACATTTTTTATAACAAGTATTTTCCAAAGAGTAGAGTGGTATAGGAAACATGTGCATGGACATTCATAACATCATTTGGTGATCTAAAGTAGATCGTTCATCATTCACATTAGGTTGCGGCTAGTGTGCGCACCTTGTTTTTCAGCTCATTACATATTCATGGTACCATCTTATCAGGTGAGTTTTCATAGCCCCGTTTTCAATTCAACATTTTGATTTCAAATCCCACGGGGGGAATACATTGCATCAATTATTTTAGTACGAGCCCAAGTACCAAAACATATGTACATTGCTTAAGTTGCCTTACCAATCAGTTAAAGTCCCCTATTTATTATCATGGACCGTTAATTTTCCGGTAAGCGAGAGTGAGTGGATAGATCTATCGAGGGTGACGCCTCCATCCGTGGTAGTTATTACCAACAGTAAGCGGACGCATTTTGATTGATGCTAAACCACCAACTTATATTGACCAAGGAATGGTCAACTAAGTCAAATAGTGTAGATCAATGCTCCGGGTAATATAAGGTATCACCGGGTCGTTAAATCCCGTTAAGGTGTGAATTGTAACTTTAGCGTACTTGTGATCGGGTGATTATTCACAGAAAAGGGTTGTGATAAGAATTATTTGGAAATTATTGACAAATATAGCTTAGGAAAGCTACGTGATTGATTACAGGAATTAAGATTACAAAGATTTGAGCTAAAACCTAAAAACGTACACAGACGAACGGAACGAAAAGTACAACTGATGGACGGAAAGGGTTACAAGTGTAAAATTAATATTTTTACAATCCTAATAATTAAAGAAAATTTTAAGAAAAATAAAAACTATTTTTACACTATTTAATTATTTATTATTAATTAATTACTAATTATCTATTTATTATCTAATTAAACTAATTAGAATTATTAAAAATACTAAAAAGACTTAGAAAATTAAGAAAAATTTTACAAATCGAATTAACCATCACTGGAATCCTAAAATATTATAAAAAGTTTATTTTATGTATTTTTAAACTAATTTACTAATTATTAATATAATTACTAATTAATTACCAATTAAACTAATTAAATTATAAAGAATAGAAAATGAACAGTACAAATTCTAGAAAAATTTATAAAAATGTTTTAACTTAAATAAAAGCTAGAAAAATTAGAAAAACTAGGTTGTACATTATAAAATCTAATTATGCTATTTAATTACTTAATATTAATTATTAATTAATTAAACTAAAATTAATTCTAAAAACCACTAAAAGACAAAATAAAAATCTGGAAAAATTTCTAGAATTATTTTAACCTAAAAGAGAATTTATAAAAATATAAAAATGATATATTGCTTATAAATAATCTAAAAAGAAAATTAAAATGATAAATCCTATTAAATAGAAGCTATCACTATAATTAAAGTTGGTTTTTTTGGTTTTTTCTTTTTTCAAACTGATTAACTACTAAAAACTAGAACTTTTTGTGAAAACACTTTTAATATAACCCAATAATAAGCACTTGAGTGCTTATTGATCCACACAGTTGACTTTTGTTGACTGTGGAAAGATTTTAGCTGAAATGAAGGAAGGTGGGGTCCACATTGATGAAATTTGGTCTCTCTGAGTTATATGAACATGAATAAGCAAAATTAGCACCAATAAGCAGCTTCAATAAGCCACAACACACAAATAAGCTGATGGCTTATTGCATTCTTAGACAGCTTTGGGGACAAGGTTTGGGAGCCAATCCAGGTGGGGTCCACTGGTCTAGAGGTCAAAGCAATGGTCAACAGGTCAACTCTGGTAGGAGGGGGGTTGTAAGGACCTAATTATGGGGTGTGGGACCCACTGGGTTAACCACAAACCACTACCAAAGTTGCGTGGGTGGAACTGAGTTGCTGAGACAGGGCAAATGGTTACCCTGCAGCCAACTTCCAAGGCTATTTTGGTCCAATAGAAAAAATCACAAAAATATGAAAGTTTAACGAATCACAAGTTCAGCTAGTAGAGACTACACACAACAAGTTTCAGGTCCCAAATCTCAACAAAAAAATCATGAAAATTCACTCAACTTTTGCAAAAATCTGAAATTGCAATTTTGACTTTTTAAGGAAAACCTTGCACTTTGACTTTTATGAGTTTTGGTTGATGATTATTGGCTGATATTGATTAAATAAGGTATAATAAGACTACATTAAGCTATGCTAACAACTTGTGAATGGATTTAAGCAATTATGGAACCTATTATGCTAACAGTGACTGCACAGGGCTAGTTTAAAGAGGTTTTTGACTTTTTAACAAACAAGACCTAGTGTTATTTGTTTAAAAGACTCTACTAAACCTTTTATGACATGACTAAACCAAATACCCTAGCAAAATTTTACTGGAACACAGTAAACAATCATGAGCCAAACACCCCATTAAAAGTGACTGATTATGAATTAAGAAGCAAACTAATAACCTAGGCTAGACTATTGATTTAACTCGACTATTTATGCTATAAAACTGATTTTAAAACTAAAATGATACAGAGTTCAATGTACAATGACCAAGTTTGTGATTAGGCTAGGTAAAAGCTCACAAGCAGATATGACAAGTTAGTCACTCAAACTGACCAAGGCAATCAACTAAGCAACAAATAAGCTCAATAAGTTGAATAGGCAATAAGTTGACAAAGAAACACAGATTATATGAGTACTGAGCTACTAAGCAAATTTTTATGGAAAATAAGCTAAACTGAGATTAAGACTTAAACAACTGAGCTCAGAACCAAAGTAACCAGGCTTTTTCAAGCTATCCTATGCTCCCCATGGAGCTCTAAACCATTCCATCATTCAACATGCTCCATTCTGCTTTGTTCTTGCCTTTCATTTATTTTTATTTTTTTTATTTTCTGTTTATTTATTTTTTTTTATGTTTATATTTGATGAACTGAAAATGCAATAGAAACTTTGAAACAATTCTTATATTAAAACTGAAAGAAACACATTACAACTGAGAATTTGTTTGGAATAAAAAGTACAAAACTAAAAATTACATTCAAAATTACTAAAAAACTAGTCTGCTACTCCACTGCATCTCTTTCCTTTTTATATGAGACCACTAGGGTTTTGAAACCCTATTAAGCAAATCCCACACAAGTCTTGAGCATTGGATGAAGGGGCTGCAATCTTGGCCGTTTAAATTCTTGGCGCCAAAAAAATATCTTTGTCTCCTTCTTGGATTATTGATGCCAGGGAAGGTATTTTGGAGCTTAGTGTTTGGTTTGGAGTACCAAGGGGGGAGGTTGAGTGTAACAGAGGAGAATAGGGGTGATGATGAGGGGGGTTGGCTGGTAGCAGGGAGTGAGTGGGGGTGAAGGTGAGGTGGAGGGTCAACGAAGGTCAAATGGGGTAATATTATTAAAACGGGGAAGGGGTGGAGTGGTGGTGGGCTGTTGGGTGGATTGGGCTAGCAGATGAGTGGGCCTGGGGGTGTGGATGGATTAAGTTTTTGGTTTTGGGAGTAGTAGTATTTAGGATCCATTTGGTTTGATGAAATTTAACAAGGACCACATTTGTAATTTACCGAAACTTAGGGACCAGAAATGCCAACTTCCCAAAGTTAAACCAAGGATAAATCATGCAAAGTTGAATTACCAAAGGACCATAAATGTCATTTTTCCAATTTTGAACACCCGGGGACTGAAACTGTCAAATGTTGAAACTTGAAGGACCAAAAGTGCAAATTCTTCAAACTTTCATTTAAAGGACCAATTTTGACAATTTGTAAGTTCCCAAAGACCAATGTTGACTTTTCCATCCAAAAATATTTCCCAGGGACCAATTCTGTCAATTTCTGAAACTCCAGGGACCTTTTATTTCAATTTTGGATCTTGAGGAGTAAAAGTGTAATTTTCTCAAACTTTTCACCCAAGGACTTATTTTGACAATTTTTTGACTTTGCTTTGCCTTGGGTTGACTTTTCTTTCATTTTAAACTTCCAGGGACTAGTTTTACCAAATTTTGAAACTTGAGGGACTAAAACTGCCAATTGTGCAAACTTTGTTCGTTTTTCATTTGTTTTTAAACACTTTGCATCTAAAACATATAAAACACACTTTTGGAATAATTTCTGTATTTTGATGCGTTTTTTAGTGTTTTTGGATGTTTTGGCAGCTCAGATACGATAAAAATGATGAGTATTTACACACTCATCACATTTCATGTCTACATTGTGGGAGTGTTCTGGTAAAACATTCAGAAGGGGCATATAATTTCATCAGTCATAGCTTCGGGGTCATGAGCTTAAGGTCTATTGTACAATTTTACTTGATTTTTATCTTGCACTTTTACTTGTGGTGGCCGTACATCATTACATTTTATAAACCTATGGAATTCACCAACATTCGTGTTGACGTTTTAGCAATGTATTTCAGGTTATTAAGGTAGCTCATGTGACATGCATTTGGACCTTCATGGAGTCGCGGAGTCGACGCGTCTCACCATTATTTCATGCACTTATGTAAACCTTTGATCTAATATGACTTGTTTTTCATAAACTTGCAACACCTTTGGGGACCTCATTTTGTAAACTCTGGATAATTTCAATGATCAAATGCAGTATTTTCCAAACGACACTTTAGGTCGTTCAATGTAACTGTAATTGTGGTGCTATGATAGACGCCCCCAGGTATTCCATTCCGCTGCAAGTCAGTTAAATTGGGGGTGTGACAGAAATAAATGAAATGTTTCCTCTCGAGACGCTTAATGTGATTTCTTGTCGTGGTGATTCTAGTACCCCGTGGTTTGCCGACTTTGCAAACTACCATGCGGGGAATTTCGTTGTTAAAGGGATGTCGTCCCACCAAAAGAGCAAGTTTTTCAAAGATGTGAATTATTACTTTTGGGACGATCCCTATTTGTTTAAGATCTGTGCGGATCAAGTTATTCGTAGGTGTGTTCATGGCCAAGAAGCCATGGAAATTCTTAAGGCTTGTCGTAATGGACCCACCGGGGGTCATCATGGCCCGAATTACACCGCTCGAAAAGTATTTGATACCGGTTTTTATTGGACCACAATTTACAAAGATGCCCATGACTTAGTCAAATCTTGTGACTCGTGTCAACGTCAAGGAAAGATAACACAACGGGATGAAATACCACAAAATGTCATCCAAGTTTGTGAAATCTTTGATGTTTGGGGCATTGACTTTATGGGGTCGTTCTCGTCTTCACGAGGAAACAAGTACATACTCGTGGCAGTTGACTATTTGTCAAAATGGGTCGAAGCCAAAGCTCTCCCAACCAACGATGCCCGAGTAGTTGTAAAATTTTTAAAATCTATCTTTGCTAGGTTTGGAACTCCCCGTGCTATCATTAGTGATCACGGTACTCACTTTTGCAACGACCAATTTGCAAAAGTCATGCTCAAGTATGGTGTCACTCACCGACTTGCTACCGCATATCACCCACAAACTAGTGGGCAAGTGGAGGTTTCAAACCGTGGTTTAAAAAGAATTCTTGAAAGGACCGTAGGCGAAAACCGTGCCTCTTGGTCGGACAAGTTAGATGACGCTCTATGGGCTTTTAGCACGGCTTATAAAACACCCATCGGGTGTACTCCTTATAAGCTTTTGTATGGAAAAGCTTGTCATCTACCGATTGAGTTCGAGCATAAAGCTTATTGGGCTTTAAAGAATGCTAACTTCGATCTTAAGTCTGCGGGTGATTGTGGAAAACTAGAAGGGGGTTAAATAGTTTTTACGTCTTTTTAGTTAGTTGTAAAAAGAGTTTTAGTGTTTACTTAATTTTTCAAACTTAGATTCGATAATATGTGATCTCAAGTATTGCACAATACAAACAAATATCAATACGAAATATATAACAATGATAAGTAATGAAATAAGTAAGAGATGGAAAGATCGAACCGCGAGACAAGAGATTTATAGTGGTTCGGCTACAAGGACACCTTCCTTGCCCTACTCCACTCCCCGAGCACCTAACTCAAGAGTTTTCTTCACTATATCAACAAGCTCCCTTATGGCGGAGAAAACCTTACACACTAATTTACACACCAATAATCACACCACAACACCTTCACACCTAAGTCACAACTTCTACACACCTTCTTCAAATCAATCTACTTCACAACTAACTACTTCAACTCTATCTTCTTCACACCAATAGATTTCCTAGCTTTTCTTCTTCACACCAAGCTATCAACTAATCACACAATCTATATCTAACACAACTATCTACAAGCAAATATTCACAACAATCTTCACAAAGAATATGTAAATAATCTTGATGATACACCAACAACTTGGATGTGGAGATCACAACAAGTTGTAATACTTCTTGTCTAGGAAGATAGAAGTATTCTTCTCTTGCACTTGAGAGGATGGAAATTGGATCACTTTGAAACAAAGAATATATACACTTATGATCAAAGGATGAGAGAATAGAGAAATAGATCTAGATCAGAAAGTTTAGAAGTGCAAAAGGTGAGGAAAAAGTGTGAACTGATCCAGTATTTATAGGGGAGAAAAACATTGTTCTGGAGCGTGGCCGGTCCCCTTAATTAGTGGCCGGTCCCTTTAATGATTAAGGGGGCCGCCTAAGGAATTAAGGGGGCCGCCCATTTCAGAACGTTGGTTTTTCTTGTCTTTTAGTGGGGAATATTTTTCTGGATAGAATTTGCCATTTTTGGTTGGAAATTTGAAATCATATATTTATTATGAATTAAACATATTCTTTTAATTCCAAAAGTAATTTTGTAAAAGATATAAGATGTTTAATACATTTTATAAAAATTCTAGTGATTAGAAAAATTTCCTTTGATCATGAAATGTAATAAACCCTTTGTTTATTCATACCTTAAGTGATATGGAAGCAAAGACAAATATTAAGCACTAAAAACTTGTTTACGTCATAAGTTTTAGATTAATGAGTTTATGCTTTGTAATTATCAAAACATAGAGACATTGTTAATATGCTAACAATGTTTTAAGACATTATTTATGTCAACAATCTCCCCCTTTTTGATGATTACAAAACCTTAAACTCATTAGGTCTAAAAAATAATTTTTAGACAAGAATTTAGAGTTTAACATTCTCTTCTCCCCCTTTGTGTAAAATCAAAAAGGTTAAAGCTCCCCCTTGATGTATACTCCCCCTCATTTGAGAGCACCAAGGAGATGAGCTATGGAAATCTTGGCTACACAAAATATTAGAAGAGAGCAAGGCAAATATACATGCAAAGCAATAGTTATAAAAATAGATTCATTCAAGCATCATAGAAAGCATTATAACATTTAATATGCCTAAGGCATATTAATCATAATAAAACAAATGAAAAGACATAGTCCTATATTGCCTAGAAAGAGCACTTGGACTTGCTTGCAACTCATGGTTGATTGTTTTATTTGCTTTGAAGGATAACATAAGCATGAAGCTTAGTTGTTAGATGGAGAGGGATATGGAGTGAGGTATGGAGCGGAATAGGTGGCCCTTACGATATTGTATCGTGTTAGGGGTGGAATGGGATGAGGTCGAGTGAGGAGATATTCAATCCAAGAAATATCTTCACTCAAGTAAAGGATTTGTTTTTTGAGAAAGATGCAACAAGGGCAATAGTGAGTGTGGTTTGTAACTTGATCCAAGTTGAGAGAGTGAGGAAGGCAATTGTTATAGGGTGATGATGGAGGTTGCCCTTTGTTGCGTTGTGCAAGATGCATGGCATTGAGATCACTAAGATCATGGATTTTTGATATTTCATCACGGAACTTTTGCTTTTCCGTGGGAATGTGGAGAAATTCATTGTGTTGATATGGATGAATTAGGTTTGTGTTGTTGGAGTTGTAGTGGGATGGTTGATCAACCTTGTATGGATCATTACAAGGGATTTGAGGATGAGTTGAGTGATTTGGCATGAAGGAAGATGTTTGGCCAATGTTGTATGGTTTGTAAGTAGGATCAAATGAATGTCCTTGTGAATGTGGTGGAAAGTTTGGGAAGTAAGTGGTTGGTGGTGTTGAATGACTTCCAACTTCATTTGTTATGATGGATTTGTTTCGAGGGCTTTTTCTTCGCCAAACGGGTTTTTCCGTCATTCTTGCAAGCCTTGAGGCTTTTGATTTGGGTTTGTTTGGAGAAGCCATGAAGGGATGAGTAAAGAGTTTTGAGGATTGTGGTTATTTATAGTGTAAGATTTGTGTGTTTATGGATGGATAAAGTTTGTTTGGGAGATTAGGACAAATTGTGTTGGTGAAGATTGGGAAATGTAGGTTGAAATGGGCTAAAAAGTAGAAAAGATTCTGTAAACCCGACCATCAGATGGCCGGTCCCCTTAATTAGGGGGCGGTCCCCTTAATGATTAAGGGGGCCGCCTTACAAAATTAAGGGGGCCGCCCATCTGGTGATTTCCAGGTTGCCAGAATTGGGTTTTTGGCAGAAAATTTGCAGAAAGGTTATGTGTTTGGATTAGAATTCAAGCAAGTTCAATTCTCTTAGGCAATATAGAGTCTAATCTAATCAAGATATAGCATGCATGCAAAAACATATAGGCAAAAGAGCAAATAATCAACACATAATAAGCAATAGGAGGTAAACAAAGGCAAGCACACTTAAGCTTCCTAAGGCACCTATCTTAGATTGAAGGCAAGGATAATTAGTGAGTGAAAAACTAGTGATGGATCAAGATGACACCATTATTAGTGAATTTGTCCTAGTGAGTGTCTATATGCAACAAATGTGGAGTTGTGATTGTTTCGACTCCTAGAAGCAAAAAGAAATAACGATCCTAAGAAACAATCCAAATAATCTCCTTGATTCAATTTTTGCTCGATCATGAATGTCAAAGACATATATTAGATTATATACCTTGACTATTTATGTGAGAGTTTATGCATGATTTTGAAATACAATGTTTTTAGAATTAGTCAACAATGCAAGGAAAATGATCTTCATGGGGTTCCTAGATTGTGAGAATAATTTTTAGAGAAAATTGATTGAGTTTTACAAAAAAGTTTATGCAAAGAAAATAAATTTTCCCAATCTTTAGTTTTGTGCGAAATAGATTCCTAGACTCAGAAAAGGTGAAATGGAAGAAAAATAAATTTCATGCAAGTATAAATTTGAAATAATTCAATATAATTTAGTCAACTTGTTCCATCATTCCTAATCCTAAACGCAAGTGGTTGAATAATTCACGCTTAAGGGGTTTTGTGAATATATCCGCAATGTTGTCTTCCGATGCAACCTTTTCTATAGATATATTTCCTTTTTGTACATTATCCCTAAGAAAATGGTGACGTATTTCTATGTGTTTAGTCCTAGAGTGTTGCACCGGATTTTTACTTAAATCTATTGCACCTTTGTTATCGCACATAATGGGGACATTTTCTAACCTAATGCCATAGTCTACGAGAGCTTGTTTCATCCATAGTGCTTGTTGACATGCCTTTCCGGCGCTTACATATTCGGCTTCGGTTGTAGAAATAGCAAGAGCGGTTTGCTTCTTCGAAAACCAAGACGTTAGACAACATCCCATAAACGTGCAAATACCGCTAGTGCTCTTTCTATCTACGTAGTCTCCCGCATGATCCGAATCCGCATAGACAATGGTTTCTATGCCGGATTCCTTAGGATACCATAATCCTAAGTGTATAGTGCCTTTAACGTATCGGAAGATACGCTTAACCGCTTCTAGGTGAGAGGTTTTGGGATCCTCTTGAAAACGGGCACAAAGGCAGACACTAAACATGATATCGGGTCTACTTGCCGTCAAGTATAGTAAACTACCTATCATTCCTCTATACTTGGTGTTATCTACGGACTCACCTTCATCATCCTTTGTGAGCTTTACCTCCGTAGACATGGGTGTTTTCATGGGTTTTGAGTCTTCTAGGCCAAATTTCTTAAGCATTTCCTTAATGTACTTAGATTGGTTAAAGAATATTCCATCTTCTAATTGTTTTATTTGTAATCCTAGGAAGAAGTTAAGTTCACCCATCATACTCATCTCAAACTCATCATGCATGATTTTGGCAAATTCATCACACATGTCTTGACAAGTCGATCCAAATATAATGTCATCAACATATATTTGAACAATGATGAGATTAGGGTCTTTCCTTTTAGTGAAAAGAGTGTTATCTACCATTTCCATGGAATAATCATGTTTAATAAGAAAAGCTTTTAATCGATCATACCAAGCTTTGGGAGCTTGTTTGAGTCCATACAAAGCTTTCTTTAACTTATAAACATAATCAGGTTTCGCGAAGTCAATGAATCCTGGAGGTTGTGCCACATATACCTCCTCATTGATAAAACCGTTAAGGAATGCACTTTTCACATCCATTTGGAATAACTTAAAATCTAGGGTGCAAGCATAGGCAAGTAATATCCTAATTGATTCTAGTCTAGCTACGGGGGCATAAGTTTCATCATAATCAATTCCTTCTTGTTGATTATAACCTTGGGCAACTAACCTAGCTTTATTCCTAGTAACTATTCCATTCTCGTCTAACTTGTTCCTACATACCCATTTGGTTCCTATGATAGTCATATCCTTTGAATTTGGGACTAGTTCCCAAACATCATTTGCCTTAAATTGATTTAATTCTTCTTGCATAGCTATAATCCAACTTTCATCCTTTAAAGCCTCGCTAATATTCTTAGGTTCTATTGCTGAGAGGAAACAAAAGAAGTTGTTTTTATCTTGGGCTTGTGACCTAAGGGTTCTTTGGTTAAGATGTCCTATTATATTATCTAATGGATGTGATCTTGATTCTTTAATATTAACGGTTTCGTTATTTTCTAAGTGAATGTCTTCATTATCATTTCCTATGGGTTTTGTTTTACTAACCTCAATGGCTTCATCTTCGACTAAATCATCATCTTCTAAAGGTAGCGTTTTAGGAGGTGGTGGTGTTTCATCAAATGTTACATTTAGTGATTCTTCTACTTTCATGGAGTGTTTGTTAAGTATTATATATGCTTTACTATTTTGTGAGTATCCTAAAAATATTCCTTCATATGATTTTGGATCAAACTTAGTGAGGTAGTCCTTAGTGTTTAAGATATAGCATTTACTTCCAAATACCCTAAAGTAGCTTAAGTTTGGTTTTCTATTTCTTAATAACTCATAAGGAGTTTTTCCTAGAATTCTTCTAATTGATACCCTATTTAAAATATAAGTCGATGTATCTACGGCGTGACACCAAAATTTTTGTGGAATGGATTGTTCATTTAACATAGTTCTACTCATTTCTTGTAGTGACCTATTTTTTCTTTCTACTACCCCATTTGATTGAGGAGTACGAGGAGCGGAGAAATTGTGAGATATTCCATTTAACTCACAATATTTTCCGAATTGTACTTCGTTATCAAATTCCCTACCATGGTCCGTCCTAATGGCAACTATTGAGCATCCTAATTTATTTTGAATCATTTTACTAAATATTTCAAATTTTTCAAAGGCTTGGGTTTTGTCACTTAAAAACCTAGTCCACGTGTATCGTGAGTAGTCATCTACTATTACTAAGGTATATTTGTTTCCTCCATAGCTCCACACAGCGGATGGACCAAAAAGATCCATATGTAATAATTCTAGGCACCTAGTAGTGGATACTATATTCTTAGCTTTGTGACTAGCATGAGCTTGTTTTCCAATTTTACATGCATCACAAAAATGTTTGTCATATTTTAGATTAGGCAAGTTTCTAACTAATTCCTTAGAGGCCAAAGATTGTATTTGTTGCATGTTAGCATGTCCTAATCTCCTATGCCACAATGTGGAGTTTTCGTCTAAGGTCGTTAGGCATATCCTATCTTCAGGTTTGTTTCCTAGTTTCATAACATATACACCTCCTTTCCTAATACCTCTACCTATAATTTTTCCATTCTTAACTATTTCGCTATCTTCTTCGGAAAAGATAACTCTACATTTATTATCGCATATTTGGCCTACACTAAGTAAGTTATATGTTAAATTATTTACATGTTCAACATTTTCAATAGTAAGTGAGTCTTGAGAAATCGTACCTTTGCCAATAATTTTTCCACGCAAGTCACTACCAAAAATAACGTTACCTCCGTTGTATGCCTTATATGTAGAGAATAGCTTTCGGTTCCCTGTCATGTGCCTCGAGCATCCACTATCCTTGATCCATTCGTCAGGCTCCAAGTCAATTCCAAGGCATATTTCGTCGATTGCTTTTGCCATGAAACACTTTTCTTCTCTTGGTTTTTCCACTTCTTCTTTGTCACTATCACTCCATGTTCTACTAACAAATGCACCTTGATTATCGTAACTCGGCGGCTTTAGACATTCACCAACGAGATGATTTGGACTTCCACATCTAAAGCATTTTCTTTTCACGTAATTGTCACTTCTATTTCTTTGGAACGATTTTCTATCGTCATGTGATGATCTAGTGAATCTTCCTCGTCTCTTGAAGAATTTCTAGAATTCTCTTACGGCCATTGCATATTCTTCATCTTCACTCTCGTCACTTGAGTCACTATCATCACAAAGTTCCTTTTTGGCTTTTAGAGCAACGGATTTGACTTGTTCTTTCTTGACTTTAACCGTTTCCAAATCTTTTCTTATAATTTCATCATGGACCTTCAAGTTGCCAATAAGCTCATCTAGTGACAATGTCATCAAATTCTTTGATTCTTCAATAGCCGTGACTTTAGCTCGCCATTTCGGATGCAATGCCCTAAGAAATTTCCTAAAACAATTTTTACTAGAAAATGTCTCATCAAGTGCTTTTAAACTTGTGATAATGGTGTTAAATTTAGCAAAAGCATTATCAATTGATTCCTCTTCCGGAATCGTAAATTGTTCATATTGTTGTACAAGAAGATCTATTTTGTTATCTTTAACTTGACTATTACCTTGGTGAGTGATTAGTAAAGAATCCCAAATTTCTTTTGCGGTTTTACACATAAAAATTCTTTCATATTCTTTGCGTGGTAACGCATTATAAATAACCATTTTAGCCTCATTATTTTTTGCTAGTTTCTTTTTCAAATCATCATTTTGTTTTTCAAAAGCTACAATTTCATCCATTTTAGTTTCAACATTATATTGAATAGGGGGAAAATTATCAAAGGTAATAATATGCCAAAGATCAAGATCTTTTGATTTCACATAGGTTTCGAATCTATTTTTCCAATATAAAAATCCATCACTTTCAAATAGTGGTGGTCTTTGCATAGATTGCCCTTCTAAATATTTTTCAGATTCCATAGATCGTTACAAGTTTTAAAATACAATATATTTTAAAATTCTTGCTAGACGTGGCTCTGATACCAATTGTGGAAAACTAGAAGGGGGGTTGAATAGTTTTTACGTCTTTTTAATTAGTTGTAAAAAGAGTTTTAGTGTTTACTTAATTTTTCAAACTTAGATTCGATAATATGTGATCTCAAGTATTGCACAATACAAACAAATATCAATACGAAATATATAACAATGATAAGTAATGAAATAAGTAAGAGATGGAAAGATCGAACCGCGAGACAAGAGATTTATAGTGGTTCGGCTACAAGGACACCTTCCTTGCCCTACTCCACTCCCCGAGCACCTAACTCAAGAGTTTTCTTCACTATATCAACAAGCTCCCTTATGGCGGAGAAAACCTTACACACCAATTTACACACCAATAATCACACCACAACACCTTCACACCTAAGTCACAACTTCTACACACCTTCTTCAAATCAATCTACTTCACAACTAACTACTTCAACTCTATCTTCTTCACACCAATAGATTTCCTAGCTTTTCTTCTTCACACCAAGCTATCAACTAATCACACAATCTATATCTAACACAACTATCTACAAGCAAATATTCACAACAATCTTCACAAAGAATATGTAAATAATCTTGATGATACACCAACAACTTGGATGTGGAGATCACAACAAGTTGTAATACTTCTTGTCTAGGAAGATAGAAGTATTCTTCTCTTGCACTTGAGAGGATGGAAATTGGATCACTTTGAAACAAAGAATATATACACTTATGATCAAAGGATGAGAGAATAGAGAAATAGATCTAGATCAGAAAGTTTAGAAGTGCAAAAGGTGAGGAAAAAGTGTGAACTGATCCAGTATTTATAGGGGAGAAAAACACTGTTCTGGAGCGTGGCCGGTCCCCTTAATTAGTGGCCGGTCCCTTTAATGATTAAGGGGGCCGCCTAAGGAATTAAGGGGGCCGCCCATTTCAGAACGTTGGTTTTTCTTGTCTTTTAGTGGGGAATATTTTTCTGGATAGAATTTGCCATTTTTGGTTGGAAATTTGAAATCATATATTTATTATGAATTAAACATATTCTTTTAATTCCAAAAGTAATTTTGTAAAAGATATAAGATGTTTAATACATTTTATAAAAATTCTAGTGATTAGAAAAATTTCCTTTGATCATGAAATGTAATAAACCCTTTGTTTATTCATACCTTAAGTGATATGGAAGCAAAGACAAATATTAAGCACTAAAAACTTGTTTACGTCATAAGTTTTAGATTAATGAGTTTATGCTTTGTAATTATCAAAACATAGAGACATTGTTAATATGCTAACAATGTTTTAAGACATTATTTATGTCAACAGTGATCATAGGAAAGTTCAACTCAATGAACTAAATGAACTTCGTGATCAAGTTTACGAAAACTCTTTAATCTATAAAGAGAAAACAAAGAAGATTCATGACTCCAAAATTAAGAACCGCGTTTTCAACGTTGGTGACCGAGTCCTTCTTTTTAACTCTATATTGAAGATATTTTCAGGTAAGCTCAAAACCTGCTGGACTGGACCTTTCACCGTTGCTAAAGTTTTTCCTTATGGTACCGTCGAGTTATCTCAAAATGACGGTCCAAATTAAAAGTGAATGGGCATCGATTGAAGCACTACTTTGGAGGGGACATACCACCCATGGTTGTCCCGGATCTCCAAACTTTCCCCATGGACCAATGAATGCGGGGTCGAGTCAAGCTAGCGACTCGGTAAACAAAAACAGTAGCACAACATGGGTTTTCACCCTTCTTTCTAACTTCTTTCTCTTTTCTAAAAACTAGTGTGGGGGAGTACCCACACTAAAAAAAATAAATAAAATAAAATAAAATAAAAAATAAAAAAACCCCACACTTGCCCAAATCTAAACTTTTTACATTACAAAATGTCGGCATAAAAGCCGGTACTTTGAATATTGAGGGCAATATTCACTTCTAAGTGTGGTGGAGGGGGGGGGGGGGTAAATTCTGGCGAATTTAATCACTTTTGTGCCATAATACCCCCGTTTTGGCCAAAAAATTTTTTAGTGGAAGTGCTTTGCACTAACACAACAAGAGGTTATCAGTCCACCACGTCTAACATAAGGACTGGCTAATCCAGGAGCAAACGGCTCTTGGTAAAGATATCTCAAATCCGTTTATGGTTGGCAATTTGCCAAAAATTGCATGGTATTCAACTCACCATATCCTAAAAAGTAGAAGAGTTGGCTAGCCCGCAAGGTTATGGCTTGTGGTAAAGGCAGTGTAATACCATAATTGGTAATCAACTCACCAAGATGATGACCGTGTTCCATCAAAGAGTTGGCCAGTCCAAAAGCAAACGGCTTTTGGTATAGACAAATCAAAACCGTTGGAAGCTTATAGTTTGCTAAAAATTATATGGTTATCAGTGTACCATAGTTTTTACTTGAACCGAAACATTTGGCTACTCCAGAAGTAATAGCTTTTGGTAAAGAGACTTCAAATCCATTAAATTTTCACAAAAGATTGCTAGGGACTAGCAATAGTTTAGTGTGGGGGATTGATGAGTGTATAAATACTCATCATTTTCGGTCAAATATGAACTGCAAAACATTTAAAAACACCCAGAAATGCATCAAAATACAGAAAATATCCCAAAGATCATGTTTTATATTTTTCAGATGCAAAATGATTGAAAACAAACGAAAAACGAATAAAGTTTGCATAATTGGCAGTTTCAGTCCCCCAACTTTCAAAATTAGTCAAAACTAGTCCCTGAGTATTTATACTAAAAGAAGAGTCAACCCAAGTCCTTAAAAATCAAAAGTTACCAAATAATGATCTTTGGGTGAAAAGCTTTCAAAAATGTACAAGTTTAGTCCCTGGAGTTTCAAACTTAGCAAGATTGGTCCCTGTACTTTCAGAGATTGTCAGAAATGGTCCCTGGAGAGATATTATGAAGCAAATTCAACAATGGTCTCCCAAGAATCAAAAAATGGCATTTTGAGTCCTTGGATTGCAAGTTTCAAAAATTGGCAGAATCAGTCCCTCAATTTTGCAAGTTTGGCAATAATGGTCTCCGGGAATTTTTAATTGAAGAAAAATGATAAAAGAAACCTTGGGAAATAAAGACTTGGCAAATTTGATCCTTGGTGATAGTTTGAAAACTTGGCAGGATTAGTCCCTGGAAAATCAGATTTTACACTTTGGTCCTTGGGCTTGAATTACTTGTAAAACTACACGGACCCTTTGTATTACAACAAACCCAACACCAACATCGTAAGCCCATAACCCCCTAAAGCCCAAAACAGACCACCCCTTTAATATTATAAGTCCGGTCAACTGGTCAACATAGTCAAACACAGGGTCAAACACCATTCTTCCACCTCTCCTCGTTTTACCCAGTAAACATAAACTCACCCTCACTCCACCTCCTGCCATACTCCACCTCCACCCTCAAAAGCACCCCAGCTCCATCTCCCAATCCCACTAACCTTCTCCAAATCCATACCTACCACCAAATCTACCCTGGCAATCCTAAATCCTCTCAACACCAATATTCTAAAAATAGCGCCCTAGGCGCGCCTACTCCCTAAATCCCACGAGGCTCTAGCCTTTGGGATTTTTTTAGATCACGCCTCACGACATGCATGAATCCCGTAAAAATCGCAGTGCCTTGGGGATTTTTGCGCTTTAGCGCCTTGGGGATTTGTGCGCCTAGAAGATGTAACATTGTTTTGGCCTTTTTTCTTAATACTAAGATACATTTTGGACTTACATGTTATATACATTTGGCCCTTTAAGTTATAAAGTATATAATAATATTTTAGAAAATAACTAAAACACACAATCAAAAAAGAACTATGTTTTTTTTGTAATCTAATGTCTAAGAATAGTAGCTTATTAACATATACAAATGTTGTTTCTTTAGTGTTAAGTGTTATCAAACAACTATAGATTTTTTGTTGTTGATAGTTGATAGTTTGATACATGGTATTTTGTTAAATTTTATAAGTCAAAAACTCATATATTGTAATGTATATTTAGGAATTTAGGGTAGTTCATGGATTCTGATATGTTGCTTGCTTAATATTTTGGGTTTAAATGTAACCTTTGTTAGATGTAATAACTATTAAGTGGCATTATGCATTGAATATTGATATTTTGTGTTATTTAAACTACATAAGTTGTCACATATTTTGTTTTGCGCCTCGACTCGAGGCACTTTGACCCCCTTTGCGCCTTAGTGTGCCTTGAGCCTTTCAGAACATTGCTCAACACGTTTTGGCGCCAAAAATCATTTAAAGGTTAGGATCATGTGTAATCTAATCCAAGGGCTGGGATTTGTTTTGAAAAGCACAAAGATGAGTTTTGGACTGTTTGCACTCATAGAAGAAGCACAAAGAGGGAGAAAAACCCTAGTCGGCTAGTAGTATAAATAGGATATTTGTACAAGCCATTAGGGCATCCAATTCTCTTGTATTTCTCCTGTTTTATGTTTAATTTCCTTTGTAATGCAATTTCTTTAAGTTAATTCAAGTTTTATTCAGTTTTCAAGATAATTCACTTTTTACTCAAATTTTTCAATCTTTGCAAATTGTTGCTATTTACCTTAACTTGTGCTCCAGTAGATTTCAGTAGCTTATGTAAGTTGTTTAAAAGCTTTTTGAAGCTTTGGATCAAGAAAACTCAGAAAAGAAAAAAAAAAGAGAAAATACAAGAAAAAATCACAAAAAATAAAAAATGGTGGTTCAAAGTGTTGAAGCAGAGCATTGGTTATGGAGTATGGTTTAAAGTCTCATGGGAGACATATAGGTTGTTCTATGGGCATTAGTTCTCAGATTCTTCTTTGCTTTGGATGTCAAGTAGGTTTTGCCAAGTATTTTGATCATAATTTGCATTAGTTGTTATTTGCTATTAATAATTGTTGTTTTCTGTTTTTCTGGGTTAGTTTTATCATTATATAAGTTAATTAGTTAATCTTGTTTAGTAATTTAGTGGCTTGCTTTGAAAATTATTGAAAACAGTTAGACATAGGGGTGTTTGGATCTGTCCATTGCTTGGTGTTCTAGTTGTTATTCTTTGGTTATTTCTGCATAATCAGTACACACTAGGTTAACATAGGTTAGTTATTACTTTGTTTCAGTAGTTTGTTCTTTAAAAGTCAAAACTCAATTCAAATCCCATTTTTGTTTTAACTGTTAGCATTTTAGGATCCTTAATCATGCATACATGTTCCTTAGTTGTTATAATAACTTAATTTCATCATTTAATAGCTATTAACATCATTATAAGTCAATTAGGACCATTAGAAATCCACTTTAGTCAACATTAGTCACAATTTCAAAAGTCAAAAAATTTGAATGCTGTAAAATGGGACAGATTTCAATTGAGCACCTAGGGTTTAAATCTGGTTTGAAGTAGATCAAAACTAAAGTTTTGCAAACCTTGGTAGCCTGTTTATCAAATTCAAAAAGAAAAATTCAGTTTGGGATTCATTTACTAGTTGGAATTTGAGTCCAATGCGACCCCTTTGGTCTTTTGCCTGCCCTGCATCCAGATTTAGGACAGATTTCACATGCCCTTAAGTCATTTATTTTTGGTCCATCTAATGAGATTCTTGTTGTTTTGAGAACTCCCCTAGGTAGTGTTTAGGTGTTTGCTTTTAGTTTTCCCCTACTGCTTATTTAGAGTGCTTATTTGAAGCCTTCTTTTTGGCTTATTTAGGTGTTGCTGCTATTGCATTGTTCTTGTTAGGTCCCGACTTTTATATATTTACATACATATGAGATCTAGAGAGAGAAAGATGATATGTTTTAGAGAGAGAGAACTAGAGAGGGAAATAAGAGAGGATTTCTTATTCCTTAGACCAACCAACCAACTCCTCTCAAATGAGAGGTTACATAGTATTTATAGGCCTTGTCTAGGGCAACTTACATCTTTGACATAATATCACTTATAGCCCTTAGACTTTGGCAAAACATGAAAACATTAATAAACTAGCATAAAACATATTAAATCTTTAACGTACAAGCATAATATTGTACCCTATTACACGACTCATTGACTCGATAATGATCATCACTTCAAACATTCCCAATAATCTCCCCCTAAGGGACGATCATTGAGATCTCTCTTTGATTGCATTTATGATCATCACTTTTGTGTTTCCAACAACCTCCCCCTAAAGGGGAGATCATTGAGATCTCTTTTGCGACCTGTGGGTTATGGGTTTACCAACAGAAATGACTGATCTTTTGACTTCTTTGATGCTTGTTGTTTTGAACTTTGAGTCTTTGTGTAATAGCTTTGCTAGATTCTTTGTTCCAATCATGCTTTGTGATCTTCGTACTTCGTTCTTGTTGTTGTGCTCAAATGATGGTGTAATCTGCCTTTCCTCACTTCTGCGTTTGTGGTGGTTATCCGCCATTCCAACATGCTCATACATCTTTGGACTTTGACTTTCACATGCACGTAGTTCCCTTTCTTTCACTTTGATCTTTAGTCTCTTTACTTTGTAGATTCTCCTTATTGGCGTAGAATCTTTCTTTGAACTTTGTGTTGCTTAGATCTTTGAGGGAGCTTTCTTTGACTTCAAGATGTATGTATGAGCATGCGGAATCTATCGCCATGGAGGTGATGCGTAGCTGCAGGTAAACAGTTAGCAATAAACAACCGGTACTTATAGATAAGGAATTAGAGATCGTCAACATCATATTGTGAAGACTCCTTCTAGTCCTTATCAGGGCCGTTCCCATATCAAATACCCCCGAAGGAGCTTACGAGACCTACTAAGTAGCTCAATGACTGGGTGAGTCGCTAGGGATCACTCCACGACTGTAGACCGCTAAAGAACCACCGCGAACACTAAGCGTAACCCGTGTGGGGTTACCGAAGTGACCTGCTGTCAGGGCTGTTTGATGTTGACCCTGGCAGGAATTTCCGTTCAATCATTGAGAAATACATTTGTAAATTCTCTCATAAACGTTCTCGGCAGATTGCTAAGATCTGCGAAGGACTCGATAATTTTACAGCTGGTGCCCATAGATGTAGAACACCAGTTGTAGAAATACTAAGTGTTCCTAAGAGATCTTTGATGTATCTCATGGCTCTAGACTCGATAAGTGCACACCTAGGTTTCTTATGCGGAGACTAAGGAGGTGTTTCCTGCTTCAATATCAACCATCTCTAAGAGATAAGTCGATAGATTACACCGGTTCCCCGTGAGAATGAAACAAGTTCTTTTAAGAGAACTTGAGTGGTTAAGAAGGTTTAGTGCATTGCGTCACTGGGTCCATGACGACTTTATCTTCAATATCGGTGTTGCCTTAGCAACAACCAGTAGCATATGAATTGAACTCGGTGTCTGCCCTAAGGTTGAACATATGGAGGGCTATTTCTTTTCACCCTTTTCTTTACTTTTATTTTTAATTCTTCAACTCCTTCTTTCCCTTTCATTCTTTTCTCCTTTTTTCGTATCATACTAAGGACTTCTATTTCTAACTATTGGTGATGTCCTTGGGTAGATCCCTCCGGCTCTGGCGGATCATAGGACGGTTTTTCCTATCTTAATCACCTTATAAGTCCATAACTATCCTATATTTGCCATGAAACCTTTGATTGAAAATCTCTCAAAGTGTTTGTGATTATCAAACATTTTGTTTAACACTTTGAGAGTTTTGTGTTTTGAAGGGCTCCCCCTTCACATGTGCTCATAAGTATTTAATAAATTTTCACATGCGGGAGGAGCAAGCACTTTTTGAATTGATCCGCTTTCAGTGAACAAGACTGATTCGAGACACGCTTACATCACTAGTTAGACTAGCTTGAAGTTATTGCCCGGCCTGGTCAAGTCCACAGAAAGTTTCTTGAAACGGTACATTTCTACTAAGACATACCCTTTTCGAGACACGCTTACGTGGCTAGTTAGAGAGTTCCATTATCAGCTTTTAGGAGACAACTAGCTCTAGTAACTAACTTGATCTTATTACCCGTCGAGGACAAGTCTTTTCGGTTACTAACTTTTGTTGTTTTGTCAATTCCTGGGTCAATTCTGAGTCGAGCTCGCATGAGATTCAATCTTAAAGAATCCATTGTTATCCATATTTTAATCACTTTTATTTTTCTCCCCCTCAAAAATAGCATACAAGATGTTGTTTTTGATGAACTATTGATTAAATTATGCTTTTTGAGTCTTTTGGGGAGATTCACCAAGAACTTATCATTTTGAACAAAGATCCTTTCAAATACTCCCCCTCAATAAGTGAAATAACTTTTTGAAGTTTTGATTACGAGAGGAAATACTTGTCCTTTTGAGTAGAATTTAGAAAAAAACTTTGAAAATTTGATTAATTCTACTCAAAAGTAAGAAGCTTTCGCTTCTTATGTTAGGATTAGGGCACTGAAGCGTACCTCAGGGTCCTTTAATTTTAAAGAACGGGTTGTACACAGCTATATGTGCACAAGCAATTAAGCATGATTTTGACGGAACATTTTGTTTTAGAAATACTCCCCCTCAAAACTCGCATATGTTTTGAGAATTTTAAACTTTTTAAAGTTTGGGGGAAGGAGTCTTCTTGAAGCAAAATTCTGAAAGATTTAGAAATTTCAGTTTGAAAATTTCTTGAATAAATTTTGCTTCAAGGTAACTAAAACTTTATACGTTGAAATACTCCCCCTCAAAACTAGCATATGTTTTGGCATTTTTTTTAAACTTTGGAGCGAATTGGGGAGTAAAGATTTGAAAAATCTTGAGCAAAATTTTGAAAAGTTTTGAAAAATTTTGAATAAATTTTTCTCAAGATTAAGAAGTTTTAGATAAGCTTTGCATGAGAACTTCTTCTTGTTTTTAAGGAAAAGTGCACGTTTGGTTTTTAAAGAATGGTTTAGCAAGGCACTTTCCTTTATTTGAAACCCGAGTTGTACACTGAAATGTATGCACAAGTCGTAATGTTTAAGCCCGGGTTGTAAGCAAAAGTACTTACAAGCCATAAAAAATTTGAGATTTAGACAACAACCTTGGGAACCCATTTAAGCACGGCGCCAACGGGTTTACCAAATTTTGAAATCCATTTGTAGGTTGTGTCAATTTAAAGATGTTGAATTCCAACGAGGACTGAAAACCGGTGTTTCATTTTGAAATAACACTCGTGGAATCAATGGAGATTTAAAACTCTTTTTCTATTGAAAATTGTTTGAGAAACCTGGTGTTTCTCTTGGAGTTTTAAAATATGAAGAAAAAGATTTCCATCTAGAGTTGAACCTCATGGGTTCTTTTTGAAGATTTGTTTCTGTGATAAATGGAAACCTTCCGGTATTTGGAATGTTCAAATCAGAGTCATTTTCATGTTGCAGCGAAAGCAATTCTGATATTGAATATTTGAAAGGTTTTGAACGACTTTGCTTTGGTCTCCACACTTGCTTTACCGGTGTAAAACGAGAGTGTGGAGTTTGAAAAACATGATTATTTTCTTTTGAAGCATTTGAGGGTTTTGAAAAACCTTGTTTTGGTCTCCACACTTGCTTTACCGGTGTAAAATGAGAGTGTAGAGTTTGAAGAACTTGTTTCATTTTACTTGAAGCATTTGGATTTAAAAACCTTTTGGAAGTAAATGTTTCGGAAAAACTTGGTCTCTTTGTAAACTTCCTTCCTTTTTGCAAAGAATAGGTTGTAAACTGAGAAACCCTTTTTGAAAATGGTTTTGAAGATTCACCCGTGTAAACCTTCTTCGAAACACTCACTTCTGGTGTTGAAACATTTGAAATTGGAGCTTTACCCTTTGATCGGTTAAGAGTATCAAAATTCACTTTTAAAGCATTGTATGAAACTCTCAAATCATTGTATTCTTTTTGAAGAGAAAGATGATCTTGGGATGCCAATTTTGATTCTAAAGAAGCAATTTCTTTCAAAAGTTGATCCTTTTCGGCTTTAGAATCATCCGTTTTACAAGCCAATTTCCGTTCTAACTCAACATTTTCTTTTTCAAGTCTTTCAAAATAATTTTCAAATTTGGTTACTCTGTTGAAAAAGTCGGTTTTGGCATCCTCAAAATCCTTTGTTTGTTGAGCTAAAAGCGTTTCATGCTCAACCACTTTCGTTTGAAGCACATGATTTTCATTTTCAAAAAGATACATTTTCTCCCCCGTTTCCTTTTCAAAATCTGGAGTATTAGAATCGAACAGTGGTTTTGGGAAGGAAACTTTTGTGATTTGAAAATCAACATTTTTCTTTTTCATTGATTCAATCTTTTGCAAAATATTTTCAAACTTTTTATCTGCAAATTCATTCAATTGAGACTTCAAATCTTCAGTCTCTTTTTGTTTCAAGTTTGAGTTTTGTTTCTGAACTCGTGAACTTTTGATTGAATCAAACAGGTTTTTGTAAATCTGTTTCAAACGCTCAATCTCTTTTTCGTATTTTGAAATTTGACATTTCATTGACACATTTTCATCTTCAACTTGTTCAAGCTTTGACATCCAGGGGTTTTCAAAACACTGCTTTTCAAGATTGTGTTGTAAAGCTAGCTCAAAGTTAATGCTTTGTGCTTGATATCTTTGAAAATTTTGTTCAAGAGAAAATATTTGACGTTTAAGTTCCTCTTGGATGTCGCTTGACTCTTTTAAAATTTTCTCATTTTCGTGTCTCAACATCCCATTTTCCACTCTTAAGTTTTTAGACTTAACAATCAACGATTTATCACAAGCAGTTTTTTTAAAAACTTTCAATTTAGCTTCTAAATCAACAATGTCGTTGAGATACGAGTCTTCCTTTTTCATTTTTCTCACTTTATGTTCACAAAATTCCTTTTTGCAAGTTGACAACTCTGTTTGTGTTTTTGAAAGCTCTTTTTGAAGTTGTTCAACTTGTTGTTTGAGTTCACATTTTTCATTTTTGAGTTTTGAAACCAATTTTCCGTTTGACTCAATTAATTCTCGCATTTTATGTTGAAGATCTTGTTCTTTATTGTAATATTCTTGAAACGCCATTTCAAAACTTTTTTCACGTTTGGCTTTGTTTTCATGATTTGAAAGTTGTATTTTATAGCACTCAATGTCCCTGTTACATCGATCAACTTCGTTTTGCATATTCTTAATCATTAAAGCAGTTGAAGCACATTCTTGATCACGATTCACACTGTTATGTTCAACCGTACCTCCATTAAGATCCACATGTGGAGTTTCAGGAGTAATATTTCTATCATCCTGAATCACCACATATGTGTCGTTGATGTACTCAGGTTGTCCATGACTTTGTGTCTCATGAGCAAACACATTTTCAAATATATCATCATCATTAGATTGATGTACCTGAACGAGTGCGACTGAACTATGTGAAGGACTGACAGCAGCTGCATTATTCAAACCATCCTTACATTTGTGTTTCCCGTCAGCATCTGAATCATTCCCTGAAGTGCTGAGTTCTGATAATGCATTGTTACCCGTGAATACCAAATAATCATTCAACGTCCCTTCATTGTTGACTGTTCCTTCATGTGTCTGCCTTTTACTTCCATTCTCCCGTACATTCAATTCTCTTCCTCGTTTCAGCATCTCCAGTTCTTTGACAACATTTAGATGAAGTGATCTTTCATTAAGCACAAATTCTAAGTAGCTCATTCGTGAAACAAGCTGATCTCTAAAAGCTTCAATCTCCATACTAGTGATGTTCTCTCTCCATAACCTGCTTTGAGATTCATAGTCTCGAGAAGTTTTGAACACTTTAAAATCCATTGCCATGAACCCTCTGAACTGAGCCTTGAGCGCTCTAAATCCTGCCATGCAATCGCTTCCCTGTTCAATTTGCTTTTCAAGTTGAACTATATTTTCTCGGAGTTTCCTTTGAAAGGTTAGAACGTCCGTATCTAATCTGAAGAATACAGTAAAGGTACTCCACGAAGGAAACCTTGTATCTGAGAGAATTGTGCATTGAATCTTAACTGAATGAAAATATGCTAAACAATCTTCTATAGAATGGATGGCTCTTTTCTCAACTTTAGACATCTTTCTCTCTTGTGAACTTGTTTGATACATTTTCTCTCCCCCGTGATTGTTGCGATGTATTCGAAATAATCAAACTAAAATGTAGTCGAAATAGTGATTTCCGATTTTCCCTCCAAAAATAATTTGAAAAAATTTTCTCTCCCAAATTTTGAAAAACACTATGAAATGCAATTTTGAGGTTGTAAGAAAAATTTGAGTTTCAAAAATTTTGCCGCAAAATTTTACCGAAAAAATTTGAATTTTGCCCTAAAAATTTGAATTTTGGGCCAAAATTTTCACCACTATACCAAAATTTGAATTTCGCGTAAAAATTGAACGTTTAGTCTCCTGTAAAAAATAAATTTTACTCAAATTTTCCCGCCAATTTTTTTATTATTATTATTATTATTATTATTATTATTATTATTATTATTATTATTATTATTATTATTATTATTATTATTATTATTATTATTATTATTATTATTATTATATGGATCTTTGAAGGATAATAAAGGTTAGAATTTTAGGTAGACTAGTTAACTTGTTAACTTGATATCATCTACTTGTAACTCGGTATAACTTTCTCAGAACATAACTCGGTAGAATTTCCTGATTCTGGCTAACTCGGTAAGACTTAACTAGGTAGGCTAACTCGGTAACAAGGTTAATCTCTAACTCGATAAACTTGCAGAAAAATTGTAACTCGGTAAAACTTGTTACTAACTCGATAGCTTAGTGGAAAGAAGTTGCTAACTCGATGGCAGGAGTGACTAACTCGATAACAAATCCGTACTCAATAACACCCTTACTCGATAACACCCTTACTCGGTTAGCTTACTCGATATGCACTGCTTACTCGATATACACTACTTACTCGACATTCAAATTGTTAACTCGATAAAGAGAAACGAACGGAGTATAGTTTAGCCTTAACAGTAAACAATGAGAGCCTTACTCGATAAACGATAAGGTGTATTAGATTATTCGCTAATCTGGCTAACTCGCCAAAAAAGAACTTAACTCGCATATAAATAAAGCTAACTCGCAGAAACCAAATTTAACTCGAAAGATAAAATCCCTAACTCGCTAAATCAAGTAAACTCGAAAGTCAGAAAAGGATTCTAACTCGAAAAAATCTGGCAAACTCGCTAGATCTACGATGAACAGTAACTGATGCCTAGAAATCGCGTCAAATCCAAGTTTTTCCGACCAAATCTAACCTAAAACAACCTATATTATCCCTTGGCTCTGGTACCAATTGTTAGGTCCCGAGTTTTATATATTTACACACATATGAGATCTAGAGAGAGAAAGATGATAAGTTTTAGAGAGAGAGAACTAGAGAGGGAAATAAGAGAGGATTTCTTATTCCTTGGACCAACCAACCAACTCCTCTCAAATGAGAGGTTACATAGTATTTATAGGGCTTGTCTAGGGCAACTTACATCTTTGACATAATATCACTTATAGCCCTTAGACTTTGGCAAAACATAAAAACATTAATAAACTAGCATAAAATATATTAAATCTTTAACGTACAAACATAATATTGTACCCTATTACACGACTCATTGACTCGATAATGATCGTCACTTCAAACGTTCCCAACAGTTCTTCTTCTTGTTAATCTAATTTTGTTGATTGTTATTGATCTTGTTGTTATTATTGCTGTTTGTTGTTGCTTTTGTTGTTGTTTATGTGTTTGTATAAGCTTTTGTGAGCTTATTAGCTTATTTGAGGCTTTAGCTTGTGTGTGTTGTGTGAGATTGCAAGAAACAAATTTTGAACAAAAACAAAACTTTGATCTTGAATCTGTTAAGGATCTGAATTTGGAATGGAATTTGTTTGAGTTTTGTTTGTAAAAATCTGTTTTCAAAAGCATTGTGTGTTTGTGTTTAAGTTGTTTGAAAAAGAAAATAAAAAAATATAATTTGGCAAAAAGTCTGGGGTGAGATTCGAACCCCAGACCTCCTGCATACCACGACACAACACACACCACACTTAACCACTCTGCCCTTGGGTCTTTTTCATTACTAGTTTGCACAATAATTCATTTATACACTTTGTAGGCTGCTTTTGCTTATTTGCTTATAAACTGCTTTTTCAGCTTATTTAGGAAACTTTTTCCAAAATTTTTGTTTTTCTTAGGCTTATTTTAACTTAATAGATTTTCCAGAAAAGGTTCAAATTTATTTAAATAGTTTAGATAATTAATTTGAATTAATTAGTGATAATTAGTAATTAAATCATATTAAATAGGATTTTTGTTAAAAAATTAATTTTCTTTTTTCTAAAATTTTCTTTTGTCATTTAGTGCGTACGAAAATTGTTTGTGAACCCGTAGGGCTTGCGTAGATTAAATTTCACTTTTTAATTTGCGCGTTGACGTTTGTTTTTAATAAACGTCATGTTTTTGTTTTAAATTACGTTTTAGGATTTCTCGTTTTCCTATCATGTTTCCCGTAGTATTTTAGATAGATTTAGGATTCCTCTAGTATTCCCCTGCTTGTTTTCCATTTTAGGTTGCGTTTATTTCATTTTCGTTCGTTAATTCTTAATTTCCGTTAATTTAACGTATTACAAAACCAAATAATCTTTCTCAACCAAACATACAAGATTTTAATCTCGATCTTTTCACGAAGCTTTCCATTCACACCTTGTTGTAGTACGACCCGGGAAATCACTGTCCGGTCTCACAATTAAATATCACTTATACGAGTTTACAAGGTAATCTTTTTCCTAAAAGGTTTACTCGTAATTCTCCACGTCTTGTTGTCTCACGATAACATTGACATCACGTTTGTTGGTATTTTGATATATTGTTTTGCACAAAAACACAGCGAATCACATGTACTACTTAAGGGTGAGCATTCCGACCGTTTGGACCGGACTGACCGACAAAACAGACCGGACCGACCGAAAACCGGACCGACTGAAGGACCAACGGTCTGGTCTCGGTCTGGGATTTTTCATTAATTCAGTCCTCGGTCCGGTCGGTCCGGTCCGGACCGACCAAAAAAACCGAAAAACTTGCCAAAATCTTGCCTAATTGGACCGGACCAACCGAAGACCGACCGGACAGAACCGGACCGACCACATTCGGTCCTGTCTCGGTCTATGGTTTTTCCCAAACTCGGTCTTCGGTCCGGTCCGGTCTTGGCCGGTCCGGTTTTTGGACCGTGATCACCCCTAGTACTACTACAGAGCAGAAATTCCACATGCAGTTGGCGCTGATTATAGAAGAACAATATGTGAGAGATTATAGGAGAATGGAGATATGATAGGAATAACACTGATTTGATTGATTGATTAAACGTAATACATCGTACATATATAACTACATTCAGAATATTCTACATATAAATCGATCCAAATAAACCCTAACCCTAAAAAAAAAAAAAAAAAAAAAAAAAAAAAAAAAAAAAAAAAAAAAAAAAAAAAAAAAACCGGTTGCCTTCTTCATAGTGTTGGTGATTTGTGCTAAGGTCACAAATCCACACAAACGTTCTTGTGGTATTCGTGCTAGGTCACGAATCAGTTGTGGTTATTCGTGCTAGGTCACGGATCTTTATCTTGTTGCTGTGATTCTTTCTTTTTTCTTTACGTTTGCCTTCACATACAACCTGTTCTAATTTGGCTACAAGTTGGGACCAGCATTCCCACTACATATAATTTATTATATTCGGTTTCACTTTGGAGCTAAAGGTCATACAAAGAAAACAAAAAGGTAGATAAACCATTGGGTACTTTGGTGGTTGTGTTGACACAAGCAGTGGAAGACAACATATATATTTAATTATCATTCAATTGAGAATACTTATATATATATAATACTAATTGTGGGACAGACTCTCATTATTGGAATCTAAGGAACCACGGGCATACTTTGTTTGGTTCGACTGTATGACAGGAGACAATATTGATGTTTTGCTTGCCCAAATTTTACATAGCTTGGGTGTTAGTGGTACGAATGGGACAAGTAACCTGGCTACTATACAAAACCGAACCCAACAGACCCCTATCCCTATCACTGGTCCATCTGAATACTATACCGCTACTCACCCAGGCCCATTAACTTATTCCCAACCTATTGGCCCATTACCTTATGTTAATCCACCACCTGGATTTGGTTACCATCCCATAGTTGTTCCTACCGGGTCGGTGGGACCCACATTCATCCCCGGGCAAGAGACCGCTTTGCCTCATGCTTTCACAGTCGGGACGCTTCATGATCATACTAGTGCTTGGAACATGGACACAGGTGCGAGCTCACATCTTAATGCCTCAGTTAATAGTCTTAATCATGTTTTTAATACGTGCATGTATCCCTCCGTCTCGGTTGGCGATGGGCATTCTATTCCTGTCACCAACACGGGTCATAGTATTTTGCCAACTCCCTTTCGACCTCTTCACCTAAACAATGTTCTTATTACCCCGCATATTGTCAAAAATTTAATATCTGTTCGTCAATTTGTTCGTGAAAATAATTGCACTGTAGAATTTGATCCTTTTGGATTTTCTGTTAAAGATTTCATGTCACGTCGGGTGCTTCTCCGATGTGATAGCACGGGGGACCTGTATCCAGTCACAGCTCCGTCCCCCATTCCTCAAGCTCTCCTTGTCAGTCAACATACGTGGCATCAGCGCCTTGGACATCCAGGAAGCGAAGTGCTACGTCGTCTAGTTTCTAATAATTTCATTTCATGTAATAAAGAGAAGTCTCCCGTGCTTTGTCATGCCTGCCAGCTTGGCAAACACGTTAGACTTCCATTTTCTAGTTCCAATACTGTCGTTAACGCTTGTTTTGACATCATTCACTCGGATGTATGGACCTCACTAATTCCGAGTCTTTCGGGTTTCAAATATTATGTATTGTTCTTAGATCATTATTCTCATTTTGTTTGGGTTTATCATTATCTAACATGGTATCATGAGCAGGTATGATCTTGAGACCTACTCGGTCATCAAGCCGCCACTTTTGTACCACCCCGTCACACCTACATATCTCAAACCCTAATTTACCGTCAAAGTTTTATCAGCCACCATTTTTTTTTTTCCTTCTTTCCGATCTATCCTGATACTGTCTAACTTCTATTGCTCAATATTATATTGTCTTCAATATATATTATCATCTCCCACGGTACAATTTCCTTTTCTTTTCTTCAGTTTGTGGTGGGGACAAGTCAAGAAACACAAAAGTATTAATGAAGACCATATAGTTTGATCGTGGTTGTAAGATGGGATGTTATTTGTGGTGGTATTATTAAAAAAAAAAAAAAAAAAAAAAAAAAAAAAAAATTATTTAGTTATTTGTTTTTGTTTGGTGTCGAATCCAGGGTATCAATTCCCGAGACGACTTTTGTTTAGTGTCGAATCCAGGATATCAATTCCCGAGACGACTTTGTTGGTGTCGAATCCAGGGTATCAATTCCCGAGACGACTTTTGTTCGTGTCATATTTGTTTTCTTAGTTTATTTTGGTTTATTGTTTTCATTTGCTTTCTTAGTTTACTACTCCAGTTCGAGCTTTCGCGATTTCGCCGCTCGAACTGCGGGGGAGTGTTAGTGGATAATTAGGCCCAAGCCCGGATTGTGGGTCTTGGGTATTAAGGTTTCACTATTATATATAGTGGTTAATAATAAAGTTATACCTACGGGTTTATCATTATCTAACACAATATTCATGTGTGATCACTTATTTTAGTGACGGACGCACTAGTACGGTAAATAAATGCTACATTGTAGAAACTGTTCATCTTCATTATGCATTCATTGTATTCCACCAGTTAGTACAGGGCGATTTTCATGCTGCTCTGAACTACTCTGAGGGTATGGAGGTTCCAGTGATTTTTTCTTGTCGAAACAACGGTTAGGCTATTATTAGTACCCCATTTGATGAACAGTTTCGAAGTATTTATGCTTTTATGTTTGGCTCTCTACTTATACTTGAAATATTGACTTTTTTGGTCAAATGGTTAATTGTAGGTGACGAGGTTGTTGTTAAAGACTTAAAAGGAAGGCATATGGAGTTCCTAGCATCAGGGTGGATGGTAATGATGCTCTTGCTGTCTATAATGCCACTTCAAGGCACGTACATGGCTATTGAAGAACATATACCCGTTTCAATTGAGGTTTGTACACGTTGACTTTTGAGGTCAAATAACTCTTTATATACACTTTTGACTTTTGAGGTAAAAACCTATTCAATGACAGGAGCTCACATATAGAGTAGGACACCAACTTGGCATCAGATGATTCCACCAGGTATCGTCCAGATGATGAAATGGAACGGGGCGAGTTGATCAAAGCCCTGTTAAGAGGTTTATGAAATGGGTCGAAAGCAAAGGCTGGTGGAATGATGAAGCTGAATCCCAACAGCATAACAGCACCAGCAACTATGTAAGAATATGTGTTAACCAATATTATTAGACTCAAAGATTAAAGAACCACAATGTGGGATTACCTCAAACTAATAGATTATCTCATATCATGGACATAAAAATGATTCCAAACAATTCGAATAACCATTTACAACAGACAACTAGACTTAACATTTATGCATCATTTACATTTTGCACAAAAATATACAAAACATATAAACA
The DNA here is from genome assembly GCA_030686995.1 of Artemisia argyi. NCBI lineage: Eukaryota > Viridiplantae > Streptophyta > Magnoliopsida > Asterales > Asteraceae > Artemisia > Artemisia argyi. The sequence continues at coordinate 71,553,650 of CM060687.1, forward strand.
AGATCTATGTTTACGAGTTGTACATTGCATGTAATTTAACGCAGTTTAATCATCGCCCGAAATCACAGCTAAAAGAGAAAACTTAACACGTAACGATATCTTACTCTTATCAACCATAAGCCTAGCACCCGAAACAACCCAATAACCAGGCAAATCCTGAGGCCCTCTAATTAATTCAGTTGTATCAACAAACTTTGAAAGCTTCTTCCCATGAGACGAAACTGGGGGGCTCACAGGTAAAGCGGAGTTCACATTAATATCTTTAGGTTGAGGTGGCGGTTTTTGAGCATTTGAGGCACTCGAAAACCGAGCTGAGATCAAAGTTGAAACAATCCCCGACTTTTGACTTAGAACTGGTGACCCGTCCCATTCCGGGTTTTTAACAACCGAGGCCCCCATGACTTTTGAGAAACGGAGTCGTAGGAATAATACTCGTTTTAGACCTGCATCACTTACTTCGAATTCAGCACCGGTAACGATAGATAGTTCGTCATCGGACTCTACTGGGGCCGTGCATATGTGTGAGAAACTTTTCCATTGTACTTTTTCGTGGTACCTTCGGTCACTTAAGTTTGGGGACAAGTTCATATTGGGTTCTGGCATGAGTTTAAAGCTTTTGGGTACGGATGAAAGATGTTGTAAATGGACTGCTAAGCAATCATTTCGTTTTCCTTCTAAATAGAGGCGTAGACCTGTTACAGGTGTGTTATCAACATCCACCTGGCGGTTTCATCATCACAGAAAAGTTAATTAAGTAGTATGCTATAATCATGTGTATGACTAAGAGTTATGTATAGAGATTGATCATTGCCTGATTTGTGTTAACGTAGAGTTTAGGACCTAAAAATTTGAACTGTAAAGAGACATTGTGATGTTGTTTTCCCTCGGGACCAACTGCAAGCACACCGAATTCTGGTGCCCATCTTGTCGGAAGTTGAAACTCTAAAAACTGTTGAAGCTCTTCAATTGGTGGCTTATCTGCATAGCACATTTTATCGTTATAGAACGTATTTTAGGCGTTTGACCCATTTACTAGAGGTGGGTAAAGCGTCACTACTACGGGTGGAAATTCTACTCACTTACTTAAGATTGAGTTGATTCAGGTGATATTCTATCTATGACGGGTCACACGGGTCAAAAGTCGCACTAAGAATACTTTTACGCCTAAAACTTTCTAAATCATTTTATTGAAAATGTTCAATTATTTATCGAAATAATATAGTGTTTGTAATCACATTTACACTAACTATTAACCTAACCTGACCTGCACAAAATTACCCGTTATGCCCATTACTAAGCATGTTTGGCCAGGTCATTTACAGTTAGAACTTGAATGTGAGAGACCATATGAATTATAAAAAAATACGGATTCTTTTTTACTTACAGCGTATATAAAGGTTGATGGCATGTGTCAAGAATCCATTGCCATCAATTCCACTCAATAAAGACGTAATTGGAATAAACGACATCGAGATAACCTCTGGTTCAAGTTGAACCGTTTGACACCATGTGCGATGATCAAGGTTTTTCTCATAACTCCCTCCTCTCCTCCTCCAGAAAAAGGTTATATCCTGTAGTATTACAACCAAAAGCAATGTGGATTAGAATCTTAGTCAAGTCATCACTTAATCAGGGCAATATGGGAAATACATGTGTATGCAAATTACTGTTTGAACTTGGCAATACCTAGATAATTAGACGTTAAATAGTATTTGATGAAGGGACATTTTTTGTGTGTGAAAACTGTAGAGGTGATGTTTGAAATGAAAATACAAGTGTCCCGAATTAGGCTAAAAGAAGGGGTTAATAGGTGATATCATTGACTCTTGTTAATTCAAACACTCCTTGCGTCCTTGGTGTCTATTAGGTTACTAATTAAACATAACACATAACAGCAGAAAAATAAAACATCAAGATTGTACTTATCGCACAGGTTCTTACCTCAATTGCAGGATTCAAGTTTATCAAGCCATAGTCATTCTTTTCTAGCTGAAATGATAAATAAGTATTATAAGCCAAAAATTTCACAAATGTTATAGTCTATCTACCCCTGACACGCATGCTATTAGATTATCATATGATAATTTTAAAGTAACCAAGTATAGTAGTATCACAGATATCAAGCAATCTAAGTGCCAGGGATTACTCATTACTGGATGCTACATTTTTTTCTCAAATGAGATCAAATTTCAAGGAGATAGTTTTATAAAATCAGCAAACAAACTTATATAAAAAAGCATAGGCAATGATGTTCCAACCAGTTTCAAATCACGGGATTTGCTTGGGTTATCGATATGTTGTCCACTAAATCTCTTTTCAGCTATTTCCTTGAGCTTTCTTTGTACATCATCGGATGGTAGAGTTGATGAATGTTGTTGCTTCATATAAACAATGTCTTTTCCTCCCATTTTGACACCAGCGATCACATGGGTACCATACTTTTCAATAAACCTAAAAGAAAAAAACAATCCAAAACAAACTTTGAGATTACTAAAACGCCGTCATAATCAGAAGGAATTTAAATCCTGGTGGATTTTGCTTACTTGGCCAATGCTGCGGGTTCCCAAGTGGATGGAACAGCATTTTTGACATGATCCCGTAATGCAATTTGGGACTTTTCAAGTGTGATATTGTAAAGTGTTATATAAACGCCATCTGAAGCAAGTGCTTTTGTGTTGGCAGCATCTTTTTGCCAAGATCCAGTGAACTCAAATGCAGCATTGAATTGGCCTGTTGGGATTCTTCCCGATAGTGAGACGTCCTGGTTAAATTGTTCTGCCATCTACAAGAACAAGAAAAAACATGTCATGCTGAAATGTGAAGAAACTTTACAGTTTTGAGGTTAAATTGGTATAGTGATTCTTGGATGCCACGTTTACAAACAGAGCACCCACAAAGTCAATATCAAGAAAAACATGAATGTGTCGATTTAGCTTCTGAACTAAATGGGTCAAATGTCTCATATCAAAATACTTGAAACGGGTCGAACAGTGAAAATGGTTCAAAAACGGTATTTCACGCCTGGAAATTCCTATATCTTTTCACTCTAATATTTAAGAACTATTTAGCACACCAAAATTACTTATAAACAAAATACAAAATGAACAAATAAAGCGTTTGTGAGTGGGAAGTGATTGGCGCACTCCAACTTTTTATTGGGACACTCAAGGTACAATCAGTTAAAGCAGGATGTATAAACTGTACAACTATTTAATGCATATATTGTAGTGTCCCAATCAAAAACTTGAGTGTGCAAATCATTTCCCTTTGTGAGTCAACCCAACTTAGCCTAGCCCGTCTCACCCGTACTAAACATAACCTGTTTTTAATCAACCAAAGCACCCAAAAAGATTCAAACCAACAAATATAACATAATACAAATCTAAAAAAAACAAACTAAAATCGAAAACATGTTCATCCAACCCACCTTCTGAAAGGACCAAATATCAGAACTAAACCGCACCCGTTCACCTTTCCCACAATTAATCGACTTGGACACATTCTGAATCAAAATCCCACCAGGAACCACTACATCTCTAACAATCTCATCATCTATCCCTATCAACCTCCCTGCACTCCCTTTACAATATTTCAACCTCAAATCCTCAGTAACATCATATCCTAACCCTATAGACCCGATCGCAGCCTCAGCAGCCGCCTTCAAGCGTAACGCCACCTCCTTGGTACTACTAGCCATCAACTTTACGTTGAATATGAAACTATGTGCTTGTTTTAGCTAGTCAACTTTGTTTCTTGATGCTTTTTTAAAAATAATGAGTTGCTAGTATGTTACTATCAAATGTGTGAAATATGGTGTCTTTTTTTATTACATTTGGTTGGTTTTGACGTGTTATTTGTTGGTAAAATGCGTGGGAGATTAAAGTCAATATGGTAATGCTGAAAAAAATGTTTCTAAGAAAAGTGGAAAATGTCAAATGAGAGTTGGTTGTTTTTGACGCCACCAGCTGCAAGTGGGGGAGATATTCATTTTATATAAACTATTTATAATTTTATATAGTTTCTAAAATTTACAATATAGTTAGCAAAACCAACATGATCAATCATGTTTGATCCTCTCAAGTTAAAGTCCAACATGATTTATCATGGTCTTATTCTGAGAGTGAATGAATAAGTTTTTAACTTTGATAATTCCTATGAGATATTTGTATTATTCATCAAACCTATCTATATATCATATATAAAGAAAAACTCATATTCTTGAAAGTGAAATTAAGAAAACTATATATAGAAATCATAAACTTTTATTTTTATTTTTATTTTCGTTTATAACTATAACTAATATTACTTTTCATTCAGTTTAAATCGTGTTTAATTCTTAATTGTTAAAGTTTTATTAATTTTCATTTATAACTTATAAACATTTTTATCACTACAATTATCTGCAGCTACAAAATCACGTTGCTATGTATGGTTATTCGTCTACTATTTATAATGATAATACAATGAAAACTAAAAAACCTGATAGACCGAAACTAACAAACGAGCTTGGGCCTTATAATTTGTTGCCTAATATGCGTGAGCCCATAATTTTCACTAAGAAAAATATTATATGTATTTACCTTATAATTATCATTTGCATAACAAACTTTATTAATATAACAGGGGGAATTGATTCGCACACACTTGAAAATGATTAGGACACTCAACTATGTGCATTATATACTTGTACTATATTTACAGTATGCTTTATCTCCTTATGCAGTTAAGTGTCTCAATCATTTTTAAAAGTGTACAATTCACCTCCTTATATCAAGGGACCAATTTCCACCTTTAATCTTCATTTGATTCAATAAAAAAATTAAAATCACCATTTTAACAAACTCATCTTCATTTTTTATTTCAAATATTAATATCTTTTAAATCGTTATATATATATATATATATATATATATATATATATATATATATATATATATATATATATATATATATATATATATATATATATATATATATATATATATATTGAGACTTTCTTTTTAGAACTCAAATAAATGTGAGAACTTTCAGAACTCCCCTTAACCAATTTAAATTTAGTAAATTAATTTATGTTTAATTTATTATATGTAATTTTCATAAAATGATATCTCATACAAATGCAAATCTACAACAAATTCAAAAAAAATCTTTGTATTTTGATCCATTAGATAGGACCATGAACAATACTTGAGAGAATTTTATTATGTTTATTAAATCTATTTTACACAAATTTACAGTGAATTCAAAGAAAGTCTTTGTATTTTGATCCATTAAAATAAACCACGAACAATAATTTGAAAGAATTTTACTATTATTAAATGGTGCATAAGAGTTTTGTCGGTGCTAACACTAAATACCCTCTTATTTCTAGTAAAATAAGGAGAAGGAACCCGCCGTGCTGCGGTGGGGGCATTCATACCTGTTTGTATGTTTCTCACAGCTGTGAGCATGACCAAATAGACAAAAGTGGATAGATATATTGACAGTAACATGTTTACAAAATATTGCAAATGTTTGTCCCAAGCACAATCAAATAACAATACCAGCCATGGAGAAACTAAACAACTATCTAAACCCCTATACATTTGCAAGTAACGTTTAGTATCACTAACAGTCTAACCATAAGCAAAAACCGTAAAAGCAAATACGACGATAATAATAGAGAAAGAATGTAAGATCTGTGCCACCTACCAAAAACGTCGCTACAAGTAAGATAGCCAAAGTTCTGGATAGTTTTGGAATACGAATCAAATTTGTATAGAGACTAAGCGGGTGCTTGGTAGGGGGTTAAAGAGGGTGGGGAATGGGTAAAATATTTATAGTAAATGTTAAGAGCCCTAATCCTACTTGCGAAATTCAACATTTCATGCCGCTCTATAGGCTTTGAGACTTGTTCCTCCACCAAGCTATCCAAAAACCTTTTTCGCTGCTCCTCCGACATGTTTCGCTGCTCCTCCGAAAGGTTTTTGGATAGCTTGGTGGAGGAACAAGTCTCAAAGCCTATAGAGCGGCATGAAATGTTGAATTTCGCAAGTAGGATTAGGGCTCTTAACATTTACTATGAACTATTGAAAGAAACAAAGGATGAGACGAAAAGGGATGCAAGCAGGGAAGAGAGCTCTGGTTCTAGCCGGTTGGGGTGAAAGTTTGATGATTATGGTGTTTGTAATATTTTAGTATGTTGTAACCTGGTTTTTATTTAATGTATCGTATGGTAGCTACTTTTTACTCCTTGATTGTAATAGTACCTTCTTTAATTCTACCAGTTCCGTTTTTTATGTAATGTGAAATTGTAGTCAATGCAAGTATAATAACCATAACATTTATATTACTTGAAACAACAACTACAACAATAACATACGATACGATAACTAAGAAACAGAAATTCAAACAACTAAAAAACAATACGATAAATAAACATAAAACTATGATTCAATTAAATGAATCATCCGACACATATCCCTCGTGACTAGAGTAGGAGGCACTTGAGTCGTCCTCACTCGATGGCACAGGTGGAAGACCCCGAGCCCAACGCCTTTCGGCTCTTCTGTTCCTCCGATCCCGTTTTTCTTTGAGGTACGCCTCACGCTCCATATTCTGACGGGCTTGCTCAGCTTCATGCTCCTGTAGCATTTCCATATCAAGCTCATACTGTTCGTCCTCAGTCAATTGACGAATCATGGGTTGGTTTATCTCTGGAAACATTACTTCTGGTGGAATGGCAGGTGCTGGGTTGTCATGCACTTGGAAACTCGGAAACAAATCTTGGGGTGGAGTGGGAGGTGGTGGGTTGTCATGTACTTGGAAGTACTGCCACAGTTCTTGTGGTGTAAACGCAGGTGGTAGATGCTGTGGTGGATTGTCATTTAGATGGTAAAACGGAAACAGATACGGTGGTGGAGTGCCAGGTGGTGTGTGAAACGAATCATTTGGTGATGCATGGTTTGACATTGTGTTTGAGGAAGAAAACTCAGTTAGTATGTAAATTGTGTGTGTTTTCACCATACAAGAATACCTATTTATAGACAAAAAAAAAGTGAAACATACCTACTAAACCCTAAAACTGAAAACCTAAACCCTAAACCCTAATAATAAAACGTAACATACTTTTCCCATTCCCCATGCAAAATAATTAACATGTCGCGTACGGAAGGGGGGTGTCGCGTACACGTGTACGCGACATGCATATATATATATATATATATATATATATATATATATATATATATATATATATATATATATATATATATATTTTGGCCCGAGCTAGCTACTTGGCACGTGTAGTCCCCGGATGTCGCGTAGGGTTGTAAGGGGAATGGTGGGGTATTTTTGAAAACGGCGGGTACAAGGGTTATTTTGTGACATACCCCTCCGTGCAGGGGTATGTCAGTAATTATCTCAAAAGCAGGCCCAAGCATACAACAAACAGGGATTGGTCCACTTACATTAGTTTTATATAAAATCAAGGAACGTGGAAAAATAGTATAATATCCAATCTTGGAGTTTGTTCCGTGGAGAAATGATATACGTAGTATATAGTAAGGGAGATGATTTGCACACTCTCCCAATTTATTGGGACACTCCAATTTAATGTGTTTGGACATTTATACCCTTACAGTTACCTTTACATTTTCACCCATGTGAGGGTATAAATGTCCAAACACATTAAATTGGAGTGTCCCAATTAATTGAGAGAGTGTGCAAATCATCTCCCATATAGTAATGTTATAGCATTGTGAAGTGATTCAACAAGTTCAATAACTTGAAATAAATAATATTTCACGTTTTTAACAATTGTTAGCTTTTTATTGAAGCGGTCGTTTTTACGAGTGTTTTTTCGTTTGAATGTGTTTTTTATTTTTCTTTTAATTGCTTTCAGTAGTTTGACGTCATTTTCTTCATGCCTTCATAAATGTTTTTAATCTTTATCGTGTTTACATTCGGGGTGAAGTTTCCAAATTTCTCCATTAATTAATGGGAACATACAAAGTATTCTTTCATCAATGATTCTTTTCTTAAGAAACCTTGACTTGTTCAACTTGATCATAGAGTACAGAATCATATAGCAGAACTGCAGAAGTAAGGTGTAGGGGTAACAAGCCTTCATTTGTTTTCGTCAAGTTATCTCATGTTTACGGCGATCACCTTTTACTTGTTATTTACATTTTAAAGTTGTTTGAAGATTACAAGTTTCTTGAATTTGTTCATGTTAAATTACGTAACTTAAGCAACATTTGTTTATTATGGCTTCGGTTTATGATTCATTTAGAGGACGTCATGAAACTGAATTGTTCCATAATCCATACGTACATTTACGGTTTTTTTTTTTTTTTTTTTGAATGGCCGTACATTTACGTTCATTGGTAAAGAAGGAAGTAGCTACACACTACTTGGAACGAGCTTTGGTTTTATTACTTTTAGTGGTTCAATCTCACCTATGGAATTTGAGTTTCTAAAAACATAAAACAGATTTCGCTCTTCAGAAACAAAAGGTTTCGAGTTAACTATATTTTTTGTCTTTTACGATTTGTTGGTTATTTCATTTTCACTCCGGTTTTAAAAAAAGTTACGGATTCACTCTTAAAATAAAACAGGTATTTCGAGTTTAATCCATTTTTTATCACCATTAGTTTGACTGGGTTTGGCTAATAAAAAAAACGTTGTTTTCGTCATTTCATGTTTTTTACTCCCTCGGTCACACATTTCACTATGATTTTTAAAGTTTTTTTTCTTCAACTTTGATTTTAAATATTTTAGTTCGTGTTATATAATACTTGATGCAAGATATATGAATAGATAAGTTTTTAAATATATTTTTATTTGTATAATTTTTATTAAGTATCATACAACACAAACAAATATAATTTTGAGCTAAACTACAACTATCCCCCCTAAACTTATATCCTAACTGTTACACACTAATACTCTAACACTTATTACTATTTCTATAATTTGTCAATTAAAGGTTTGAGGTAATATTTACAATATCATGTTATGTGAATTGATAAAGTTAATTTGGGACTTAACAATTAACGATTATGTTAGATTCGAGGTTATTTGGCCAAGAATTATGATGCACGTTTCAATCAGATGCACAGTTAAATTTATACTTCAACGATTTACGTTTAATATTAAGCAAGGAATAATTTTATACAACATGTGTGCATCGCACAGGTCTGAATGTCTCGTTTCTTATAAGGATTGAGTATATGATAAAAGCAAACTAATTTACTTTTGGCCTCATTAAAACATGCTTTTTTTTTTTTTTTTTTTTTTTTTTTTTTTTTTTTTTTTTTTATCGTATACTTAAAATCTTAAATCTAAGGAAAATGATTTGTGCCCACTAAATCACACCAGTGATGCATATAGCACAACAACGCTATGTATAATTTAGTGATGGATGACAAAAAAAAAATGGTGTACAATTCATCTCCCTAAATCTAATACTATTTCCCTGCTTTTGAGCACTTTGTAGTTTTGTACCGAATGCATCATGTGCATAAACAATACAAAGATTTAGAAGTTCTTAAATTGATACCGTTATTCAAGCATACTATTCTAGATTATAGATGTTATTGTTAGATCTTCTTAAATTATCCATAAGGAACGAGTCCAAAGGACTATAATTTTAAGGTTGGTCAACCTCTTTACCTGCCTACTTTTATGCTTCTCGTGCCATTTAATCTCTTGATCATCCAAACAATACCAACAAAAGAAATGCGATTCCCTCTTGGACAAAATTCAAATGGATGACGTAAAACAAGGTAAACGAAGCCCCGAAAGTCCTTGTTTAAAGAACAACAACAATAGCAATAAAGAACAAGATCGCTTCCTCCCAATCGCCAACGTTGGTCGAATAATGAAAAAGGTCATTCCTGGGAATGGAAAAATATCAAAAGACGCGAAGGAGACGGTCCAAGAATGTGTATCGGAGTTTATTAGCTTTGTCACAGGGGAAGCCTCAGATAAATGCCAACGAGAAAAGAGAAAAACGATAAATGGTGATGATATACTTTGGGCCATAACGACATTGGGGTTTGATGACTATGTAGAACCCCTCAAACTTTATCTCCTTAAGTATAGACAACTAGAAGGCGACAAAGTAAATAACAACATTCCTAAGCAACAACAATGCATCGAACATCAACAAATGCAACAACATCAACATAGTTTGCCAACTTATAGAAATGTTTATTCATCACCAGCCACAAGTCTAATGTCACAACAACATTACGCAACAATTGGCGAACAAGCATTCGCTTTGCCGTTTTCTTCAAATTCAATTAACACACAGTTGCACCATCAACAAGAAAGCATTGATTCTGTTGAGCAATGGTAACTTCTATCTTCCATTTCTTTCATTACCATTTGGAGGTAAAATTTGTAACTAGTTTTTCTTTTTCTTTTTTCACTTGTTAACCACATTTTGGAAGATAAGGTAATAGAGAATCTTCTTACATCAATGTGGTTTGTTATTTCAAATACAAACAATGTACTTATTCAAGTAGTTGTATAGTGTTTTTACTATTTTATAAAATTTGTTTGATAGTTTGGTATCCTTATGTAAATAATATATGCCGAAATCATTAAATAACTAACAAGATCGCTTCATTCCACAAGTTTTATATTATTAAGAGGAGAGGGAGTAATAACACCAAATAACACCAACACCACTACCACGTCAGCGCCACATCATTTTAACACCAAATAACATAATACCAAAAACACCAGGAAATCATAACACCTAATAACACCACTTTCAGGGCCCCACTTTTTTTTAAAATAACAATTTATAAATTCTACCTTCAACTAATATTTCATTCATTAAAAACCCTTAACTATTATTTCATTCATTAAACTAAAATACAAATAACATTTTTATAAAAAAAATTAATAACAAATAAAAAAAATACAAAACTAAAGTGTTTGGTCCAATAGTATCCAGCCCAACATGATCCAGCCCATACCACACACTTCAGCCCAACTATTAATAAAAAAAATAAAAAAAAATTAACAAACTCTTCTTCTTCGTGCCACCTGCACACACACAAACACACACACAAACGTAAAATCACAAACCACAAACGTAAACCCTCGAACGTAGACCCACAAACGCAAACCCACAAACGTAAACACACAAACGTAAAATCACAACGCAAACCTCCAAACGGTAATATACTAGGGGGCCTTTTTTGAACCAAAAGGAAACTTTAATAATGTGCGTTACTATGACAACGCAGCAAGCAACGCAGAGGATTGGGGAGTGGTGAAACGCAGGCCAACGGCGTTGAGGCATGGACACGTAAGAATAACGCAGGTTTTGCGTTATCACTCCCTCTCCTCTAACAGGTTTAACATTGTTATATAGAACACCGCAAAGCTCCTTTTAAAAGCCTGAGGATTATTTACTACTTGTAAACTTTTATATAGGTTAGCAAACATGTTGAAATACATACTGAAATCATTAACAAGATGAACAATGATACGAAAAAACTTTTTTTTATTTTTTCCTACTGATTGATTCTTTCAGTTGCATATATGATAATGTGATTAGACAAAAGATATTCGTGGGTAAGAAAATCCTAGTTTGTATAAAGTAGAATAATAAGGCGAGAAAAAAGTATGTTTATCAGAAGTCGACATTTTTCGGCTTTGCCCATGCTAGATTGAGCTACAAGTTAGTACATTATGCCTACATGAGATTGTTTCTATTGTCTGAGTTTATTAGATGATAGGTTAAAGATCGATGACCACTATGTCCCAAGGTTATGACTCATTTAGTCATTCGCGCAGGACCAAAAAAATACTTATATCATATAAATGCTTTTCTAGAAAATAACTAATATAATATCTACGCGCTTCGCTACAGGGAGCACGGGCTTGCATCATTCATTAAGTTTTCATAAACCTGTTGTTTTATAAATCTCATATAAATGACAATACTACTTGTCACACACTCGCACACTAATTCTTTAATGTACATTGCATATATACATTGTCAGATTACAAAAGCAGCTCATAAAAAGGCTTAATAATGTCCCCTTTTAATTTCAACCAATCAAAATGATTCTAAGTATGTAAAAATAAATTTGTATTGATTAATATTTTAAGGGCACACTTTTCTTAAACTTTGTAAAATATGAAATTGAATATATAATTTGGGACGGATGAAGTAAATACACCAATTAAATCACTTAACAAAATCATTATGGTGTTAATATAATATAAATACATTGTTTATATTATAACATAAGGTGTCTAAGTGTATTTGTGTGTGACATCAAAGGCTCACATATACTTAGTTATATAATTACGTAATGTGCCTTGAGCATATTCCAATAGCTCTCACTTGTGAACGGTACACTTGTAATTTTACAAACAATGGTTGACGTCTAGCAACACGCCAATGCCTATAAAATATGTGAGGTTTAGTTCTTTAAACCTTTAAAGAATAATGGTTATCAATTTTTCATTTTGTTTCAAATACTTGGTTAAATCGTCAAGGGCCCCAAAAGTATATAATTTCATGATTCGTGGAGGAACAAATCCCATCATAACAACACGTGCTAGTCATGTGTTTCACATTATTCCCAATATTGATTTTCATAGTAGCCTTATTCATGTCAACGTTTAACATATCAAAGAATAATATTCCACATAAGCATAACCTATGAGTGTCTCAAGTCTAAGGAACCTATTGACATACCATTTACGAGTATCACTAACGGCAACAATCCATGTAGTGAATTCTTGTTGGTTGGGTCAATCCAATATTTATTTCCATAAATACATGTGAAATTTGATTAGTCCAACTAAATATGCATAGCCACTAATATAATCAACACTCTCATATTTTCCTTAATTTGATATTATTCACATGTCATCAACTCTCATAAATTTAAACATGCAAATATATAATATAGTTAATTTAAATGAAATATGATCGGAGTATCAAGTACACCAATTTCCATATATTCAACTTTCACATTATAATTAATTATCTAAATATTAATAAAAGATCAATTAACAACTAGTCAGTCAAAGTCAATCTTATGTCATTATGTCGTTAACAAGTCAACTAGGCTATGATCTTTTGAGAATACTATTTCAAAATTCACGGACAGTGAATTTCTTGAATAATACGATGTTCGTTTGATCGCAAGTATACCAATACTAGCATTACAACTTGCATAAGATGTTTGAAACTATGAAGTTCAATAACAATTCATATTTCGGAAAATCTTATAAGCAACAATCCGAGCATTAAAGTATTCTTAAGCTTTTAATAGATATTTCAACTATGCTCTCTATTGAGCATTTCTAGTCAATGGTAACATCATAGTATAACTAGGATTGAGTACCATCTCAATTATGTTTCAAAAGCTAGCATTTGTGCATGACATTAACACTAATGTCCTCATCTAAAATACGTAAACAAATTACATACCTATAGTCCTTTACAAGCACTTTAGAATGTTTTTATAATAATAATTATCTAATGACTTTCGGTTTGATCTTATTGTTTTCTTACATTTATGCATAATAAAAAATCTAGCATAGTACATAATATAACATATATAATGAATTCTTTAGTCAAAACTTATATGTTCAATCTCATCATATGTGATAGAACTTTTGAGGCTCGCTCAACAATATATTATGTAGTACTATGGATTTAATCAGTTAACCGCATACGTTTTTTCTTGTAAACATCTAATCCAAAGTTATATGTTGTATTCCTTAAATCATTTAAGAGAGAATACATTTCTAATTTTAGGTTTACATTCATACTTAAATAGAATGATGTTTCCAATATGTTATAAACATATAAGACCTAAGAACATACATTATGCTCTCACTAGCTCTAATGTATACATAGGAGTTTATCTTTATTCTAATCAAAATCAATTCATAAGTTTCATTATTGCCTAAGAATGTATATTCTAGATGCTTCAATCAACACATGGATCTTTGCAACTTTTATACTTTACAAAGATTATTTGGATTCATAATCCCTTTGATTGCACCACGTCTTCGCTAAAGTGACAATTAAAAAGTATTTTGACATCCATTTGTCATATTTCATAATCATGAAGTCAAGTATAATAATAATAATAATAATAATAATAATATTTTAATGCTTGCAACTAAAAAGAAAATTTAATCATAATCAATTGCATGAGTATGAATAATAATAATAATAATAATAATAATAATAATAATAATAATAATATTTTAATGCTTGCAACTAAAAAGAAAATTTAATCATAATCAATTGCATGAGTATGAATAATGCTGTAAACGAACCGGACGAACACGAACGGAGCCCTGTTCATGTTCGTTTATTTAAATTTAACCGGACAAATAAATGGACACGGACGCTTAAGCGGACGAATTTTCTTGTTCATGTTCGTTTATTAGGAAAATGAATTGTTCATGTTCGTTTATGTTCGTTCATTAAGACACTAAACGAATTTTAAACTAACATAAACGATCGAATCATAAATGTTGCTTTGTTTAAACATAAACTTTATTGAATTCTTTACAATATATTGTTTTATAAGTGTTGCTTTGTTTAAACAAACCAATTTTTAAAATTATAAAAATAAAATATATGATATATGAACATAAATATATATATAAATATAAACGAACTTTAACGAACGCCTAATCGGACATTCACGAACATAAATAAACGAACGAGACTTTTGTTCATGTTCGTTCATTTAACTAAACGAACGTAAAATATTGTTCATGTTCGTTCATTTAATAAACGAACGAACATAAACGAACTTTTTACCGAACGGTTCATGAAATGTTCACTGAACATTCAATTCGTTTACAGCCCTAAGTATGAATGATAACTCTTGACTTCAAGTAGGCTTTAAAATTTGTACATTTCTGTCCATATTAGTATTATTTTAATGAAGACTTAATTTCGTTTAACAATCTAATTATCTAACGGAAGATTAATCAAGTTTCAAAAATGATTATCTTTAATGGACTGCATCTTTATATTCAGGACTTCTTGGCATTTATTGAATTTCAAAACTGATACAAATCTTTGTAGAGTAGGTTTAATATGAATCCAGGGCCACTCTTGAGATATCCACTGTCTTGGGCGAGACAATAAAAAAGTTTGAAGTTTGATACGGTATATGATAAAAATCGAAAGACCACAAGTAAACTTAGGAAAGGAAAAAGAAGTAAGTTTATCAAGACATGTTTTTGCTCATGCTGATTTGGGTTATGAGTGTTGTTGTGGACTTATGGCCCAAAAATCTTATATGAGACCATTTTCATTTATTTTTGAGTAAACTTCAAAATACATCCCTGTGGTTTGCCTAATTTGACACCATACATCCCTCTCGAAAAAGTTAGAACAATTACATCCCTCCGTTAGTAAAAGTCAAACAATATACATCCAAAAGGACGAACGATGCAAATGTGTTGTCGTTAACTTGGACACGTGGCAGTTAAGTGTGAGTATTTCTGTCATTTAAGTCAAACCCAAACAAAAAAAATCAAAAACACAAACATAAACCTAAATGAAAAACACAAACAAAAATCAAAATCACAATCTCTACACCACATCTCTCTTTCTCTCCACTCATCACCAAACCCCTACCCCTATCTTCATCATTATCATCACCACACCACATCTCTCTTTCTCTCCTCTCTCTAACAGCCGGCTGCCAAGACCCAACACCACCACCACCTGTTCTCACCACTCAACACCACCACCACCCACGTAACCCTCATCAATCCCCCTACCACCTACGGTACCACACGTGCTCCAAAAACAAACCCATCACCTCATTTTGTTACCACCACCGCGTACATCCACCTCCAACACCACCAATATCCTTAAAAACTTATAGATCGAATGTCCACAAGGTAAGAAACGCGTTTTTACGCGTGGGTTGACTCACCACCGAGTCAACTCGTGAAGTTAGATATTTCGGGCTAGAAACAAGTGGGATAACATTTTATTTCATAAAAACCGATTTAAAATTTAGTTGGTATCATTTTGGGTGTGTTGTGTCTCGAACGACTCCAAGAAACCCACAAGGCCCGCGTGGAGTGAGTTAGGGGGCGTGTCGAGAGCTCAAAAGCTCCAGATAGGTTGTGGAGATGTCGATCTATCGATTGGGAAAAGAAAAAGGGTTGCCGGAAAATTTTCCGGTGGCCGGCGCCGGTTTCTGCTGGTGTTCCGGCGAGTGGGGTGGCCGGTTATTCAAGAGAAGAGAGAGAGAGAGAGAGAGAGTTATTGAGGTGTGAGTGTGTGTGTGTTTTTATATAAAGAAGGAGAGGGAACGTAAAATGACTGATATACCCTTACTAACTCACACTTAACTGCCACGTGTCCAAGTTAACGACAACACATTTGCATCGTTCGTCCTTTTGGATGTATATTGTTTGACTTTTACTAACGGAGGGATGTAATTGTCCTAACTTTTTCGAGAGGGATGTATGGTGTCAAATTGGGCAAACCACAGGGATGTATTTTGAAGTTTACTCTTTATTTTTCGTTCATGTTTATTCATTACTTGAAACGTTGGTAGATGAATACACGAGATCGTTTCCATTGTCTATGTTTATTAGATGTTAGGTGAGAGACCGATGATCACTATATACCAAGTTTATAACTCATTTAGTCATTCGTGTAGGACCAAAAAAAAAACTTAAAAATCTCGTATCAATGCTTTTCTTTTTGCTTATAATTTGCCATCAACGTTAACAATATAATAGGTACGGTACTCCACCCTCTTAAGATAAACATTATACGGCGTATTTGTTTTGATTCCATCGTTTGTAAAAACTTCTGTTTTTACTAATTAACTTTTTAATGCTCCTCAGAAAAACAAAGAAAAGAAAGCACATGAACTAAACACAAATGATCATTAGCTTCAATGACATTCACAAAATTTAATAAGAATAAAATAGGTGTAAAACTTATCAAGCATATTGTATTTTCTGGAAGAGTTAACGAAATATATAAAATATAAATAGTAGTAACTGTTTTTCAAAGCTTTGGAGCTATTACAAACCCGTGAACCTCACCTCGATTTCATCCAATTCATTGTACAATAATATGACGCGTGTCAAAGCAACAAAACAAAATCTTTTTCTTATTCATCTTTTTCATATAAAATGATTACTCAATAACATTTATAGATATGCTATTTGTTTTACAGCTTTCAGTAACAGTTATAATAGCAAAAACCTCAAACAAGGAGCAATTTATACCAAGAAAACTTGAGCATTTAGTCTTTGTATTAATGATAATAGTAGAATAACAGTTTACAGTAATGTCCACAATAATTGTAACAGTTGTGATCATGTTCGATGATGCATCATATATTCATATTATCAATTGTACATTCAAAGCTATAACTAGTATAAGGGATATAAAATGTTTAGCTAACAGAATGGTAATTGGTAAATTACAATTATAGGAGAAAAAAAGAAAAAAAAAAAAAAAAAAAAAAAAAAAAGGTTTAGTACTGGAACTTGAAAATTAACGCCAAAAGGTAAAGAGCATATGAACACTTAATTATTAGCAAGGAACACTTCATTATGGTGTTCACTACATAACATAAACAATAAATTGTAAGACAGTCAACTTGATCGGATTCGCCCAAATCAGAATAACAAAGAGACCATAAATTCATTTGTTGCAATTTTCTCTTGTCGTTTTAGGACATTGAAACTTTGATAGGCTACACGTACATACAACTTAACATTCGGTAAACAAGTTTCAATAACTCAAAACAACTTGAGTCGCTAAACGCCCGAATAACAAAGAAAAAATAGTATAAACCACACCAACTCGATATATAAATATTCAACTTTAAGAAATAAAACTAAAAATGTTCAAGAATTAAAAAAGGGCATCTTTAAGTCCCTTATGGGAGCATCTAACCCTAAGAATCACATATGAAATAAACCTGTAAACCAAAATAAAACACATCATAATCACAATATTTTTCCACTTACCCTCTTTATCGTCATACCCTCCTTGTTCCCTTAACACATCTTCACCAGTCACTAAACAGTTTCCAAATAAATACTCCAAACACTTACCTTCACCACTTGAAAACTCATTCATCAACAACCCTTCAAATGGATACTTAAACAAGGATATATAATGCATGAAAATCCAATACTTTGGCATCCCTTGTTTAGACACGAAGTAGCCCGAAAACAAGAAGAAAGATCCCATAACCCCCGATATCACCGAGTTTCCCACTATGAAGTTCGGTACAAGTGCACTAAAACACACCACAACCGAGTTTGCGGTGTATAGAATTAGCCATATCAAAAGAAGGAACCGCGAAAACGCAAAGAAACTAGGGTTTAACCCAACCAACCAATATAATGGTGTAGCAAATAGAATTGCTAGAATTAGTAAAAATGGCAAGTATACGAGCCCATTTGCTATCGCGTATGATGAAACTCGATAGGTTCCACATGATGTTTCCTTCATTAGTATTTCCCTTTCTTGCAAGAAAACGGGTAGAGCTTCAACAGTTGTTGAAAGCAAAAATGTTAATATGAAAGCAAATAAACCTACCCTTTCTTCAGCCCCGATTAAGTCCATGTCAAGATTGTAGAAAATCGAGCCTAAGATCAAACCTGCTACGAGCATTTGGAGTGTTCGACAAGCGAAAAGCTCTTTCGTTCGAGAAATGTTCTTCCAAAATCTGTGAGTCAAGATTATTGTCTCCTTGAATCTTGAATTAGCAAAGCCATCATCTCTAATCATTGTTTCTTGTACTTGCCCTTGTTCTTGTTCGTGTTCTTCATGGAGGTCATGATCTATGTCGACTACTTTCGATTGTTGAAAGAGTTGTTGTAAAGTGAACCTACCTTGAGTGATTTTATTAGTTGTAGTAGTAACATTTTCTTCAAGACTTATAGTACCCTTTTGATTCTTTTGTTCTTGTATTGATTCAATTGAATCTATGGCAAACTCAACTATGTTAACATGTAAAGGTCGCTCAAGTCCAATGAGCCGTAACGAGAGGTTAAGCTCATCAACCGAACCTTGGTGCAAAACGGTGCCATTTGCTAATAATAGTACGGAATTGAAAAGCTTGATGATTCTAAAACCTGGTTGGTGGATGCTAAGAATAACGGTCTTGCCTCGAGTCTCAGCTATGGTCTTAACCATGTCAACGATCTGAAACGCGCAGTTACTGTCTAACCCGGAAGTGGGTTCATCCAGAATCACCACTTCAGGGTCATGAACCACTTCGACGCCAATAGAAACTCGGCGTCGCTCTCCACCTGAAATCCCACGAACCTTATCATCCCCAACACGGGTATTCGCCACATGTGACAACCCGAGTTCCTGGATCAATGACTTGACCCTGGAACTCAGCTCCGGTTGAGGAATGCTCAACCGTAGCTTGGCAGTAAAAGCTAGGGTTTCTTCAACCGTAAGAAGTGGGAACAAAGTGTCTTTTTGTGTCACATACCCTGAAATCTTTTTAAATCTGGACTTGTCCACCGGTTTTTGGTTGACATGAATCGAACCTGTTTGTGGCGTGATTTTGCCTGCAAGAACCTCAAGAAGAGATGATTTTCCAGCACCACTCGGTCCGACGATTGCAAGGACCTCCCAAGGCTTTGCATGGCAACTTATGTCACGTAAAACTCGACGTGCTCGAGGATTCGTATCGCGATCAGGAACGGGATTTTGTCCTTGGTGTTCTTTGGGTTGTAACTCAATGAAGTGTTGGTCTTTGTGAAAGATTTTGGAAGGTGGTGGTGGTTTATTATTGTAGATTGTGTAGTTGATACCGGTTGCTTCAATGTCACAACCCTTTCTATTCATCGGGAGTGAAAATCTCTTTGTGTTTAATTTGAAGCGTTATTTGCTTGTTGTGGTATGAGTACTTGTAAGGTTTTCTTGGAGCTTTTCACATCAAAGGACTCCTTTGTCCGTACTTTTGTTTGCACATATATATCACAAAAATACTTGCAATGATCATTTCTTTTTTAATTATAGAAATTAATGTATTGGCCCTTATATATTGTTTGAAAATACCCTATTTTCCCCCAAGTTTTGTTTTCATTACGATTCGTTATTTTAAGTTGATAAACGTTGTTGGGACAAACGGGATGGAGCTTTCTTCGTGTTCATTCATTTAAGTTTAACCGGACATATTAATGGACATGAACAATTAAACAAATTAATATTTTGTTCTTATTTATTTATTTATTTGGTAAAAGATTACTCCGATAAATATATTAATCACAAAAAATAGTTAAGTACAAATGAAATGTGGCTAAAGTAGCACATTAACCTCAAGCAGAGTTTGATGAACGCCTATAAGATTCTGTTTAGGACATGCCATAAACACAAATTACTCTAACTACGAACTATATAACCGATATCCAATCACTAGAGACAAAAAAAAAAAAAAAAAAAAAAAAAAAAAAAAAAAAAAAAAAAAAAAAAACTCTTGGCATAGCATCCGTACCAATCCAGCAACGTCATTAAACGAGTATAAGATAAACAATAGAGACTGTCTCCTTAAAAAATCTTCTCAAATAAACCCCAATGTGAAAAACTTTAATGAAGGAAAAAAGAGTACAACTCTCCATTGAAACTCCCATATCATATGAATCCAAGAAACCTTGTAGTCCATGTCCATGATAATCTACTAGACTGCTAACAAACATGTGTGATCATTATACCTTACTAACGAACTTGCCAGCTTCCAACTTTCCAAGTAGTAATTATTTGACGAACACGGCTATTATCCTTCTTGAAACAAAATGTAAGAATCTTCAGCCTCACATTAATCATAATATCATAAAAAATATGGTCAAACACGTTCAGTTTCTACTTGAACAACCTTGAATTTCTCTCATGCCATATATGGTAACAAGTAGCTGCAACAAGGAGGCGGGCAATAATACTACAGGAAAAACAACCTTTTGAAGAAGGGATAAGATATCCAATAGCAGGTTCCAACTGAGAAGGGATAGCATTCATGCCTCCTAGAGTAAGAACTTTCAACCAAACCTATAAAGAAAATGGACACTCAAAAAATAAGTAAGAATGAGAGTCAGGTTCATTATCACAAAACGAGCATCGAAGCAAGCTTAAGTCAGTCTCAAGACCAACATCCCATTGCCATAGCTAATCTTACGTCTTCAACTTTTGATTGATAACAAGCCAAAAGAGAAATGTGTGCTTAGGGTTGCATTTCGAAAACCACACCCCATGTAACCATGGAACAGTACCTGTCAATCTAACAGAATCCCACGCACAAGTAACCGAGAATGGGTTAACATCAGCATTACTAACTCGCCAGACAAGCTTATTTAAGAAAAGAAAGGTTTAAACAATTTATTTCGTATGTATTATCTTTCTTTTCCTGAAAACTTTATTCTTTATCTATCGGTTAAAGACAATAAACAACGAACTTTTTCTAAAGTCATGCTTTAGTTCGGTAACAAAAGAAAATATAATATTAAATCTCACAAACTTTTAAAAAGTACTATCACATGCATATTTTGATAACGTGTCACATAGATAAGATCGAATGGCATGTATAGTATATACTATAACACATTTTAAAATTTTGCAACTCTTAATAAGGCACATTTTAGTTTGTGTGTTCAAAACTTTGAAAAAGCCTATTGCTATTTAATGATATAAAAACTATTATTGTTGCGATTATTATTATTTTCATTTTTGCATGACACTTTCGATCGAGAAAACAAAACATGAAAATCAGTTTGGTATCTAAACAAAATTTGGTTCCACCAGAATCAAGATTACCAACCTTATTGATTCAAGTAGTGATTAGATCTGTCGTGTTTATGGTTGACATGCATAAGTTCATATGCCGACATAATGAGAAGACTATGTGTATATACATAGACCTTGTTTATATTAAATTACATGTAAAAATGAGCAGAAATTGTCATAATTGAAATCTTGAGGGGATACAATTAAAAAAAGATATATGTATCTTGTGGAAATGATAACCACCGTCCTTGAAGGACATTGCATGGTTCACAGGCAACTTATTTCCGAGGTCTCTGTTAGTTTCAGCCATGCAAAAACAAAAGCATTCACGTGAAGTTAAATACTCTCTTGGTTTTTTTTGTTTGTAACCTTCTCTTCCCATGCTTCGATTATCATATATGCCTATTAATCTCATTAATTTAGTTTATTAAGAACAACATTGTATATTTTTTTTGGAAGGCATATATTTGAAATAGAAAACTAGCAAGGCGCTAAAGGAATGATACGAGGGAAGGAAAGAGTGTTACAAGGGTTGTTGAACCACTCAGTCTAATTTAAACACGATTTTTAAGTGTAATACAAAAGCTTAATGCCTTAAAAGAGATCTTTGCTTGGCCTCTTCACAGAGAAAGTCATCTCATTCCTAAATTCCAAAAGTACGAAATAGAGTTTGGACAACAGAATCAAAAAATCTTGAGTGCTTGGCTACAATGAGTGCATGGTCCACCCTATGAATCACAAGGTTGTGAATATGAGTGTATCAATTTGTAATCTGCCACGGTGCCACCAATTAAGGACATCCTTCCATGTGTCAACCACTATCTTATAATGTACGAATATGAGTAGGTTCATCGAATATGTTAATCTTTGATGAAACGATCTTATTCCGGCCATCTAGTCGACTGAGATAACAAGGGTTGAGATACATAGGTGATCATGTGAAATCTCATACCCTTTAACTGTGAATTTTAAGCGTCAACTGTACTCTTGAATATAATCCGGATACATGAAAATCTAAGAACACAGTTTTCTCAAGAGTCAGGGTAGTAAATGGTATATCGTCTGCTTATTAGCTTAAAACATCTTAAACTTAGCTTCAACTTGAAGAATTCTTAGATTACAATTTTATTATAACTATGAAGTACCTTTCAACGACTTAGACTATAGTGAGCCAACTTAATTACTTTCTCTAATTTCCAACAATAAAAGGTTATTGTTTCTTAAAACGTTAATTTTATTAGAAGTCACAATCTCTACTCTTATGAATTTTATTGTTTTTGCATCTTCGATCGACATCAATATCTTTTATCATTACATAAGTGCATGTGAAAATGTCTTATATAGGATAGTGTGAAAATATCTTATATCATTCAAGATCAGTATATGTTTAAAAAAAATTCAAGATCAGTATATGTATTTCTTGTAATCCAGACTGTTCAAAGTTCCACTAAACATGGCCTTGTGAAAATATCGTCTGACTACACCTCATTGAAATATAATAACTAGAGTTATAGATGAGTATGAGTAGATAAAACAAATAAAATCAGAAGTAGAATTGATCATGTATTAAACTATATGTATGAACTCTGAAACCAGACTTGTCCTTTACAAAAAATACGAACCAACGAATGAATAAACAAGACACAGTATATATATTTGGGTATTGAGAAGATTCAAATTATTTAAATATTAATTCAATGAAATAAACAATAACTAATGCTGAAGTATAATGATAAAGAAAATTTGTCTTCATTAGGGAAATAATTTAGAAGGCATGAGTGATTGGGAGAACCCGTGAGTTAAAGTCACATGGCCTTTTTTTAAATTTGTGGCTGGAATTTTATTTGAAAAATCATTTTCATTATGATGAAAGAATAATGTATGTTTTTACTATTATGATTTTTCTATTCATAAATAGCTGTAAAGTGGTATATAATCTCTTTGTTGGAAGGAATTAAGTTATGGTTTAGAATGGTTTGTAAGTTACTTACTTATGTCATCCTTAACTCAACTTGTGCAATAAACAAAAATTATAATAATTAAATATTCACAAAGCAGAATAATAATAAGCTACTATAATTAGGTAGTAATATTGCGATAGAGATGTATTGTTTTGATACTATTAAGAAAAACTAGTGGCTGGTATCGTTTTTTAGTTTGCTGTTTACCCAAGACTATACTCATACTAACAGCAACTTTTAAAATTGATGTTGATGACGTATAGTCTATATTTGGGCCACGAACCCAAATGATAAAGATTACTAGGGCCCAAAATTATCATGCGTGAGCTATTATAACTTGGGCCGCATCAATAATGGGAATGGGCTCATGTAAGCCCAAGCCCAACTAAAATATATACGGTTTAGATAAGGATCTTCTATCTATGGAATAGATATCCTTAACCCGGATAAGCACCACGTGTGCGAAACGTAAGGAGCACGAAACCTACAAGGATTCTGCGCCTATATAAGGAATGACATAATTCTCATTAAATGTACGATTCACGATCCCTAACTCATAAACAAAACCCTAAAATCGATTACTTACTCTCACGCCGGAGTCTAATCGTGGGAGACAATCCCACGATAAGCCTAACGGTGTTGTTTACTTTCTTAGTGCGCGGGTTTCAAGCATTAAGAAACGAATTGATACGAGAGCAAGAGCTCAAACTAGGAACGCCCAACTTTTGTATCAACAAGTGGCGCCATCCGTGGGACCCACACCAAGAATCAAGGAACTAGAATGACAAAGAGTAAAAATTCAAGCCAGCGGACTCCGCAGGTGGAAAAAACACGTGACCCCGAGAGGAAGAATCAACAAGATTCAACCCCTAGGCAGGCTTCTGGGACAACCAGTGCGCCTGGTCACCAAGAAACGGGACCTACCCAACCTCCCCCAGCGGTGGAATTGCCTGTAAGGACTACCCACGTCACCACCGTAGTCCCAAGCGTTGAAGAACTCCAGCGCACCCTCTTCAATACTCCTCACCAGACGGCATCTACAGTGGACAACACTGTGCCGCCGGGCGCACCTAACAGGGATAGGGTACCCAATACTGAGGCAGATATTCTTGCAGCGAATGAGGAAGCACCTGACTTAACGCTGAGTAATTTTGTATCCCAAAATTACGAAACTCTAACTGTCGTTATGCAAGAAGAAGCAAAGAGAAGATCGAACACGAGCCTGCAAGCACGGCTCAACTTCGGCCCTGAACGCGAAGCATCACCACCGCGCCACCTACGAGGAAGACGCGAAAACAATGAAAAACGTACCACTATCCATGATAGGCTGGGTACGATATCTGACTCGCAATATTCAGAGGAATATGAAGACGGCGAGAGGCACACCAATGTTCATTCCAGACTTGGTAGCCGAGGGATACAAGACAGATTAGGACCTCAACACTCACCAAGCCAGGGTTCCTCCAGGTCTGGGAGCAAAAGAATTCATGACAGAATAGGGAGAAGAATATCCCCAAGTGAAAGCCCCTCAAGCTCTTCCTCTGAAAGAAGTCGGCGCAAGCGCCGGAAAAGAGATTACTCCTCCTCTAATGACTCCTCGGACAACGAGGATAAGGAAACAGGACACTGGAAATCTAGAGGAAGACGTCGCGAAGAAGAAGACGAAGACATGTCTCTTCCGTGGCGTCGCCAGAAAGTTGATGCATTTACACGACGCATCAGCGATTACTCCGATCACAAAGGAGGCGCATGCCCACTAATCTCAAAACATATGATGGAACAGGTGATCTGGATGATCACCTAAAAATTTTCGAGTCGGCCACCACCATCGAAAATTGGCCACAACCTGTGTGGTGCCATATGTTTAATTCCACCTTAGTAGGGAATGCACGCACGTGGTTTGGCAAGCTCCCACGACGGAGCATTGGCGGGTTTGAAGAATTACGGAAAGCATTTCGTTTAAACTTCACCCAAAGAAAGAAGTGCGCTAAAAACCCTGTTGAACTAGCCAGAGTAAAACAGCGCCAAAGGGAATCAACCAGCGCTTATGTGGAACGCTTTAAAGATGAGTGCATACATGTCAAAGCGTGTCCCGAAGTCCTAAAAATTTCAGGGTTCATGAATGGGATTAATAACCCTGAACTCATTCGGAAGCTAAACGACAAGGTTCCCCAAACCTTCGATGAGCTAATGAAGCGCACAAGATCCTTCTTACAAGGAGAAGCAGCCGCTGCGGATAACAAAAAAGGCTACTCAAATTATAGGCAACAAGAACAGCCTAGGAGACAATCCAACGATCAGAATACCAACCGCAGCAGGAATTATCGCAGTAGAAGAGACAATGACAAATATACCCCTCTCACTAAGACTCCGAGGGAAATATTTGTAACAGAAGGGGCAAACTTCCCAAAACCTCCACCAATGCGTACCGCAGAGGACAAGCGCATAGGGAATGGATACTGCGAATACCATGGCCAAAAAGGCCATACAACCAACGAGTGTGTCCAGCTACGACAACTGATTGAAAAATTAGTAAAAGAAGGCAGAATGGACCACCTCGTAAAAAACATCAAAGAAGGAAAGGACAAGCAAAGGAATGGGGGCAAGAAAGAACCTCCCAAAGACAAAGCTGACATCATCTACATGATACAGTCATGGCAACGTAAGATAAAACAAAAAGTCAGTCAAAAATTCTCTCCGGAAAAAGAGATATATTTCCCTACTCTAGCTGCGGACAACGCAGTAGTAGAGCCACTAACTATTGAAATACATACGGGGGGACATGATATCCACCGCATGTATATCGATGGGAGGCATCCGCAGATATCCTATATGATCATTGTTTCAAAAGGCTACGATCTGAGATACAAAGTCAACTAATACCAGCCACAACTTCGTTGACTGGATTCACAGGAGAAAAGATTTGGCCTATGGGACAATTGTACTTGCTAGTGGTTGTGGGCGATGAACAACACTCAACAGCAACATGAATAAATTTCATGGTAATCAAGTCTCCCTCACCATACAATGGCATCATTGGGAGACCTGGAATATCCTCCATGCGCGTTGTACCATCCACAGCACATGGGATGCTCAAATTTCCAGTGGAAGGAGGAGTTGTCACCCTCTATAACACCACGGTACCACCAAAAGAATGCAACGCAGTAACCACTGAGGTGGAAAGTATTCCAGAACAGCGCACAGAAAAAACACCAAACTTAAAGGTCGCTATTCACCCCGATTACCCGGATCAACAAATTTCGATTGGAGGATCTTTATCTGACAAAGGTAAAGCAGTTGTGTGCGCACTCTTGCAAAAGAACCTAGATATCTTTGCATGGGAACCAAAGCACATGACCGGAGTGCCACGCTCTATCACAGAACACAAGCTACAAATCCGACAAGGATATCCCCCAATACGACAGAAGAAGCGCGGCCAGGCCCCAGATCGTGCAAAAGCTATTCTGGAAGAAGTACACAAACTTGTAGACGCAGGCATCATGCGCGAAGTTTACTATCACGATTGGCTTTCAAATCCAGTGATGGTAAAGAAGAGCGATGGTAGTTGGAGGATGTGCGTGGACTTCACAGACCTCAACAAAGCATGCCCACAGGACTGCTATCCACTGCTGGAGATAGACTGGAAAGCAGAATCCCCATGCGGATATCCTTTCAAGTGCTTTCTAGACGCATACAAAGGATATCATCAAATCCAGATGGCAGTGGAGGACGAAGAGAAAATGGCTTTTCACACAAGTCAAGGGGTCTATTGCTATACAAAAATGCCCTTTGGTCTAAAAAACGCAGGCGCAACATACCAGCGACTGGTGGACACAGCTTTCGAAAAACAAGTAGGTCGAAACTTGGAAGTCTACGTCAACGACCTTGTCATCAAGAGCCACACAGAGGATGAATTGGTGCGCGATATTGAGGAAACGTTCAAAACATTGGGAAAAATAAACATGAAGTTAAATCCCAAGAAGTGCACCTTTGGCGCGACAGAAGGCATGTTCCTCGGATACTTAATAGAACCCGATGGAATCAAACCTTGCCCAGAAAAAACAAAAGTTGTTATCGATCTTCCCTCACCGCGCACACTCAAGGAAGTCCAGTCATTAAACGGAAAGCTAGCTGGGCTAAACCGTTTCTTATCTAAATCAGCAGACAAATCACTCCCTCTCTTTAAAACACTCACGAAGTGCACTAAAAAGGGAGACTTTCGTTGGACTGAGGAAGCAGAAGAAGCCTTCCAACAGCTAAAACAGCATCGGGCATCACTCCCCAAACTTGTCGCACCGCGACCAGGGGAAGAGCTAATCATGTACTTATCTGCAACCCATGGAGCAGTTAGCGCAGTACTATTGACAGATAGAAACTCCGTCCAGATACCCATATACTTTGTAAGCAAAGCATTGAAAAAGACAGAGACTAACTACAGCGCCATGGAAAAGCTGGTCTTAGCTTTAGTATTCGCAGCCAAAAGACTGCGCAGATACTTTCAAGTGCACCCAATAGCTGTAATCACAGACCAGCCAATCAAACAAGTTATCTCTAAACCTGACGCATCAGGACGGCTACAAAAGTGGAGCGTGTTGTTAAGTGAGTATAACATCTCATATAGACCACGCACCGCAATCAAGGGGCAGATATTAGCTGACTTTATTGTCGAAAAGCCAGATACCGATAGTCCAACCTCAACAACCAAAACAGATCTACAGGAACCCTGGATTCTGTTCATAGATGGATCCTCATGCGTGGATGGATCAGGCGCAGGCCTCATTCTTACTAATCCAGAAGGTATGAAATTTACCTATGCGCTGCGCTTCGAATTCACAACCACAAACAATGAGGCAGAATACTAAGCCCTACTCGCTGGACTGCGTATTGCAATCCAAATGGGTGTACGCAACCTGGAGGCAAACGTAGATTCTAGGCTAGTCGCTAACCATGTGCTAGGTGAATACGAAGCCAAGGATGAACACATGATCCAATACCTGGATAAGACCAAGTCCTTAATTCAGAATTTTGATAGGTTCACAATAAAACAAGTACCTAGAGGTGACAACAGAAAAGCTGATGCGCTTAGCAAGATTGCATCCACAAGCTTTGCGCACTTATCAAAACAGGTATTGGTAGAAACCTTACAAAACAAGTCAATCTTGGAAATGGAAGTATCCACAGTGATAGAAGAACAAGATCCTACAGGGATGACACCCATCACCGAATTCATTAGCAAAGGAGTCTTACCACAAGATCATAAGGACGCTCGAAGAGTGCGGCGCACAGCACAGCGATTTGAACTACGGGACAATATCCTCTATCGACGTTCTTTCTTGCAACCTTGGCTCCGATGTGTTGGACCTCTTCAAGCAGACTATGTACTCAGAGAAATCCACGCTGGATCATGTAGCATGCACTCAGGGCCACGATCTGTTGTAGCGCGCACTCTACGGTCGGGGTATTATTGGCCAACTATACACCGCGACGCGCGAGATATGATAAAAAAAATGCAGCAATTGCCAAGTACACAGGCCAATTCCGCGCCAACCACAACAAGAGCTAACACCCATTACCTCACCATGGCCATTCTACAAATGGGGCATTGACATCGCAGGACCTTTTCCAATTGCAGCAGGAGGGCTAAAATTCCTCATCGTAGCCATAGACTACTTTACGAAGTGGATTGAAGCAAAGGCGGTGGTGAGTATCATGGGCAACCAGGTCAAACGCTTTGTATGGGATAACATTGTCTGTCGCTTCGGACTACCCGGAGAGATCATATCAGACAATGGGAAGCAATTCTGCGACAACCCATTCAAAGATTGGTGCGCGTAATTGAACATCACACAACACTTCGCTTCAGTAAAACACCCACAAACCAATGGTTTAGTTGAGCGCGCGAATCGCAGTCTAGGTGAAGGAATAAAAGCGCGCCTTGACAAACACAAAGGAAAGTGGGTGGACGAGCTATCACATGTCTTATGGGCGCATCGCACCATAATCAAAACCAATACTGGAGACACACCATTCTCCCTTGTCTACGGAACAGAAGCCGTCATACCAGCTGAGATAGGAATGCCAACTATACGAACAGCAGAGGTCAACGTCACAACAAATGACGAGGAGCGGCGCATAGACTTAGACTTACTGGAAGAAAGACGTGAGCGCGCAGCTATACGCGAAGCAAAGGCTAAGGCAAAAATGAAGAAGTATTATGATGAAAAAGTCAAACACACTTCCTTCAGGCCAGGAGACTTTGTATACCGCGCCAATGACGCAAGCCATGCAGAAGACACAGGCAAGCTCGGACCCAAATGGGAAGGACCCTACGAGGTCACCGATGCGCTAGGCAATGGTGCATACAGGTTGCGCGATATGGAAGGTCACGACCTAGCACGCACCTGGAATATCTGCAATCTCAAAAGATGCTATCTTTAGGAAAGGCTACGGCCCATAAACAGACAACCTTGCACTTTAGTACGTGCCCAATAATTGTTTGTTTTTTCTTTTCTTTCTTAGGAATTGTCTTTTACTTTTTCGAAAACTTGCAAGTATCAATAAAATGTTATGGTTTCTAGCTAACTCCATAACGCATTTCACTTTATTGCGTAAATTCTTATATATGTCAATATTGTTGTATTCTATTTTTGCCTACATGGCGTGCATGCACTTATTAAGACCCACGAAGGCATAAAGGATGAGTAAACCTACTAATTCACTCGTTGAGTAAGAGGGTTGCAAACCCATCAACATTGGATCACGCATCCTTGCTAAGCGCCTTACTTTTGAGACGTTGAGGTAAGTTTCCCTTGCGCGTCCCACGAAGGATGCGCAAATATCAAGTACAATGTACAAAGCTTAGCAAATAACGAGCCAAGACTCTTGGTCACATAATAAAACTTTGCAAAAATTAAATGCAAGTTTATTTTCATTCTTATAATTTATCTAAAGTCACGCACTTAATTTAAACATAAAAGAGTATCTCATTTAATCTTTTTTACATAAAAAGACAACTACCATAACATGCAAAAGATATACTTTGTTATTTATACAATAAATATACAACCCACAAAAAGCCTATACGCTATGACGATGCTCAGGACTATCTTCTGGAGCAGCAGAGCTTCCCGCCTCTTGAAGCTTTCGCAAGAGCAATGCATCCTTAGGCGATACAGTCGCCACACTAACAGGAATCCCATCAGACATGGGAATATGTGCAGCGCCTACACCGCATAAGATGGCCTTGCCCTTAATACCCTTTTTCTGGGCAGCTCTCTCTGCGTGTCGCTCCAACACCTCCTTCAGAGGAATCTCCTTCTCTAAAGCAAACGGATTCAGCATATGGCGTGGCTGCACAAAAACAGGAACCTGCAGCTGCGACACGTCAGGCTTGAGGAAGTAGTCTGGCTGCGCTTCTGCATCCTCCAAAATATGGCGCCCCAGGGTCAACCCCTCCATAATTACCTTTATGGGGTTATCCTGGTTGCGCTCCAGCTGTGCAATATGCGGAAGCTCAAGAAGCTTCATCCCCTCAATGGCCTGCATCAGCTCGTCATAAGCATTTGCGTTGTAGCCAGGCACCTCAGTCAGTGCCATGTTCAACGCCTTGGCCTCATGGAGCTCCTCCATAGCTTGCGCCCTTCCACATTCCATGGCGCACTGCACCACCTTTCCAAAAGTTCCCAACACTTCTGGAGACTCCAAGGTGCCCATAGCAGCCAAGCGCAGCCCATAGCTGATCAACCACCTACATCAACAAGAACAACTTGCATTAGAAGAAACAAAAAAACAAATATAATAAGACAACATTGCAGAAAAATATGTAAAGACGTACCTGTGCTCAGCTATGGTAGACATCAGATGAGGGTATAATTCCTCATCATAGTCTATACTCAGGCCACGCAGCTTCTCCTCCTGCACCTGAATAATCTTCTCCATGCACACCTTGAACTCATTGATGTTCGCAAAATGCTCCTCCTTCTTCTCCTCAAGATACCTTACTGCCTAGGTAAGGTTGGCCCTAAAGTGATGAAGATCCCCGCGTGCTTGCTGCAGCTCAGCCATCGCGGTCAACTTCTCAGTAGTGACCTTGTCTGCATGCGCTTTGAAGGACCCCACCTCCACTTGCGCCTCAGCGAGCTGCGCACGGAGAAGAGCTATCTCCTCATCTTTTTGGGCAAGAGTGCTACTCTCCCCAATGTATCTCGTCTTCAACTGAGCAACTAGCTCAGTTTGACGCTCAGCAGTAGCAGCCAACTCCACCAACAACTACTGCGCAGATACGTCCTCATCCACCTTCACTTCCTCCTCCTTGTTTTCATTCTGAGGAGGGATCACAGTCTCCACAAAGGCCCCATCATCATTCGCGGCATTGTCACTACAATGAGTAAGGAAAACAGTTAGTACATATTACGACAAGTAATAAAAAGATACAAAGCATAAGGAAGATCACTTACAGAAGTGGAGAGGCCTTTGCAGCCTCCTTATCCGCACCAGAAGCGGATGTATCCTCCTCAGCAGATAACTCTACATCCGTGATCAGATGACGCCTCCACTTGGAAGTACCGCTGCTATCAGCCTCTCCTTTGCGCTTTAGATTCTGCGCCACCTCCTCAGGCTTCAGTACCTCTACGCTGTCAGAAGATTCAGCTTGTACTTCCTCCACATGCGTAAACTCCATAGCCGGAGCCACGCTCTGTACTGGCGTCACAAGGAGAGGGGGCGAATCTTCATGAGCAACTGGCCCCAATACGGTCAGATGACCCGCAGTCGCTTCTAACAGCGGTTGCTCGTTCTCCCTCAGAGGCCGCACACCAACGGTCACCTGTTTCGGCTTCTCCAACTTTACCACCGCAAACAAATCCATCTCTGCGCAACACAGGAACAAACAACAAAACAGAGATTAGTTATTAAAAGTGCGCATACAGGAAAACTTACATTATCGGAAGTGAACAATGAAAAGGGATGAACACCCACCCCGGCCTTCCTCATCAATGAAGGTTGGCACCTCGTCAGTACCAATGAAATAGCTGCGACTCAACCCCATGATGAGGCGAAAAATGAACCACTTTTAGGGGGTCATTTAAGCCCGGGATTGAATTTATTTGATCAAATATTGCCCTAAATCGTTCCTTTTGTGATTTTAGGTACTTTGGGAGTGAAATCTGGAAAAGGAAGCAATTCGGACGTTTTTGGAGCATAAAAGTGAAGAAAACGCCAAAGTCTTAATTTTCCTTGCTGGGGATAGTAGGTGACGGCGTCAAGAGCAACACTTTGACGGCGTCAAGAGTAAATTGCATGACGGCCCAGTGCAAACGTGAAGGCGTCACAAGGAAGAGCGTCAAGAGTTAACACGTGACGGCCTGGAAGAACCTAACAAATGACGGCGTCAGATTGAGATCAAGGCAGTCCGAGAATTATTTTGGCGGCGAGATGACGGCGTCACCTATTTGGTCTTGAAGCCGTCAGCCTCAATTTCCTATATATAGTTTTCTAATTTTCATTCATAAAAAAAGGAGAAGTTTTGGAGAAACCCTAAGGCCGAACTTATTACGAATTTTACAGGTTTTTCAAGGGTTTTCAGCCCTTGAACCCTTACATGTGTAATTGAGATAAGTGTTCTTCTAATTCAATCAATATGTCTATGTGTTGGTTGTCTATATCTTGTGCTTGTCTTAATTCCATCATGCTAGGCTAGATCTATCTTGTGTTTGTTTAGATCTAATGAAATCTAGATGTTGATTATGTGTTGATTACTTGTTTATGGCTGTATTGGATGAATGATTTCGATGTTAGGCTTAAGAAAACTAGCAGATCTCCAAATGGTAACATGCTTGAACGTCTTAGGAAACATGAACCGATGTGCACTAGGTTTTATTGGTTGTATTTAATGCATGAGTAAATTCTAATGATCCCATGTTAGGAGCTTCTTAGCCGGCTCGACATAGGAGTGAAGTAGGCACTCATAGGATTGGGGAGTTAAGTGCGCCACCCCATGAATGGTATTAAGGAATACAATCCGTCATCCACACAACTATAACAAGTAATTAACGTGTAAAAGATATCTAGGGAGTAGTGAAATCTAAGTAAACACAATTTCTCCACTTATTGCTCACAACCTTAGTTTAATTTAGTTTTTATTTTCATTTCTAGTATTTTATTTTGATTGCATCTTTAGTATTGGGTTAGTTGACTAGCAACTAATTCCGCCCAAATCCTTCAAACCCGAGATTTTTATTTGCTTTCTAAAAAATTATAAAAATACAAAAATAATCATCCATCATCTTTAGAACTAGTAATTAGGTTTTATAATCCTAGCGACACTATTCCTAGCTGAACGATCAATCCCCCGGTACTTGTCACTATACTATACTACAACGATCAGGTACACTGCCTGGTGGGGGTTGTAAGCTTCTCGAGATCCCTTGAGAGGTAAAGCCTGGTGCAATCCCTACGCATCAAGTTTTTGGCGCCGCAGCCCGGGGAATAGTTATTGTCTAGGTTAGAATTTTCTTTTTATTAGGTCTACTTGCTAGATTCCTTTCTAGTAAGATTTTATTTTCATTTTTTAGGTTCTCTTTAGTCTATCTTATTTCTTTGTGTGTTTTTTCGTAACTTTTCACCACCTGCCATCATGGCAACCGACGAATCCTCTAACCTTAGGATCACTAGAAGTCATAGTTCCATTAGAAACCTTGTCTTGCCTTATGCAGAACCCGAAAGAGAAATGCGTAGATTAAGACAATCTCACTCAACTCCTGAACCATCTAGCGTTGCCATCGATTTTAATGCACCCCTTTCTGAAGAAAATTCAGAAACTCACGTTACAACCCCTAGCTCCCAACCCAACAACGAGATGAGTACCCCCGCGACTCCTATTCCTAAGCGCCTTAAGGACTAATCCTCCCCAACCCCTCGTGGCTTCTCAAATGCCATAGTCTACCCAAACGAACACACCAATGAGGTCTTGCATGCGAACGATGTTTGGCTTGTCCAAAGTGTGTGTAAGTTTTGTGGATTAGATGAGGAAAATCCAATTCAACACATTAAAGACTTCTTGAAAATAGTAGACACCCTCCATACGAATGGGGCTACTAGAGACACGTCCCGATTACGATTCTTTCCTTTCACCCTATATGAAAGAGCCCAAGAGTGGTATGATAAACTCCCTTCTGAATCTATTTTCACATGGGAGCAACTCATATCCAAGTTCTATGAGAAGTTCTTTCCACCTGAAAAAACCTCAGCGTTTAGAGATAGGATCCTCCATTTCCGAAAAGGGAAGGACGAACCCTTCCATAAATCGTGGATTAGATTTAAGGATTTGATAAGACAAGTTCCCCATCATGTCATTGAACTTTGGCTTTTGGTCCAAATCTTCTACGACAATGTCTCCTCTAATGATCGGAACGGAATCAACCAATCTAGAAAAGGGAGATTAGCCAATCTTAGTGCCGAAGAAGGATGGGATTGAATTGAAGAATATGCTCAAGACTAGGATGACACTTGGGATGAACCTGAGTCGACTGTCAGCATTTCTGAAA
This sequence comes from Artemisia argyi, assembly GCA_030686995.1. Lineage (NCBI taxonomy): Eukaryota > Viridiplantae > Streptophyta > Magnoliopsida > Asterales > Asteraceae > Artemisia > Artemisia argyi. Next base: position 71,588,929 of record CM060687.1, read on the forward strand.
TCACTTCAGGTCGGTTGAGAAAAATTCACAAAAGAATGGAGTACCTAGCTGGGTCGCAGTTACCTAAACAACTTTCGAATCCTTACTTAATCTGCGACTACTGTGGGGGCCCGCATGAGGTAGAAGAATGCGGAGGAGCAGCCACGACTGAACATGCATGCTTGTCAGGAGGTGACATCTATGCTGATCCCTCCCTTTTGCCTTTTTACCAAAATGACGATTACACCCTCTGGGGAAATCTGGTAAAAAGAAAAGAAGGAGAGGAAGGTCCTGAATTCGAAATCAGGAGCACTTTTGAAGATGACCTTGGTCACTTCACCCAAGAAAAAGGCTTGCAATTGAAAGGGCTTAATGAACTTGTTGACAAGCAGCAGAATGACATTGGAGAATTTTTCAACAAACTTAACTCAGCCCTCGATAACCTTGAAATGCCATCAGTAAGCAAAAAAGATCCCATGCTCGCGATAACCACTCGAGCTGGAACAACAACCAAGGACCCCCTTACCCAAGCTCGTCCCCCATCACTCCCGATCCAAACAAACCTCGCGAGGAGAAGGAGGTTGTAGGCAGCGAGACTCCCGACCAACCTCCCTTGACGACCCCTTCCCCGTCAACCCCACCTAACTAACCTGTGAGAATCCCATTCCCATCCCGATTAAAGAACCAGAAAACTGAGAATGATAATAAAAGATTCTTGTCATACCTAAAAGACTCGGTGGTCACTATACCCCTCCTTGATGCTTGCTATCACATGCCGAAGTATAGCGCATACTTTAAGAAACTACTCGCCAACCGAAAGAAACTCGAGGGTCTTGTGACCCTGGGGGAAGAATGCTCAGTGGTGACCCATTGAGGGCTACCAAAAAAGGTAGACGATCCAGGCAGCTTCACCTTGCCTTGCTCCATAGGATCTCTATCAATAAAGAATGCTCTTGCCGATTTGGGGGCAAGTATCAATCTCATGCCTCACTCTATGTTACTTAAATTAGGATACTCTGGATTAAAGCCTACCCGTATGAACATCCAACTAGCCGATCGATCAGTCAAGTACCCCGTAGGGATATGCGAGAATGTGCTAGTCAAAGTGGGGAAATTCAAATTCCCGGTCGACTTCATAATCCTGGATATGGAGGAGGATGACTTGGTACCCATCATCTTAGGGAGACCATTTCTCGCTACCGCTCGTGCAGTCATTGATGTTTATGACGGCAAGTTAACCTTGCGAGTGGGAACCGATAGCACAACCTTCGACATTAAGGATTCTATGGAACTCTCTCTCGAAGCAGCTAACCGGCTCTATTTCATTGGGGAGGTCGATGAACTCACAGATGTCATTGATAGCTGTGTCGATGAACAAATCGAGGAAGGCTGGCTACGGGACGAGAGTTTTCTGCCTTTGCTTGAGGTGGAAAAGATGGAGGATGTTGGTGCAGTCTCCTTCTACCCTAGACAAGAGGCAACGGAGCATCTCGAGCTCCGAAAGCCCGAAAACAAGCTTAAGCCTTCTATTATCGAACCTCCTGAGTTAGATCTTAAGGAGCTTCCTAACCATTTAGAGTATGCCTTCCTTTAGGGAGAGGACCAACTGCCGGTAATCATAAACTCTTCCCTGGAACATGAACAAAAAGGTAAACTCTTAGAGGTCCTAAAGAAATATAAGGGAGTGCTCGCATGGAGTGTAGCCGACATTAAGGGGATTGACTCAACTTTTTGCACACATAAGATTCTCATGGAAGAAGATTATAAACCTACCGTGCAACCCCAGAGGCGGGTGAATCCCAACATTAAGGAAGTAGTAAAGAAAGAAGTCATCAAACTTTTGGATGCAGGATTGATCTACCCAATCTCGGATAGCCCATGGGTCAGTCCTGTACAGGTTGTACCTAAGAAGGGTGGAATGACTGTAGTTAAGAATGAAAAGGGTGAGATGGTGCCTCAGAGAACGGTCACTGGATGGCGGGTATGCTTTGACTATCGAAAACTCAATGATGCCACGAGGAAAGATCACTTTCCTTTGCCATTCATTGACCAAATGTTAGAGATTGTCTGGACACGAGTACTACTGCCTCTTGGATGGATTCTTAGGGTATTTTCAAATTCCCATAGCACCTGAGGACCAAGAAAAACCACGTTTACTTGCCCTTATGGAACATTTGCCTACAAAAGGATGCCTTTTGGGCTATGTAATGCCCCCGCCACTTTCCAACGATGCATGACCGCAATCTTTCACGAACTCATGGAAGACAGCATGGAAGTGTTCATGGACGACTTTTCGGTCTTCGGGAACTCCTTCGACCGCTGTCTTGCTAATCTAGAGAAGATGCTTAAACGTTGTGAGGAAACCAACTTTGTGTTAAACTGGGAAAAGTGTTATTTCATGGTAAAAGAAGGGATTGTGTTAGGGCATAAGATATCAGGGAACAGAATAGAGGTGGACCAAGCTAAAGTTGAAGCTATATCTAAGTTACCATACCCCACGACTGTTAAAGCAATACGCAGCTTCTTGGGGGCACGCCGGGTTTTATCGGAGATTCATCAAAGACTTCTCCAAAATAGCTCGGCCAATGACTCAATTGCTTGTGAAGGATGCTCCGTTCGATTTTTCCCAAGAATGCAAGGATGCATTCGATCTCTTAAAAAAGGAGCTCATACAAGCTCCAATCATGATTACACCCAACTGGGAGTTACCTTTTGAAATCATGTGTGACGCTAGCGATTTCGCTGTCGGGGCTGTATTGGGCCAACGGCGTGACAAGCTTTTCCAACCTATTTACTACGCTAGCAAAACCATGAATCCCGCTCAGGAGAATTACTCCACCACCGAAAAGGAATTATTAGCCGTAGTGTTCGCTGATACGTAGGGATCGCACCAGGCTTTACCTCTCAAGGGATCTTGAGAAGCTTACAATCCCCACCAGGCAGTGTACCTGATCGTTGTAGTATAGTATAGTGACAAGTACCGGGGGATTGATCGTTCAGCTAGGAATAGTGTCGCTAGGATTAGAAAACCTAAATACTAGTTCTAAAGGTGAGGGATGATTATTTTTGTATTTTTATATTTTTTAGAAAGCAAGTAAAATTCTCGGGTTTGAAGGATTTGGGCGGAATTAGTTGCTAGTCAACTAACCCAATACTAAAGATGCAATCAAAATAAAATACAAGAAATGAAAATAAACTAAATTATACTAAGGTTGTGAGCAATAAGTGGAGAAAATGTGTTTACTTAGATTTCACTACTCCCTAGACATCTTTTACACGTTAATTACTTGTTATAGTTGCGTGGATGACGGATTGTATTCCTTAATACCATTCATGGGGTGGCGCACTTAACTCCCCAATTCTATGAGCTCTTATCTCCTCCTATGCCATGCCCAGCACAACCATAGGGATTATAAACAGTGGCTCATGCATTAAATACAACCAATAAAAACCTAGTGCACATCAGTTCATGTTTCCTAAGACGTTCAAGCATGTTATCATTTGGAGATCTGCCAGTTTTCTTAAGCCTAACATCGAATTCATTCATCCAATACAATTATAAACAAGTAATCAACACATAATTAACATCTAGGTTTCATTAGATCCAAGCAAACACAAGATAGATCTAGCCTAGCATGATGGAATTAAGACAAGAACAAGATATAGACAACCAATACATAGACATATTGATTGAATTAAAAGAATACTTATCTCAATTACACATGAAAGGTATCAAGGGCTTAGAACCCTTGAAAAACTTGTAAAATTCGCACCAAGTTCGTACTTAGGGTTTCTCCAAAACTTCTCTCTTTTTAATGTGAAAATTAAAAAACTATATATAGGAAATAGGGTCTGACGGCGTCAAGACAAATCTTGTGTCGCCGTCACCTCGCCGCCAAAATACTTCTCGGACTGCCTTAATCTTCATCTGACGCCGTCATGTGTTATGGTCTTCCAGGCTGTCACGTCTTTTACTCTTGACGCTCTACTTGTGACGCCTTCACGTTTGCACTGGGCCGTCATGCAAATTACTCTTGACGCCGTCAGGATGTTGCTCTTGACGCCGTCACCTACTGTTCCCAGCAAGGAAAATTAAGACTTTGGCATTTTCTTCACTTTTATGCTCCAAAAACGTCCGAATTGCTTCCTTTTCCAGATTTCACTCCCAAAGTACCTAAAATCACAGAAGGAACGATTTAGGGCAATATTTGATCAAATAAAGTCAATTCCGGGCTTAAATGACCCCCTAAAAGTGGTTCATTTTTCGCCTCATCATTCGCATTCGACAAATTCCGGCAATATCTTGTCCTTTCAAAGACAGTCGTTTTCACTGATCACTCGGCCCTTCGATATCTTTTTGCAAAGCAGGATGCTAAGCCACGACTAATTCGGTGGATCTTGTTGCTACAAGAATTCGATGTTGAGATTCGTGATAAGAGGGGGCAGAAAATCTGGCCGCAGATCATCTATCTCGTCTTGAAAACCCCTTGGATAAGCATGATAGAAGTGAGATTAGGGATTCATTTCCTGACGAACAACTCATGTTAATGATTGATTCGGAGCCTTGGTACGCCGATTTTGCCAATTATCTCGCAAGCAGACTCGTTCCTGAACACCTGACTAGATACGAAAGAAAAAGGTTCTTTTCTCAGTTAAAATACTACTTTTGGGATGAACCATTTTTATTCCGAAGGTGTCCTGACCAAATTATAAGACGTTGTGTTTCGGAAAGTGAGGCAGTAAAGATTATGAGGGAATGTCACTCTGGTCCCTCTGGCGGACATCATGGGATAAACACCACCGTCCGAAAGATTTTCGACGCGGGATTCTATTGGCCCACAATTTTCCGTGACGTCAAAGAAATGGTACAGGCATGCGATGATGATGCCAGAGTAGGACCAATGATGCCAGAGTAGGACCCACAATTTTCCGTGACGTAAAAGAAATGGTACAGGCATGCGATGATGATGCCAGAGTAGGACCAATGATGCCAGAGTAGTTATGTTTCAAAATGGGTTGAGGCACAAGCCCTTAGGACCAATGATGCCAGAGTAGTTATTCATTTCCTGAAAAAGCTTTTCGCTAGATTCGGGATTCCTAAAGCTCTCATTAGTGATAGGGGGACCCACTTTTGCAATGCACAAATGGAAAAGGTCATGAAGAGGTATGGAGTATCCCATCGGTTCTCCACCGCCTATCATCCACAAACCAATGGCCAGGTCGAAAACACCAATAGCGCTATTAAAAGAATACTTGAAAAGACGGTTAGTCAAAATAGAAAAGACTGGTCATTTAAACTCGATGAAGCCTTGTGGGCATTCCGAACCGCCTACAAGACACCTATTGGAATGACCCCGTTTCGCATGGTGTACGGTAAGGCGTGTCACTTGCCATTAGAATTAGAACATAAGGCTTATTGGGAGCTTAAGACATGTAACTTAGATTATACAATTGCCGGGACTAATAGGTTCTTGCAATTACACGAGCTTGATGAGCTTAGGTTAGAAGCCTATGAATCTTCCATTACATATAAAGAGAGAGCAAAAAGATGGCATGACCAGAGAATTAAGAAACCCAAAGAATTTTCAGAGGGAGACAAAGTCCCATTGTACAATTCTCGGTTGAGATTATTTCCAGGAAAACTAAAGTCTAGATGGTATGGACCGTTTACGGTGAAAAATTCCTCTAAAACTGGAGCCGTTGTGTTGTTAGACGATGAAGGTAGGGAATTTACTGTCAACATACAACGTGTAAAACACTATCAAGAAAATAACAATGAAATGATTAGTGAGGAGGATGTGACGTTTGATGATGAGGTCACGTAGTAACCCATGACCTTGAGTCTAGCTACAAGACTCGTAAATAAAGAAAAGCGCTTCTTGGGAGGCAACCCATGCTTTGTGTGATTTTATTTTATTTGTTTATTATTTGCTTCCGTATGCATGCTTTATTTTTATTGTTGGTAGATCATGTTTCAAAACTAAAAAGTGGAAATACTTTACTTTGTTGTTTTGGCCTAGTCTTAACTCTACCTAAAGGTATTTTTGCAAAAGATAAGTGTAAGGGGAAACCCCAAATATGTTTTTAAGAAACAAACCGATCATGATTCTCCACAATATTAAGTAAACATGTATATTCGTATTTGTTAGAGTCAAATGCTTATATTGAGTCATAATGAAGTTTTGCAGGATTTTCTAGGAAGTAGGACCAAGTTTTTCCAGAAATTTTCCGGAAACTTAACATAAGAATTTTTGCAGATCACTTCTGACGGCGTCATGAGCTTGCTCTTGACGGCGTCACGTGTAAAAATCTGGAAATTTTACCAGTTTTGTTTTTCTAACGGAGTCTTAAGGTTTTTGTTGAATTATTAAGTTTTATAATCTCCAGGAAATCTGCAAACTTCATTCCACAGGCATTATATCTTACTTTGTTTTCTAGGATTTAGTAACTTATATAGATTGCCGCCGATTTTATGCGAGGTTGCCTTGTTTGTTTTCTCAGAATTTACAGGTTATGTATGACAAGAAGATGATTTATTTTTCTAGAAGGGAAGCTTTGATTGTTCATTTTCTTGGAGGAAGATTTAACCTGGCCACCTTATTATCCATACCGAGCGAATCAGGGGAGTATTTGATTTCATTCTTTTTACTTTTTTACTTTTACATTCTTTACTTGAACATTGGGGACAATATTCATCTTAAGTGTAAGGGGAGGGTAAAACGATGATACCTTACATATACACTTTCGCTTGAGTTTGTTTGTTTGATGGTAGATGTGTAATAAAACTATGAGAAATACTTGTTAGTGTAAATTTAGCGCCAAATTTAAAAATTTTTACAACATTTAGGAGTGAAACTTTAGCCATAGCAAACGTCTCATGGATAGGAGATTGTATGACTAGCACAAAAACCGTATATTCAAAAAAAATTTCCACCCAAATATGTGAGGTTCGCCTTTAGATTTGATAGGAAAAGCATTTATTATTAGTGCTTATGAGTGTACCGGTAGCATTTAGATTCTAGAACTTACGTTAGTGATGCATCCCGAGACCGCTAGTGAGACTACATTCGTGTAGTAGGATTTACTACATGATAAGAGGCATTAGGATCACCCTTGTGTTAAATCCGTATCATAATTACTTGACCATTTAAGTCATATTACATGGCTAGTTAAGTCAACTAATTTTTCCACACCCTTAGCGTTGTACTCATTTTTGGTACACGAAACCCCTAGTACACCCCTCCGAGCCTATCTTTCCGTTTCTAACTTTAAGCATCTTACTTAAAGGAAGAATTTGTTACACCCCACTTAAATGTACAACCAAATCGCCTTAGCCTTCCGTGTATGCACTCAATTTTAGTGCATTATTGTTATTTGTTAAACCCTAAGTTAATTTTCTAATTGATTACATGGTTGCTAAGTCGAGTCATATCCTTGTACATATTGTTTTCGGACGATTGGGACTCATGGGTAAGTACTTATTTTATGGAGTAATGGGGAAGAACATCATTTATTACCCCTATATGTACGTTAATCTTAAAAGTACTCCAAGTGTTTTGATTTTCTTAATTCGAGTCATTAGATTAGTTTATTGTAAAGTATGTAAAGATTCAAGTGTAAGGGGAATTTACATTCCCTATGATGTATTATTTTGGATGGTAAGGTAAGAGTGTATGCAAAAAAAAAAAAAAAAAAAAAAAAAAAAAAAAAAAAATCAAAAAAAAATAAGAAAAAAAAAAATAGAAAAAGAGAAAAGAGAAAAAACATACGGACTACTATCCTGTTTCATTCTATGTTTATTTTATGTTTTTGTTATTTTTCATTTATTAGCTTAAGTCGAGTCTAGTCTTGGCTTAGTAACGCCATATTGTACATGTAATTAACCAAGATTGTTAACTCGCCACCAGTAAATATTGCCTTTATCCAATAAAACCGTGTATTTCATATCCCTACACCTAACATTACAACCCCTTTAAAAGACCTCTTTGATAGTTTATCCTAGGTGCTTACGCCATGTGGTGGAGGTTTGATCCTTTCCCAAGCCTATGGTAATCTATTTTGCTATGACAGGTAGTGAGAGATATCTTCCGTTTCCATATTGTAATTTATACTTTATTACACCCGAGAGATGTGAGTATCTAAACACTATTTGCCAGGTGCTAGTATATGACCTCCGTGCTTGTCTATTGGTCTTTATATTAGTGTTAAATGACCCCTAACTTGTATCTTGAGTAGAATAAAAGCGCATTTGCTTGAGGACAAGCAAATCTCAAGTGTAAGGGTATATGATGAGGCAAAAATGAACCACTTTTAGGGGGTCATTTAAGCCCGGGATTGAATTTATTTGATCAAATATTGCCCTAAATCGTTCCTTTTGTGATTTTAGGTACTTTGGGAGTGAAATCTGGAAAAGGAAGCAATTCGGACGTTTTTGGAGCATAAAAGTGAAGAAAACGCCAAAGTCTTAATTTTCCTTGCTGGGGATAGTAGGTGACGGCGTCAAGAGCAACACTTTGACGGCGTCAAGAGTAAATTGCATGACGGCCCAGTGCAAACGTGAAGGCGTCACAAGGAAGAGCGTCAAGAGTTAACACGTGACGGCCTGGAAGAACCTAACAAATGACGGCGTCAGATTGAGATCAAGGCAGTCCGAGAATTATTTTGGCGGCGAGATGACGGCGTCACCTATTTGGTCTTGAAGCCGTCAGCCTCAATTTCCTATATATAGTTTTCTAATTTTCATTCATAAAAAAAGGAGAAGTTTTGGAGAAACCCTAAGGCCGAACTTATTACGAATTTTACAGGTTTTTCAAGGGTTTTCAGCCCTTGAACCCTTACATGTGTAATTGAGATAAGTGTTCTTCTAATTCAATCAATATGTCTATGTGTTGGTTGTCTATATCTTGTGCTTGTCTTAATTCCATCATGCTAGGCTAGATCTATCTTGTGTTTGTTTAGATCTAATGAAATCTAGATGTTGATTATGTGTTGATTACTTGTTTATGGCTGTATTGGATGAATGATTTCGATGTTAGGCTTAAGAAAACTAGCAGATCTCCAAATGGTAACATGCTTGAACGTCTTAGGAAACATGAACCGATGTGCACTAGGTTTTATTGGTTGTATTTAATGCATGAGTAAATTCTAATGATCCCATGTTAGGAGCTTCTTAGCCGGCTCGACATAGGAGTGAAGTAGGCACTCATAGGATTGGGGAGTTAAGTGCGCCACCCCATGAATGGTATTAAGGAATACAATCCGTCATCCACGCAACTATAACAAGTAATTAACGTGTAAAAGATATCTAGGGAGTAGTGAAATCTAAGTAAACACAATTTCTCCACTTATTGCTCACAACCTTAGTTTAATTTAGTTTTTATTTTCATTTCTAGTATTTTATTTTGATTGCATCTTTAGTATTGGGTTAGTTGACTAGCAACTAATTCCGCCCAAATCCTTCAAACCCGAGATTTTTATTTGCTTTCTAAAAAATTATAAAAATACAAAAATAATCATCCATAATCTTTAGAACTAGTAATTAGGTTTTCTAATCCTAGCGACACTATTCCTAGCTGAACGATCAATCCCCCGGTACTTGTCACTATACTATACTACAATGATCAGGTACACTGCCTGGTGGGGGTTGTAAGCTTCTCGAGATCCCTTGAGAGGTAAAGTCTGGTGCAATCCCTACGCATCACCCCACGTGCACCAAAAAATTCTCAGGATAAGGGTTAATGGGGATGCGGTTGGCATCAATAGTCTGCGCATCTGCCAAACTATATGAACCGGGTGCGGGGCGCCCATCCCTCGGCAACGTCTCTTGAGTATAAAACTCAAATGGTGATGGAAATACCACATCATCCACCCAGAAAAAATACTCCCTCCAATGCCTCAGGGAATCTACCTTCTCGGTATAGCATTGAAGGCTCCCCGCGCGCTTCGCAAAGGATACCCATCCATGCGACCACGTTGTGTGGTAAAACTCACGGAATAGGTCGACGGTGGGGTCTATCACAAGTAAACGACAGTTTACTTCAAAATTCGATATCTTTGCCGCACCTATACAGTGCAGCTGAGAGATATGAAGGTGATAGAAATTGAGCACATTGCTCAGGAATATGGATATTGGTACGCGGTAATTAGCATACTCAAAAAAGCGCATGTATAGCCCTATCTTCCCTTCGGGGAAATCGGCAATACACGCATCGACGTCTGGAGCCTCTGGATGCACATCCAGAGGAATGAAGTAATCAGATGAGAACTGACGCACGTCATCCTCATTCATCGCAGAGCGAAACTCCTCTAATTGGGCAACCATTTTTACAGTATCTACTAGAATATGCACACGGAATTACCTAATAAAACAGTCGCTTTCTTTGAAAAACGCTTTGAAGAAATGTGCAATGGTGAATGTGTGTTTTTACTGTGTGTTTTTTTGTAAAAGGAGGCGGTGACTCTTATATAAGTAACCAAAAAAACCCTAGATGAAGGCCACGTGGATCCCACTAACAAAACGTGTGGCTAGAATACGAAAGGCACAAGCACTTTTTCCCGTTTTCCAAGGGACACGTGGGCACAACCCCCGAATTTCGAGGCATTTCTTTGAAGTATCTTGGACTAGATACATAGTTCTCAATATTGGGCGGCAATATTCAAAATTCCTCCCGCCACGCTTACCGCTGTTCTAACTAGTCTAGCGTCCGCGGCTACGAGCCGCGCACACTAGACTGGTGGGACATGATGACGTATAGTCTATATTTGGGCCACGAACCCAAATGATAAACATTACTAGGGCCCAAAACCACCATGCGTGGGCTATTATAACTTGGGCCGCATCAATAATGGGAATGGGCTCATGTAAGCCCAAGCCCAACTAAAATATATACGGTTTAGATAAGGATCTTCTATCTATGGAATAGATATCCTTAACCCGGATAAGCACCACGTGCGCGAAACGTAAGGAGCACGAAACCTGCAAGGATTCTGTGCCTATATAAGGAATGACATAATTCTCATTAAAGGTACGATTCACGATCCCTAACTCTTAAACAAAACCCTAAAACCGATTACTTACTCTCACGCCGGAGTCTAATCGTGGGAGACAATCCCACGATAAGACTAACGGTGTTGTTTACTTTCTTAGTGCGCAGGTTTCAAGCATTAAGAAGCGAATTGATACGAGAGCAAGAGCTCAAACTAGGAACGCCCAACTTTTGTATCAACAGATGTTAATAATCAAATTTTAAAATTTATATTAAGATAATGCATAATGTCTCAAACACATATATAATTCACTCGTTTCATTGGTTATGTTAGTAGAAAACACGGAACATGTCTTTAAGTATGTCTTAATATTAACATACTTCGTTAATTTTTTGAACGACAATTAATTTTATATAAAAACTAGCAAAAAATTAAAGATTACAGCATTTCAATAAAAGGCAAATAAAACACCAAATGAAAATATCACCGATAATGCCTATACTATTTAACCGCGGAGCTGAGAAAGACACCTTCCTAAATAAAGCAATGCCTTGAGATAAACCGACACTCAATCATCATCGAAGTCCTCGTCGTCTTCCATCAATTTACCAATTGCAACCCATCGACACCATTTAAGGGTATCACGATACCTGTGAAAGTTTGTTATTAACAACTCTCTAGAAGTTGTTGTTAACATTTCCCTTCATTTAACTATAATGTGATAAAAAAAAATCCGTGTAGTGTTTAGTAACCAATAATCCCCTATCAAATGAAGTAATAATATATGTTACCCTATTGACTTTACCTATCAAGTTTTATGAATAATTCATTACCATTATTTGTTTGTTGTCTTAAAAAGATTTGTAAACTATTATATTCAGAAAGGAGTTGTAGCACAGCTTGTGTCTAAACTTACATATAATTTTATGTTAAGTTTTTCCGTTTCAATAAAAAGCATCACTTTTATAATAATAATAATAACAATAATAATAATAATAATAATAAATCTGCCAACATAACTAAATAAGTCGACATAAATTCGATGCGATTATTTGAAAGGATAGTTGGACAACAAGTACAACCGGGCCATCGTCCGAAATGGATTTCGTATATTTATGGATTTTCTAATTTTGTCTCAGAGAAACTTTGTGCTCGAAAAAAAAAAATGATAGAGCTAAAGTGTATGAGAGCTGTAGCTTATGAGAGTTGAAGTTGTAGCCACATCTTTTAATTTTAGATATGTTTGACAAATAGTTGCAGCTAGAACTTATGATTGAAAATGACATAAGACAAGAAACAAATTGATTCACTTATAAACGCTTTCAAAGAGGTTCTCTTATAAGATTTTGTGAACACTAAAAGCTTTTACGAGACTGTGTGTCAAACAAATTTTATTTTATAAGTTAACTTATTTTAAAAGCTCAATTTCTAATAACTTTTCATAAGTTTTGCTCCAAACACATCAAAGATTGTTTTTTCTTGATAGCTTAGGAGTTTCGCTTGTGTTTTCTCATTTCTGTATGTGCAACTGCAAACTACAAAAGGCTATAAAATTAAATATAAGATTTTCTTACCTTGAAAAGACATTTACAACGGTAAATTTCCTTAAAGATAAGCGAGTTTGATGAAGTCGATTAGTCTAGCTATTACATAAAGAAAAGAAGTCACTATGTTTAACTAAAATAAAAACTTAGATAAATTAAAGAGTAAATAGTTATAAGATGACAATGAAGTAGCAACCACTTTGTGGGCTTGTGGCTGTGGTTTAATGTCCGTGACGCTTGTTGCGATTAGACCTATCAACGTCTACCAATTTTATACAAATCGTCCAAAGCTATATTTTCTTATAATCATTCGTAATGGTCAACCCTTTAATTAGAGTAAATTACAGCATTGGTACTTAGGGTATATATAGATTTCACGTTTAATACTCAATAAGGGAAAAATACTGCAGACCTCCCCAATGTTTGATTTTTGTAATGTTGTTGGTCCAATCACTAACGCTTGTTAAATTAAACACGTGCAAGACACGAGAGGGTAAGGGTATGTTTGGTAGCAAGCGTTAAAGAGCATTTTAAAGCAACTAGCAACTAACGTTTAGCATTTTGTACACATTTTTTTCCCTCACAACAAGTAACTAGCATTCTTAATTAACGTAAATGCTTCAAATCAAAATGCTACTTGAATGAGCAATTACTAGCAACTAGCGTTTACACTTAATAGTTACAAGCATACAACTATATTAGTAAACACTTTACCAAAGCAAACAACTACTGCTTCCTGTTATCGCTTTGTGCTACTGCTTGTTACTACTAAAAATGTCATTTACACTCCACATTGTTGCAAAAGTCAAAACAAACCACACAATTTTTTTTTAACAAAACAAAAATACAGTTAGATTCGTTTTCAAGAACCCCCCCCCCCCCCCCCCCCCCCCATATTTAACTTAACAAAAAAAAGTTCCTTCGTCCGCTCTATCACAGATAGGATGAATCAACATCAACAATGTAACAAAACATTAAAAAAAATGCTTCAATTCAAGAAATATATATATATATATATATATATATATATATATATATATATATATATATATATATATATATATATATATATATATATATATATATATATATATATATATATAAAACAAGTAGTTTGATTTTCAAACCAGCTTCATTTCATTTTTATAATTAACCCAACAATTACTTTCAAAACCAATCTTCATATTGCGCGCACACACTAAAAAAATTGACTAAAAACTCAAACCATGACACAAATGGTGGTTATGCGCACCGGCTGTGGCTGCGGCGTCTATGGCGACGGTGGTGATGACGGAGGTAATGGGCAAAAGGGTGTCTCAAAAGATAATCAAAATCAAATCTTGATTTATATTTTAGCATTTATATAGAAATATTTAGGTGCTTGTAGATTTGATGGTTTTTGAGGAACCAAAATCAAGAAATATGGAGATTGGTTGGCCAGTGATGTACAACATTTTAATCATGTTACATTGATAGGTTTCATGGTTTTTTTGGTTTGTTTAACCTTTTATGGTTATAATTACCCTAGATCCATAACCCAGATTATTATCTCCGTCTCAAGAACACCATAACCTAAAGATGGTGATGTGCGTGTGATGATGATAGTGGGCAGATCCAGCAAGTGTAGCAGCAGCAATGGTGGTGGTCGAAGGCGAGATTCTGGTGACGGTGAAGAGGTGTTTGGTGATTGTGTTCATGTTTTGGTTTGCTGGTCCGGTTTGTTACAGATAATGATTATGTTTGAGACCGGATATGGAAAGAAGATTATGTTATAGAAGTTAGAAGATGTGGTTTTAAAAGATGTTGGTTTTTTTTTTTCTTTTTCTTTTAAGGCTACTCACAATGGGCTTGAAAAAATCAGTCAAGGCATAGGGTCGACAGATATTTCAGTTGGTCGAGCCCAATGTGGGTGTTTGGTCAATATCTGTCGAGCATGTGCTAATTCTCCTAATCGGTCTAAATTTTGACCGATTATGTTACACCATGTATTTTTTTTTTCTTTTTTTTCGTTATATAAAATAAAATACAAACAACACAAAATATTACACACACTTTACGTGAAATTCAAATTAAAGGCTAGAATACGAGAGGGAGGATTCAAAATGCAAATTCAAATTCAGATTCAAAAATTTCTCTATATATACTCACACTGTTTTGTTTCTCATACACACACATCATACACACAACTCACATACAGATATCTTTCCTAACAATTCCGCAATCCACAACAATGTCTCGCAAGACTTCTCCCAACAATTCCCAAGTTCATAACAAGTGCCAGAAGATATCTTTCCACCAGAAGATGAAGTTTATCAGACTCCACCAGAAGTTATCTTTCTGGAATTCTAACCGGAAAATGAACCGTTTAACACTCCATTGGTTGTGGAACACCAAAACAATCCGTTTGGACTCACTGAGGATGAACTCAGACTTGAGCAGGATGAGGAAGTCAGGAGGGAAACAGAAGAAAGAGAACTACGAGAGGAAGCTACTCGTATGGAGCAGGAAGCCAGGGATGCATAACATCTTAGGAAGAACTAGTTTGACATTATAGAAGCAAAGTATTATAATGGCGAGTTTATGGAGTCTTCAAGTGAGGAGGGTCATAACTCAGATTCTTCATTTTAATTTTTAATTTCATTTTCATTACCGTATCGTAGTTTGTTAATCTTTAATTTATGTAATGTTTTTATTTTTAATAAATTTTAAATTTGTTGTAAAAAAAATAAAATAAAATATCATCGACTGTGGCAAGTTGGTCGTGTCTGGTCAGTGGAGAGAGAAAGCTGTTGTGGCAGGCTGATGACCCAGTCACGACTGTGACTAGCCTAACTAGTATGTGTTTTTTTACGGGTACACGCAAATAAGCATGTGTTTGAAAAGATGGGTTTCCTTATCAAAATATACATGAAAGGACAAATATACCCTTCAACTTACCGGTTTAGCAGGTCACAAGTTGCAAACATAGACAATATGGGTAATATTTGAACATATTTAGGAGTTTCACAGGTGATACTAGTATTTTATAAAGTTTGTTACCAACAACTAAATTTTTTTGAAAGTTCATGACCAATCTATGGAATTAATCCTTATTAAAACTCCTGACTCCACTCGACTTATTTCTTCTTCACCTCTCACTACCCTCCGTCACTTATATATGGCACCATCATAGTCATATTTTCTTCATCCTTCAATATATAAACAAAACCCTACTTTTAAAGACCCTATTTTATAGCAAGTTAACACAACAACCATGAACAATCTCATATTAAAACAAGCATAAAAAATCAAAACCTACATCACATATACAATAATTCATCCCGACATTTCACCACCATCAAAACCTAATTCTAGCAAATAGAAACTCAATTTGAAAAGAAGATATTAAGATCCGTAACTAACTCAAGTTTTTGAAACTTCATATTCAATTATCAAAACAAAAATGGTTATAGTTTATTCCAATCGAATCTAAGCACACCCATATTCGATTATATAATCAAAATTCGATTGTTGGTAAAGTTTTATTTTGTTACAACAGGAATAATGATAATGTCGGAGATGGTGGATGTGAGATGTTATTGGAAAGCATATTTGGAATGTCTGAATCTAGAAACCCAAATAATGTGGAATCCTAAATTGATTTTTTTTTGTTCTTCAGTTTAATATTGTTTGGGATTGTGAGTTTGTTTTTCAAACATATTTGTAAATTGATATTTTTTTCTTTATTTGTTGTTGTGTGTGAGGGATGTTCATATTTGTGAAGTAATCGCAATGTTGATTCGTGGATAATTTAGATTTTAAAAATGGTGGAGGCGGTGAATGTTGATGGTCACAAGTTCGGTCAATGAAAATTTTATAATGGTTGTGAGTGATTTTATGGTAATACGTATAGGTATTTTGTGTAGGTTTAGGTGTTACATGGTAGTTGTAAGTGATTTTATGGTGAGTGGTTTATGTAGTGAGAAAAAGATGATGATTATTGTAGTGGAGTTGATGAGAAAAAATTAAATGAATAAAAGGGTGTTTGTGAGTGACTTTCTCATATGTGTGTGTGACTTTTAGTAGATAACGGAAAAAAGTTTACATCATTAGTCTCTAGGGATGCATTGTGTTTAACTTTTACTAGCTGAGGGATGATTAGCGCCAAAAGTTTTCGACATGGATGTTTAATGTGAAGACTAACAAACCACATGGATGTTGTTGATATAAATAAATGCCTAAAAACGTTATTCATATCTTTCGATATATCTATGTTTTGATAATCACAAAACGAAAACTCATCAAACCAAAGATCATGACGTAAATAAGTATTTAGTAGTAAATGCTCACTTTTACCATCTAATCACTTAAGGTATTAATAAACAAAGTGTCTAATGCATTATAAGATCAAAGGAACATTTTTATTAAAAACTAGATTTTTATAAAATGTCACATAACATTTTATATCTTTTATAAAACATTTTTGGAATTAAAAAAATATGTTTAATTCATTATAAATATATGAATTCAAATTTTTAACCAAAAATGACGAATCTAATCCAGAAAAACCTTCCCCACAAAAGGACAAAGCTGGGCAACGTTCTGGAGGGGCGGCCCCTTAATTAACTAGGCAGCCCCCTTAATCATTAAGGGGACCGGCCCCTAATTAAGAGGACCTGCACGCTCTTGATCTCCCCAGCTCTGCCTTTAAATACGGGTTGATCCCCCTAGCTCTGCCTTTAATTAAGAGGACCGGCCCCAAATTAAGGTTGCCTTGTTCATATATTATTAAAATTACTAATATATGTATACTTGAAATTAGTTTAGTTCACCCTATTGATTTTGGATCTACTGCCTATTTTCTTATTCATCAGTGAATTTGGAAATCATCTATGACCACTAATAGAATATCTATCATTTAGGATAAATGACCAATCTAGTAGCAATAATAGATAAGTTATTATTAAATACAATGAAGTGATAAGTATGCATACGTGTTAATTTTGCATCCATAGATGATTGGTCATATCCCTCTCAATTATATTGCATTAAGCCCATTAGATTATTTCATCACTTATCCATGTATTTAGTTAACATACAAGGTGATTATATGTGACAACGGGATTAGCCGATTCTCTTGAACATGATACCTTTTAATATACTTTATAAATCCATAACTAGTGACTCTTGCTATCAAAAATCAAATATCATGCATAAAACCTCACATTTGAAAAATAATATTTCAAATAACTATCTCACTTTTCTTCAAACAACATATTTGACTATAAGCAATCACAACTTTATTTTAATCAAAATCATGATTGGGAAAATTTCCTTATCAATTTTGTCAACATCTCTTGAAGAAAAAACCCAAACTATTTTACTCAACACTTAAATCTACTTTAAAGCATTGTTGAATAATGCTAAAAACGTTTTCTTATGTCATCTATGATGATATCACATTTGTCATAAACCTTTATGATCGTGACACTCATAACAAAACCAAGTCATTTCAAGAGAATCATGGTTTGCACATATGAATCTTGTTTGCAACAAATCTTAAATGCCCTTACATTCATACCTCTCTTTTTATTGCACATAGGCACTACTTAGAATCAATGAACTAGTTCATAAAATCTTATTAGTTAATCCTTATATTAACATGATTTGTTATCTCACAACTTATATAATTTACTTGTTTGATAAGTAGGTTGCATGCTTATATAAAGAATGCTTATTTTCTTAATCCTTGCATATAATTTGTTTTATATGTATGACTAGCATATCCTATATTGCCTCAAAGAGTGAACTTGCTTAAAACCAAACCTAAACACATAACCTTCCCTAAAAATTTCTGCTAAAAACCCACTTTTGGTAATCTGGAAAACACCAGATGGGCGGCCCCTTAAATTATAAGGCGGACCCCTTAATTATTAAGGGGACCGGCCCCTATTTAAGGGGACCGGCCATCTGATGGTCGGGGTTCCTGGTTTCTTTATCACTTTTTGACCCACTTCATCCTATACTTCCCAAAATTCACAAACATATTTTGTCCTAACCTACCCTTCAAAATTTACCTTCCTAAACCACATTTTTCCTACATTATAAATACCTACACTTCATCATAAATGCTCATCCATCCAAACATGTCATCTCCCAACAACCAAAGACCCAAGTTTTCAAGAGTTGCAAAGATCTCCGTCAAACCCGTTTGGAGGAGAAAGCTTGACTCTTGTCACAACTCAAGTGATGTTGTTCCAAATCAACCAACAACTAAACTTCATACCCACACAAATGACCCATCTCACAACCAATCATCCACTCTTGCCTTCACTAATGCTTTTTCATGTGATGAGCATGTACAATCCCAAAACAACAATCCTAACCTCATTGCCAATACTTCAC